>JAGFNQ010004020.1:239762-344574 GCA_024364735.1 Boesenbergia rotunda | reverse complement strand
ATGAGGAAAATAAGACTATAAGCACATAGGCTTAGTAAGACTCTTTCCTACTCACAAAAATCCATACGTCACATAAACATAAACGTAATGCTTCATTCCTACATATCATAGCATACTTCTTATCATAAACATAAACACAATCATGGCATCATTCTTAGCATGAACATAAATAAAATTATGGCATCATAATTTAGCTTGAACATAAAATCATGGCATCATAATTTAGCATAAACATAAATAAAATCATGGCATCATAATTTAGCTTGAACATAAAATCATGGCATCATAATTTAGCTTGAACATAAATAAAATCATGGCATCATAATTTAGCGTGAACATAAATATAATCATGAGCATACGTTTGCTATCATGGCATAATTCTTAACGTAACACATGGGCATATTCTTAACATAAACATAAGCATAATATTCACTATCATGGTATAATTCTTAACATAACACATGAGCATATTCTTAACATAAACATAAGCATAATATTCGCTATCATGGCATAATGCATAGCATGAATGAATGCATGGGTTGAATGCATAGACATAAGGATGTTTAATTTAAAATCATTCTTTCTTTTAAATACTTAAACATAATCATAACATCATTGGGGTCCCCGGCTTATACCACATACATACATCATGTGCGCGCATCCCTAAGTAAATACGAGGTAGCTAGTCTCGACCTACTAGGGTAAGGACAGCATAGTCGGTAGTCCTAGAACCGGGGCGTTCTTAAGGTGCCCATCCCTGTTGGACAGCTTTGGTAGTCCCAGAACCGTGGACAGCATAGTCGGTTGTCCAGAACCGGGGCGTTCTTAAGGTGTCCATCCCTTGGACCCATACTTCGGTCCGGTACAAGCTCATTCATAAAGTAAAATAACTTTACATGCTTCATCATTCATAAGACATTCATAGCATACTTAGACATAGCATAGCTTTGTTACATGAAGCATGACATAGAGCATACTTGACCTTTCATTGTTCATACTTAATGCATAGCATCATGATGCCTTAAAGGCATGAGCATTATCTTCATTCATAAAACATGACATGCATCTTCATTCATAAAATATGGCATGCATCTTCATTCATAAAATATGGCATGCTTACATAAAACATCATTCTTGTTCATAGTGTTTGCATTAACTTCATTCATAAACATGACATGCTTACATAAAATATCATTCTTGTTCATAGTGCTTGCATGATCATGACATATAAGGTAAGCATTGCATTATATTCATTAAACATGACATGTCTACTTAGACCATCATCCTATTCCATAGAGCTTGCATGATCATGACACATAAGGTAAGCATTGCATTTCATACATAAGTATAGTATCTATCACAGGCATGCATAGGTGGGACTTCTATAAACCTGTTACATATTATCTAAGCGCATGACATAGAACATAAGACATTTATGAATAAACCCTATTAAGCATGGCATCTAACATGAACATACAAACATGTAACATAGTACCTAAGGTTAGGGTTATAGGTAGCATAATTTCTACCACATGCTTGAACCTATACATATACATCATAATGAGCCATAAACCATCATTCTTCAAACCCTAACTCCACCTAAACCCTATTTACATTGCTTGGCCGAAACTTGCAAGGAAGGGTTCCATCATTCAAATAACATGTAAGGTAGCATAAGGTAAAGAAACAACCATACATTACCTATAAGGCCATAGGAAGCCATTAGGGCTCATGATTAGGGTTAACCCTAACCTTTAGCTCTCCTTCTTAGGGTTGGCCGAAACCTTTCAAGGCCATGGGTGCATGGAAAAATTCCATAAAATTCTCAATCAAACATTAAACACCAACCATACCATACCATAGGGGTCTTTGGAACCCATACTTGAAGAAAACCTTAACTCCTTGCCCTAGAACCCTTCTTGGCCGAAACCTTTAGGGTTATAAAGCCTTGTGAAAATTTCACATAAATCACCCCCAACCTCTCTTGTATCATGAAGATACACAAGATACATACTTGAAGGGTTAGGTCCAATCCTAACCATGAAATCATGGTGAAGGTCCCAAACCCTAAAGGGTCTTAGGGTACCCTACAAATTTCCCAAAATTATCTTCTATTCTATATTCATCATGAGAACACATTAGAAAACATGAGAGATATTTTTAACATCATTTTTGAACCCAAACACATGGTGGCCGAAAGTTCAAGGGCCAAGATCATGGGTTTTTCTCAACATAAAACCTAAACGAAACTTCATAATATGATAAACATCAAGGGGAACTATCATACCACAGGTGAGGGAGTCTTACCTTGGGTTTTCTTGATTTTTCACCTTGAATATAGAGAACCAAAAGAACTTCTTAGACCTTAGGTCACCCCTAGCCCTTGTAGCCTTATGAAACCTTTAGATCTTGAAGATGAGGCCTTCTTGTGGAGCTTTTCCAAGGGAAAACCCCACTTGTGGGTTTCGGCTAGAGGGAGGAAGGAGGAGGAAGAAGAGTGGCTTGTGGATGAAGGAAGAAAAGTAGCTCCCATGCCACCTCCCTCATTCCTTTATACTACATTAAGGAGGGTAAGTGAAGAGTCATGGTGTCTCTTCTCTTGATGACTCTTCGTTTTCCTAAGCCTTAACCAAAATCCACTTCATTCCCTCATAGCACTCCCTTGCTAGGTGAATTGGTTAGTACATGCATGATGGTAGACTAGGTCCAAGGTTCAATCCTTGGTGCATGCACTTTATTTTTATTTTCTTTTTATTTTCTTATTTTCTTATTTTCCGAAAATTCCCCTAAGATTCACCCATGATCATGCTAATATTCCTAATTAAAACCCATTTATATTTATATTAAATTTTGCCTAAAATCTACCAATAACCATGGTACTAAAAAGCCCATATAAGACCCATTAGTACTTAGTTTCCCAATTTAAATGAGAAAAATCATGGATTTCTAGGCTAAGGTTTGTACTAATATCTCTAGGTCCCTCGAAAAATTATCTAGACATGATCCATATTTTAAAGAAAATATTGAGAGAAATCCGGGTCGTTACAAATATATCATCATCGTGCGTAACATATGAAACAAACAAAAAAAAAGAAGCAAATTTCTAAAGATTATAGAGTAGAGAGCAAGAGCACAGATAAAACTTAGAAGGATATCATGAAAATTGAAAATGAACATGAAAGGGAAGAGGATAAAGAAATGAACATGATTACATGAAAACACCCAAAAAAATATTTTCCCCCTTCTTTCCTTGATCAGTTTTAGGGGTTTCAAAAATCAAAACTCTAAGGCCTAAGGAGTAAGATAAGGCATAAGGATTAAGGAGAAGAGAAATTGTACCTTTCTCTCGAATCGGATTTGAGAATTTCATAGTTTTGCACAAGACCTCCACACGGACCACACCGGAGTTGCGAAGCGAGTAATCCCTGCCGCCCGTGCCGACTATTGCAGCGCCGTCGCCGACTTCTGCACACCTTGCGTCATTGCACGCCTGTTTATATGTTTTTCCTTTCTTAAATAATTAATTTATTATTTATAAATAATAACAATATTACTATATTAATATTACTAATAAAACTTACACATGGAAGTCCACCCCTATCCGCACGCCTGTATATAGTTTTTCCTTTCTTAAATAATTAATTTATTATTTATAAATAATAACAATATTACTATATTAGTATTACTCATAAAACTTACACATGGACTGGGGGAGGGGGGCATGGCCCCCCCCCCTAGTCCATGTATAAATCTGCCCCTGACACTAGATCACGAATATGATATGATCCGTTAGGTGCTAGTCTCTTGGATCGACACAACTTTTCAGAAACACTATAGATTTAAAGGGAGAAGTCAAGAGAGTTCGTCACAAACTTCAAGAGAGAGGTGTATCAAGAGAGCTACCTCCAAACCTTACAAAGTTGGCAATTTATAGCTTTCAAGGAATATGAAGAGGAATGACTCTTCAAATTCTCTATTAATCCTCATAATTGTGATTATTCATCTTCTCCATTAATTATCATAATTATGATTATGGCTATTCAAATCTTTCTTCTTTGGATCAAATAAATTTATATTTGATTTTGATTCGTTCTAACATTCGATATTTCAGAATCAATTAATAATCCAATTAATTCTAATTCAAAAATAATAAATTGATTAATTTTAATATCTACTAAAATAATCAATTATAGATAATGTTCATGTTTATATGCTACACGTGCAACCCTCTAGGTTCTATATACGAAAATAGTGTAAATCTATACACAGACTAAGGTAACCATTTAGCAACAGTTTTTAGCCACCCAAAGTGATAGAATATTAGTTATAAATTAAAATCATTATGAATCGATTATTGTGTAATTCAATCTTTTCATCTCTATCCTACATCCCAATTAATTTGGTGCATTATACATTATCACGAATTTAATTATTTTACTTAATTTCTAAGATATAATAGACTCTTCTTGAATGATAAATCATTCCTCCCATAGTCATGGATTTCGAATCACTAATATTTCTATCAAGCGGTCAAGATGCTAACTCCCTAATCAAAGAGAGCGATGAATCCTCTATTGACTTAACACTATTTTCTCTACGTTTTTCTATACACCTAATTACCGTATTAATCACAATTCAATTAAAGATTATTTTTAACAGTGTTAAAGTACATAACTCCACGCATAGAATAAATGAAGATCTCAAATCAAAAGATCAGTTATGCTCGTTCATTAAGACGAACGACCAATGTACCTTTAAACTCAAAGTACCCCCAAGTACAACGTGAATATCCATCCATCAATTTATCTTATCCTAGTCATATTTAGTGTTCATCTAGATATCTATGTTCCCACTAGATATCTATCTGATCAAAGATTATTTTTAGAATAATATAACCATTAATCTGTGGGACTGTATTATTAATCATATACGTATAGAAAAGTAAATGATTAACGATAAATAGTTGTCTTTATTAAATAATTATTCACAAATATACAAGAGTGTCTTGGCATATAGGTGTACACACTAATAGGAAGGAAAGGGGCTTCCACTTGGAGAGGCGAGAGCAATAGAGGTTGCCCGCGAGAGGGATGGAACTGCTAGCAAGAGTGACAGAGAGAAGGGGAGGGTGGCAAAAACAATTGAGGTTGCTAGCGAGAGTGATGGAGAGAAGGGGAGGGTGGTGAGAGTGATTGAGAGGAGGGGGGTCACAGATGAGTCTCGGGAAATAGGAAATTAGTAATTTTAAAGTGTTTGGTTTGTTTTTTTTATAGTTTAACCGAATAAAAAAATTAAAATAAAATTTTTTTAAAGTGTTTGGTTTGGTTTTTTGAAGTGGAAGGGTCGGGGCTTCCACTTTAAGAGGCGAGAATAAAGGAGGCTACCTGCGAGAGCAATGGAGGCTGCTAGAAGCATTAGAAATAACATTGAAGTCTCTTCCGACTAACAAGAACTCCTCACTACTCGGCTTGATATCCAATAGTTTATCCCATAGAATATATCTCCCTTGTCTGCTACGTTTGGCATAAACCACAGTTAATAGTAGAGGACAGGGGAATAGGGGAGAACTTAAACTAAGATAAAGAAATTGTTCATGGTCTTTCAAAATAGTACAATCAATATTTGAGTCATGCACAAACCAAATTTTCCCCGAAGTATTATCTACAACAGAGGCGAAACCAAATCTTCTTATAATAAAGTGCACATCAAAAGGAATCAGAGGATCTATAATTCCTATGAAATTCAAATGATAGTAATTCTTCAGATGATGAAGCCTCCTCTGGGATGCAGCGTTACCTACACCGTTGATATTCCATAACATACCTGACATTATAGATTTGAGGAAGAAACCCTAGCTAAGCTTTAAATTTACTCCTGGTAGGACGTTTTTGTCCATCTAGAGGAGCATTGGAGGGTTTTGGGTTGAAGGGAGCTTCAGTGCCCGAGGAGGGAATAACTCTGAGAGAGGAAGAGTGCTATTATTGCATAGGCTCAGAGATGACATTCGCTAACTCTGCCTCGGGGAATGATTTTGATAGAACCCTCTCTTTTTGGTCACTCCACTGTTCAGCCGTGCTTTTCTCCATGGTGACCCTATTTGGTGCAGGATTCTGGTCCAAATCTGTAGACTCATGGCTGCTGCTCACAAGCCTTACAAATTTTGTGGTTGAAATGTTATTAATTCTCTTAGGCACATCCTTGTTGTAGCGGCCATTAACAATAATACCACCCGAAGTACCATTAACCTCAACAGCTACCTCCATGTATCCCTCAGCCTCAACGACAATTGCGTTTACTTCTTCCACCAAATCATCTGAGTTATCGGCTTCATGGAACACTTGCTGTAGTTCCATATCTACTAAGCCATTATCCTCCGTGACTCCAATTACATATCCAAACGTGTCTAGCTCCCCAATCATGGTCACATTGTCATCCAGCAAAGCATCAAGAGGTTGCAATTGATTTCCAACAGGTTGCTCCCTACTTAGCATTGCTGGTTGGTTTCCTAAACGAACTTTTTTCTGAACCCAAACATTTTTATTTGTCTCCCTAGAGGTATGAACCTCATTCCTCAATTCTTCCTGCGAAGGCAGTATCACCTCTTTACCTTTCTCTGCTCCCCTTTGCCTATTCAAATAAGCTCGCAAGTCCTCTTAAGAGTGACCCAAGTGGATGCAGGAAGTACAATATGTTGTGCGTTTTTCATAGACCACTTTCTGCAACTTTTTTTCCTTTCCTATACCAATCCAAAAGGCTTCAATCCTAGGCTTCAGGAGATCAATTTCAATGCAGACCCGCACCAGTGCAAGCTTAGAACCCTCTGTTGTAGCTTCATTCACTTTAATTGGCTTTTCAACAATATTAGCAACCGCAAACAAGCATTGTTTGTTGAACATATGAATAGAGAAATCAGGTAGTTAGACCCAAACAGGGATAGTAGATGATTCTGCTGTATATGTGAAGTTAGGTGACCATTTAAAAATATAAAGGGAAACCCCTCTAATGAACCAAATACCCCTCATCCATAGTCTAGTCATGTCCTCATTGGTACTTAAATGAATAAAAATATAACTCAAGTGGAGATAACATATGTTGTAAAATCCTGAGAGACCTAGACTTTGAAAAGCTTACAAGACAATCTCATACTTAGGTCTTAAACTAGAAAATTTACCAATCAGAGAATAAGAATAAGGTTTAGCAAAGTCCGCAACTTCCTCTTCTGAGTAAAAAATACCTGGGAGGTTATTATACATCGTAGCCTTCTTGTAGTCATCGCCTACCCCTTCGAAGCTTTTCATCATAGTCCTTAGGGAAGATGGAGCCACTACTGCGGCATATGAAGTTTTGACAGGGGGACAGTAGGCGGGACCTAATAGAGTGGCGGTTCTAAGATCATCTCCAATCCAAAACACCATATTTGGTGTCAATTCTACACTAAAATGGTACAATTTCAGAACCAAATACTATTTCAGCTCCAACCCATTAACACCATATCACATCAAAAAGAAATATTTCTTAGAATATTATATTTCGTCTTATTCAAAATTTAATTATCTACATAAAATTTAATTTAGTAATCTTTACATGATACTTATTATATTTAAAATTAATATTTCATTTATTTTAATAAGTTAATTTTTAAAATTTTTACATCCAACTAATGTATATATATAAAAATATTTTAAAATCACACACAATTAGTATAATTAGTGATATATCAACATAATAGATGATGTATTTTACATTTATGATATGTCAACATAATAGATGATATATTTTACATTTATGCATATTAAAATTTTAATTATTTTATTATATTTTTTTTGAAATTAGTGATATAATTTATTAATATAATTATAATTAAAATATGCTTAATAAATAAATTTTTTATTAAATTAAATCTTTATAACTATGTTTAATAAAATTAAAATACGTTATTATATTTTTTAATTTATATTTATAATAAATAATTAATATTTTTAAATAATTATGGAAAAAATAATAATTATAAATTAATTTTTATTAATGATATTTAGTAATATAATATTTAATAATATATATTATATTTGATTTTATTGATATATAATATAATAAGAATTTTTAAATATTAAAAAAATTAAAAAAATTCCAACATCAAATATGTCTATGAATAGTGCATCCCCAAATATAGTGATGCACTATTTATCACACCAAATTTGGAATAGATTTTAGTGTATGGATTGAAGTGTTTTGGTGTGGGTTTGACACTAAATTTGGTGTTTTGGTATATGGGTTGAAGATGTCGGAGGCTGGAGGAAGACCACCTTCAACTGCTTGGGTGGTTTGGCGTGCTTGATGGGACGGGGGATTAGGAGGAGGAACGAGAGAAGGAGACGCAGTAAGAGGATGCGAAGTTTGAGTGTGAATTTGAGATACCATCATACCATAGTCATCAGCGCCCTTGGGGTATTGGCGGCCAGCGCCTCTGGGACGCGGACACACGCCCTAGTTCTCAATGAGAAACCCTATCGCCACCAGAATCACCCTCCACTTACAGCGTGTTGCCGCCAAATGAATTCTCGGTTGAGATTAGTCTCCTCTTACTCTCTCAATTCAATGGCTGAGATTGTTTCAAAATCCAACCAATTAAATATGGTAAATAAAAGTCGTTCTCTCTTATGCCCACAGTTTGCTATCGTCAAACCCTAGCCTACCCATCAGTCTCCTCTCCAATGTCGTCGCTGCCGACCATCGGAAGATTGGCAGTCTCCCGAGAAACACTCACTGCTTCGTCATTGTCGCTTGCACGGAAACTCTCTCAAGAGACTAACAGTCTGGCAGCCACGATCCCATTCCTGATCTCTAAATCGAATCTCCACTAGTCCGACACCAACCATCCATGATCTCTATGCACGACTTTCATTTGCATGTTACGTATTCATTTTTATAGTTAATTTTCATGATATGCAGATTTTCACAAGCTTTAACTCGAGCTTGATTATGTGCCTAACGAGCTCAAACTCAAGCTTATTTAACGAGCCGAATTTGAACTAAACTGTTTAATTTTTAAATGAACTATTTTCGAGCCAAATTCGAACTGATAGTAAACTCTTTAATTTCATTATCAATCAAACTCAATCTTAAGAATTAAAGCCCGAATCAAACTCGAGTCGAGTTCGAGTCTCATACTGTTCGGCTCGACTCAACTTGATTATACTCCTAAATAGCCTATACCTTAAATCGGTTCAGTTTAAAATTCTTAATTTTAGATAATTCGTTATCTCATATCTTACCTATTCGATCCTAAATACAATCTTAAAAAAACATGTTAATTTAATTGTTAAATTAGAATAGATTAAAGTAGTTAGTGAAGATTAGATAAATGCTTAGATCGAAACATGTGCCACATTTAAATATTACATTTTTTAACTTATACATTTTTGGAAACTTGTTAAGAAGCCAAAAGATTAAGTAGTAGCAGCTCAGATTTGGTTGGGTTGGTAGCCTCATTAATTGATGATTACCAAATATGCTTGTCTTGTTCTTTGATATTAATGGTAAAAAAAAGGTACACTGATTTTTCTATATATTTTTTTAAAAAATATTTTTATCTTCTATGCTTATTTTTATTTATTAAATGAATAAATAAGGTGGTACAAGATGATTCACTCACCCCAGCACCTCCGCCAATCTGTCCTAAGATTTGTGGACAAACAAAAAGAGAGAAAAGATTATAGGGGAATAATTGATTGAGCAACACAGAGGAAGTAAATTACGGAGACTAATAATTCGGATACTATAACTAACACGTGCGGAGAATGAAACATAATTAATGACACTTTGTTTGGATATGATTTTACCATGATTTGAGGACTATCTAAGATGATAAATTATGTAGTTTCAATTATCCTAACAATTTTAGATACAATTTTAGCATAAAATCTTAACAACTTTTGATTTTGCTATTCAAAGTTTACTTCTGCGGTGAAAATGTCTATAAATATTGGAAAGCATCTAAAGTTAATGATTAAGGGGAGAAGCGATAATAATTATAGTAAAAGTTGAAAATGTTATCTTAATTATCTCTCCGGGATAACTCTATATATTCTAGAAGGGAGTAAATTATGTGAATCATTTCGTCATAATGTAATAGTCCTTTATATAAGAGAGATCAGATATCCAATGAGTAAATTAGAGAGTGAAATTTTAATAATAAATTTTGATTAAAATTTTGAGGAATATTGGGAGAGTGAAAGTAAACATTGGGGTTGGGACAACATGAAATTTTTCTTTAAAAATCTTAGGAATATATTAAATTTATAATAGTCGAAATATTTAATAGTTTAGGGTTCTAATGTTGAGAGAAAGGGGGATTGGTTAGGTCAAGTAGATGGCTAAGACTTAGGTGTCACAAATTTCATTTTCATTTCTCTATTTAAAATGAGTGAAAATGAGGGAGATGAGAAAAATAGGAAAACAATATTTAAAAAAACAAAATTTAATTTTTGATTTTTTTATTTCAATAATTAAAATTAAAAAAATAAATCCTTTTATAATTTTTCTTCATAAATATTTCTCTAATTATTTTCTTTCTTAGTAGAAAACACCATATTTTTTCCTTAGAAATAGCAAGTGGACATTTAAGATTTTAGGCAAAATCATTACTTTCAAAATTAGCAAAAGTAGTCAATTTTAATTTACAAAGGGTTTGGTGAAATAATATTATATACACTGAAACTAAAATAAATAATCTCTTATTTTTCACAAAAGAGTTTGGTGGAGCTAATATTTAAAAAATTAAATTAGCATTTGCTTTCTTTTTCTTTTTATTTTCGCAAAGACACAAGCTATTAATTACACGCAATTGCTAAATAAATGTGTTAATCTATAAAAGAAGTGGAGTCTAAATCGGACAAAATGTCAATATTAGAGGCCCGATTGGATCATTAATATTCCATTGATAATTTTTTTTAAATTTTGGAGAAAAACAAAAGAAAAAGAAAAAGGTAAAGTAAAGAAAGGGACAAATCATTTTACTAAACCGGTGCAATAGTCAAACATGTCGGCCACACCTCATTAATTATGTTATTTATCTTTTTAATCCCTTTAAAATGATTTGTGATGATCACTTCTATGCTTGTCCTAATCATCACAATTAAGGCAAAGTAGTTTTTTAGAAACAAATTTTTTTTATCAATTATATTATTTAAATATATATATATTTTTTTTAAAAACTTTTTTTGTACCCTAACAAATGGGGCATTTTAACTTCATATAAGGGCAAAGATGAAAGCCGAGTACCTAACATAGTGAATTCGAGGAGTATCTTGAAAGAAAAGATATAGAAAATAAAATAAAAATAAAAAAAATAAAAAAGAATAGCTCTCCATTTCTTCATCAATAAATTTACGAGAGTATGATGCAACGAAGTAAGATTAGTTATTATTTCGTATATTTATAATTTGATCTCTAATTATAATATTTTTATAAAAAAAATTTCTCTAAATGACGGGTAAATCCTGGGACGCTGGGCTTCTGAACCACCCACTATGAGCGCTTTTAAATTTATGGCAGTTGATAAAAAATTTTTATGGGGCCAAACTAATCGTCCGAGGTTTTACATTACCCAACCTCATTAATCATTTAAAAAAAAAATCAAATTGCACAATTTACTAAAATTGACAAAGTATCTATTGATTTTGTCAATTTAATTATTTGCAGTATTTAATACACTGAATTTTATTCAAGATGCCTTAATCTATCTTTTATTTCTTTTTTTCATTTTTTTTTAAATTAGGTATTCAAGATCAGATTAATTATGAAATTGATACCTACAAATTTTTTTAATCAATTATTAAGATAAATTTGAAAATGCAAATGACAATCAACCATTCCAGATGATTCAAAACGGAAAGTGAAATTTTTTAAACATCTTAGGTTTTAAACCTTGGGTGCAAAGAGAGGTGGTAAAAGGGGATGATTTGTTTGTGCCTCGTGCCCTCGCTAATTCGTCCCAGGATCAATACGGAGAAGATAAATTATGAGGTCTACTAAGTAGGATGTTATGACTAGCGCGTGAGGAGAATGGACACACTAACCTTGGGTGCAAAGAGAACTACAAGGGATGATTCAAACCCTAAGTCAATCCAAGTTTTCGAATCGTGTAGTCTCGATCAAAAGGGGCATCCGCAACTTACAAGCACCTCATGTATTGACGGGTAAAAACTCACTAGGTAACTTGAAGGTGGATGGAGAGACACTCTTTCTTAGTAGGGTTAGCAATATGATTGATTCGACCGAATGTCTACATCTATGGTCTAGTCTTTGAATTACAGTTGTTTGTTTCGACTAAATCGATAAATTGAACCGATCGAACCAAACAAATGGTTAAAAAAAAAAAAAAAAAACAGAACCCTTGGAACCATGAGTCAAATGTGGTTGTTCCTTTCCGTGGAGTGGATGGGCCAAATTTTGACTCCTTGTGGAATAAAGCGACCCCATCGCCATCTCATGCTCGCTTCCTCACACAGAACCGAAGAGCCAGAGGCAGAGGGAGACCTCCCTCAAGCTCGCTACTTTCCTCCTCCCTCCTCCCTCCTCCCTCCTCCGCTTCTGTAACCCTAAAAATTGGATTTTGACGCATCGATGGAGAAGGAGAAGGTCCAGTCCCCGAACTCCTCCAGCAACAGCAGCAGTAGCAGCAGCAATGGAGTGGCGGCGGTTACGGCACCGATCACTCCCAAATCGGTGTCGAAATCGGTGGATGCTAGCGTTTTCCCGACCACCTTTATCCAGGCCGACGCCGGATCCTTCAAGCAGGTCGTCCAGATGCTCACCGGCTCCTCCGAGACCGCCGCCAAGCACCACCACTCGGCGCCGGCTCCGCCGCCCGCCAAGAGCGGGATCCCACTGGCCGCCAAGGCGACGGGGCCCAAGAAGCCGGCGTTCAAGCTCTACGAGCGAAGGGCCAGCCTCAAGAATCTGAAAATGATCAGCCCGATGATCCCCGCCTTCGGCAGCCCTAACCCTAGCTCTCCCCTCGGCGCCGCGTTCTCCCCGCGGAGGCAGCCGGAGATCCTCTCCCCTAGCGTGCTCAAGCTGCCGGCGTTGACCCTCAGCCCCGTCACGCCTTTGATCCCGGATCCGTTCAATCGGTCGTCGCAGCCGAATCCGAGACCGATGCCGCCGCCTGCGGCGGCAATCTCGGCCGAGGATCAGGCCATCGCCGAGAAGGGATTCTACCTGCACCCTTCGCCGAGGACGACCCCGAGGGACGCGGAGCCACCGAGGTTGCTGCCCCTCTTCCCGGTCACATCGCCGACGCCGTCCTCCGTTTCCGCTGCCGCCTCTTCTTCCTGAGAGAAGCCCACTTCTCCCTTCATGGTACGAGGATGAATCAATGATTGAATTGTACAATTTCTTTCTATGCTTCCTTCTTGTCATCTCTCCATCACGCAAATCTACAATCTAATCAATCAAACATTAGATGCATGGTATCTGCTTGATTTCACTAACATTTTTCTCGCAAAAATCCTTCTTTTTTGTTTCATCCCATTGATTGACTACCTGTGGATTGAGATTTTTCTCCAGTCTGCATGAAATTTTGTCCCAGTTCAACCAGCTGGTCTCTTTTTCTTTGTGCAAACTTCTCAAAGTGGAGAATAACTTGCAGTGATCATGAAGTAAAAAAAACTGCAAAATCACTGGAGATGCAATCGGAGTTCATGTTCGATGGCAGTAAAAGAACAAAATCAGTGTGCCACCCACCCACTTGTGCCAACCACTCACATCCCTTAGAAATCTTTTATTGGTTCAAGTGCAAAACAGGATTCCCTTCCAGACTTGAGATTAGGTTGGAATGAGGCTTATAGTCAACACTGATTAGATTCCTTCCTCTACCTGAGTTAAGTAACCATAAGTCGAGTTAACAGACCAAGTGGTCTTCCAGAACCATTAACACATATTTTAGAGCTGTGCCATTGACAATCTTCATTGTCTATTTGCAGCTGAAAGTGACCCCTGATATAGGTTTTAATAACCATCTTCCTCACAACTTTCACCTAGTAGTTTCTGATAATCATGTGAGACTAAGTCAAAGTAAATGGTTTGGATCATTAGGAACCAATCCTTTTCAGTGATACATACAATGTAACAAATTGGTAGTGGCCCAATTGAGAGGAGTTTTGGCCAAAGTTGTAAGCAATGATGACAGACTTGACTGGCTTTGAGACATTTGCGTATCTTGTCAAGTTTCTTTTGCAATGTATATGCCCCCCATGGAAGTAAAGTGTCAAACATGGTATTATGTCAAATATGAAAATGGGCCACTTATTATTAGTGTTTTTTCCACTCCTGCAGCAGTTGGTTCATCTTCTATGAGTTGCTGTCCTATTTAAGGTTGAGAAAAGGCAGTGGTACCTAAAGATTGTCCCCATGTGATTCCTGCTAAGTTAAGCCACAGCTGTTTTTGGGGGGAGCTGGTGGAGGATTGAGGGCACCCTTGACTAAAGGCCACAGGCCCACAGCAAAGAAAATGAGAAAAGGAAAAAGAAGGGATAGGAAGAAGATTGGACTGAATCGCGAAGGGGTTGCTCGGCGTCTTACGGAGTGCATTTCCTGTTGTCCGCGTTGCAAAGTAGAGGCCTTTTTTACGTGTATGAGAAGATTGAACCATAAAGGAGATATATATTTAGTTGTAATCACTTTGTGTTATTCGCGATAAAAAGGGAGGGTTCGAAGAGTCCTAAAAAACACCAAAGGGATTTAAAATCATATAAAATGATTTTTGAATCATTAATTTGAATATTAGTTATGTTTTTCTTTTTTTAGTTTGGTATTTAACTTAGGTTGATTAATTTTAGAAGAGAACAATTCGATCTTATAAAAATTTTTAAATCGGGAGACACTCATAGCAAGTGATCCATCAATCTAGTATTTTTTAGATCAGCCGTTTATTAAAAAAAATATCTATTAATTCATCGAACTTAAGACTTCATCCTTAAATGTTTAAAAAATTAAAAAGATATCTATAATTCAGTGGAAGAAAATTAAATTTGGATAAACTCATCATGATTGATGGCGGGGATATCCGAAAGTGATCTAAGTGCTCGAGCAGGTAGTCACTTGGGATGTACAGTTCATTTTCGAGAGATCCGACTACTCAATCACCCATGAACGTCATGGACGAAGGGATGTACAGGATACATATCACCTAAGCTCATTTTCTACATTTTAATTAAAATAGAAATCATTTTAAGTGGTTTAAAGATAATAATCACCACACATCTTGCACTGTACTTTTAGTTTTTTTTAATGAAAAGAATATATATAATTTTCCTAATGAAATTAAATACAAATAAAATAGATAAAAACAGAGACGGATATTTTAAGAAGTCAGCTGCTAAATATTCATAAATTATACTCCGAATTTATCCGTAACAAAAATTATCTATCTATTATAAAAAGAGACAAATAGTGATAAAAGGAATTTGAGTTGCATATGATGCTAGGACTGATAATTTATCCATATTTGGATAAAATCTTAATTGTGTTTAGTTTTATCCATTCTTAAACAAGTCAAGTTCATTACTACCTATCTATAGGTTTGTATCTAGCCAAGATGACTCATCGTTGACGAAAGCCCAACTTGTGAATCAAGATGAGCCATCAAATTCTATATAATAAAAGAAATCGTTTTAAATAGCATTTACATTATTATTTTTTGAAAAAAATGAAAAAATATTTAGAATGTAAAATAAAGAAGAAGTTGATAAAAAAAAAAAAAATAGGCAACTGTGAAAATGAGATACCTATAATATTAAATTTTGTAATGATAAAACATGTTATTCGTTTCGTTTACCATCTCTTCTCTCTCTCTTCCTTGCGAAGTTTTCTTGACTCCATTTTGCTGTCCTCCTTCCTCTTGCTCGAACAATCCTAACTCGGCTTGGATCTCCCATTGCAGGTGTTGTGAACACGCCGAGACAGGATCTTGCACTGATTAACTTCGCCTCCTAGCATTTCATGTTTCCCGACCTGATTGCTGGATTTCAGTTTATCGATCACTTTTTTTTTAGCAGATGCGTTAGGATGCAAGTTTCGTCGATCGAATGAATTGCTTTTACATACTCTATTTTGTTTGGCGAGAGGAAAGAGATCAATTTGTTATATGCATAACTAAAAAGTAGTACTGTTTGTTCCTACCTGAGACCATCCACAAATTAGCCATCGGACAGTAATTGGCTTCTATGTTAAACAAAGCCGCTGAGTACGAGGGAAGACTGACCACCTGGAACGCCTGCAAAACTTGAGAGGGAGAGAGTCAGAATAAAGGTTAGGATGTGCCCTGACTCAACGACGATAAGGAAGGTGTAGAAGATTTAAGAACGGTAAACAAAAAGAGAAGAAGTGGCCGTTTGTAAGCGTGTGCATATGCGCATGCATACCTTTGACCGCGGGAGAGGGCTCCTTGTATACATCACAAAGGAAGTGATACCTCTCTTCTCATTAACGGGATGTCGATAAAGAAAGTGTCACGTCATCACACCTCAGGCGTTGTCACTCACGTTCAGTACTGTGAAGGATTGTACTAGATCATGCTCCCATGCTACGGTGACCATGTTGTTCCATATTCTATGTCGTGTTGTCCCATAAGCTATAGAAAAATAGGGTGATGAGATGGGAGGGTTGAGCCGGAGATGTTGGATCGGCAGGAACAAGACGACTAGGCCAGAGATGTTAACGGAGCTAAGATGACTAGGTAACAGATGTCGGCGGAGTCAATTAGTTGAATGAGTAGGATCAGATCAGAGGGGCAGAGAGTCTTAGGTTAGCCGAGCCGAATGGGGGAGTTTCGCATCTCGGATAGGCTGAGCTGAATAGTGAAGTTTCTTGTGTTAGGTTGACCAAGCTGAATGAGGAATCTTCTCATCATGGGTAGGCTAAGTAGAGGTGATCTCATTGGCCTATCTTGACTTCAATCTCATCTCGATATGACTATTGACTTTTTTTTATCATGGATGATCAGAACATTCCAAACAACCATATTGCTCTAAATGCAACCTAATGTTCGCATACAAGAGTAATTACCTTTGCTCACAGGGCATAGCACAGATGGCGGGCGTAGGCATTTCTGGCCTGATGACTAGGGGTCGACTCCCAGGAGATGATGACTTGCATTTTCAGTCTCACCATGTGCTTATTGTCTGTGTACCTGCATGAACCTCCTTCCATATTCGTGGGGCCGGCTCTAGACGGGTCATTAAGATAGCTACTCTAGGGGGACCTATATTTTTTTTTTACAAGAGTAGTTTCCTCTGGTGATCAATTCTTAAAGAGTGAACTTTTCTCGTGCCTCTTTTAACTTTGAAGTTTATGGGATAATTATATGATTATGTTGAATTTCTATAGTAAACTAACTCGATCTCCTCATCGTAAAATCTGCTACTCCATATGGATGAAAGAAGGTGATGCCTATATATGTGTGTTATTGTAAAAAAATGATTAACAAGGTTGGGTAACGTCAAACTTTAGGTGACCGACCCGACCTCACGAAAATTTTCCACCGGCTGCTAGGGTAAATCAGGAAGCGTTCACGATGGGGAGTCCAGAAGTCAGCATCCCAGGGTTTGTGTCCTATTTGGAGGAAAAATTCCTACAAAATATGTCGTAGTTGAAGATCAAACTGCAGATGCCAGGGATTAACTAGTTGCCTTTCCACTGCACTATAGCCCCGGGGGCCGTGTGTTATTATAGATATCAATCAAGGTGACAAAAGGCGATTTGCTCGTCCTAGCATCCCTATCAATTCGTCCCAGGGCCAACACGTCGATTCACTTGCTCTCAGTGCCCCTGCCAACTCATCCCGGGATCAATATAGAGGAGGTAAATTATGGGGGGGGGGGCTACTAGCCCATATGCTATGGCTAATGCGTAGAGAGGATGAGCACACTGATTTTATCAAGTTTTGACCCCCCCCCCCCCCCCCCCAATCTCAAGGTGGCATTATATGTGCTCGTCGAGATGGCTACGCAGGGTCGTGATGGGAAAAGTGCAGAAAGAAATTCATTCCATTGATCGATAGTGATTGGGGATGTATTGAGGAGACGTCACATGACGTCGTGATAGTTCTGTCATGAGGACATAACTAAGGGTAGGAGCTAAGTTTGTTAGCCTAGATAGGACCCGCTCGGAAGGTCCAAGGGCTGACTAAATGTTCACTTGGGATGAGTTAACTATAAATCAACTCAGCTGGGCCTAAGTGACTCAAGCTCCTGTCTGCGAGGGGAAATGATCAGTACTGCCTAGGCGGGAAGACCAACTTGGCCCGATTGGTGAAACTTAGCCAACAAAGTATTCTACAAGTATGGGGGTCATTGCCCGGGCGAGGAAGCTAATGTAGCCCGACTTGTAGGACTTGACCTCTGAGGTATTTAAAGATACTTTTCTGGTGATTAAAATTAAAGAAATATCGAGCCTTTAAGGCGCCATCAGGTTATGAAAAGATTGTATTAATGAGAAAGGTGGGAAATGCCTGTAAAAGGACGGGAATAATAAAAACTACAAAGGACAAGTCCTTAATCTCCAATAAGTGACAATGATAAGGGTCATAATGAGGACGCCATTAATGATAGAGGTGGAAAATGGAGAGTCATGGTAAGGAATATAAAAGGAGTCAGGAGCCCTGGTGGAAAGGTTTGAAATCACAAACTCTTCTTCTCTCCAACTTTTAACTCGACTTCTGACTTGAGCGTCGGAGTAGCATCGCAGGAATACCTCCTGTAGGTAACTCGGGTGAGTTTTGATGTGACTAACCGAGTCAAGTTAGGTTATGTTGGTATTTAATCCCTATGTGTTAGATATGGTAAAATAAAGTACCGGTTCATGATATTTTGGAGGATTTAGTGGATTAAACCTGAAAGATTTAGGTTGTGGTTAAAACTTACCAAATTGAGAGGGGTTAATCGCTTATAACTGAGAAATTAGGGATGTGCGGGTAATACTCCAAGGTGGAAGGGGGTAATTACGAAATGACCACCACTTATAACCTTCCCTTCTCCTCTTCTTCTCCCTTCCATCGCCGACGCCTAATCTCCCTCGCCCGATGCTCGAAGCGACCCCATCTCCTCCACTCGATCCAAGACACCAAGCCACCTCTACAACGCGCTCAACGCCGGTGATCACCTCCACCCCTTCTTGATTGATCGACACCCAATCTCCCTTTCGGAGGATCCTTCGGTGCTACTCTGCGTGGAGTATTCATGGATCGGCTGCATCAGCCCAGAACTGGTGTTTTAGCCTTCCTTTTCCAGTAGTGATTAGGTAAGATCTAGGTGTTTGGGTTAATTGTGTTGGGGCAATCGACCCTGATATGATCTGGAGGATCATGATTTTGATGTGTGTGGTCAATATGGTTAAGTTAGGGCTTGTTGTTGGACTAACATGTGTATGTGAGTGTGCAGGTTTGCAGGTACACATGGACTTGGTTGATGTCTTCAGGTGAAGGGTGGCATGGAGGCAAGCTGGAGGCTTGTGTGCGCATCCGAGGGACCGTGGATAGCAGGGACGATGAGCCGAGGGATGCGGACTTCGAGGCATACGTGTAGGCAAGCTGAAGGCTTGTGTGCGCATCCGGGGGACGAGGGCCGAAGATGAAGAGGGCATGAAGGCAACAGTCGAGGCTGCTGGTGATGAGTCGACCAGGTTGTGAGGGTCCTAGTGTGAGTCGTTGTACTCGAGAACTAAGTTGGGAGGGTTCGAGTGTGTAGAGAAATGTACTCGGGGAGTGTAACCCTAGGCTTAGGTTCGGACTAGTCGACTGCCCAGGGGCAGTCGACTGGTGTCGACTGGAACAGCTGTTGGATTCGAACGTTATCTGAGTGGGACCAGTCGACTGCCCCAGGGGCAGTCAATTGGTAGTGGCTATTTCAGACTTGGGCTCTATTTAAAGTAGCTCGTTTCATGCTACTATCTCTTGGCGAAACTTGCTTGGTCAAAGCTTGTTAGTAGCCTGTTGTGGTCAGATAGTGTTCTAGAGTTGTGGAGAGGTTTCTTCACCCACAAGGAGCTACGCGATCTAGTCGGAGGTGCTCCGGGGAATCATCCACCGACGGATTAGGGATCGCCCACCTGACGGGCAGCCGTGGAGTAGGAGATTATCTCCGAACCACGTAAATCGTGTGTGTTCTTTGTTGTTAGTTTTATTTTTTACTTTGTATTTCAGCTTGCACACTAACAACGTAGGTAGATGAATCGAAAAAGTGTTATTCACCCCCCCTCTAGCAACGTCAACGATCTTATAAGTGGTATCAGAGCTAGGACCGCTCTCGATTGGAATAACCGCCAAGAAGAGCACAAGCTAGAGGGGAAAATGATGGAAGATAAGCTAGGGGATGATATCAACTCACCACCAACATATGGCCATGAGGATTTTGCCTATTGGAGAGCAAGGATGAAGAATTGGCTCGGAATGGATTGGGAGTGTGCGATGACAATAGAGGAACCATTCGAAATCCCTAAGGACAAGCACGAGAAGAAGCTTCACCCTAGATATTGGACTAAGGAGCAACAAGAGCAATCTAGGGCAAATGAAAAGGTAATTAGTATATTAGTCAAGGTTTTGCTTAACAATGTGTTGAGTGATGTAGGAGCATATAAAAATGCGTATGAGTTGTGGAACAACTTGAAAAAGTGTCATGAAAATCCTACACCAACTCAAAGAGTGGAAGAGCCCAAAGAAATGAGCTCAATAGTCCAAGAAGACCAAGAGGGAGAAGAAGTGTCAACCTCATCAAGTGAGGTGGCAAAATTTAGTGAAAAATCATCAACTTCCTCAAGAGAAGAAGAAGAAGTATCAATTTCAAGGATTGAGGGGGAGGAGCGACTCTCATCCACACAAGAGCAAGAGAAAGCTCCAACCTCTACCAAAGCCAAATCAAAAGAGCACATTCTATGCTTTGGATGCAACAAAAGAGGACACTACAAGGACAAGTGTCCACTAGGTAAAAAGGAGGTACTCTCTAAACCCAAGTCCATTAATTTGAAAACTAATGTGGGTTGTAGAGAAAGGAAAGAAAAGAAACACATTATGTTGGTACAGGAAGCACCATATTGAACCTTGTTTTGATATTGGCAAAGGATTCAAAGTTAAGTACTATTTGTTGTCTAATGTGATTACTAAGTGTGCAGGAAGTAAAGTCCTAGCGAAGGGCTTCTAGGCACCTGGCGAAGGACTGCCAGGAAACAAAGTCCTAGCGAAGGACTGCTAGGCACCAAGCGAAGGACTGCTAGGCATCGAATCCCTAAGACCTGGCGAAGGGCTACTGGGCACCTAGCGAAGGGCTGCTAGGAAGCGAAGCTCTGGCGAAGGACTGCCAGGCACCTGGCGAAGGAATGCCAGGATACAAGGCCCTAGCGAAGGACTGCTAGGCACCTGGCGAAGGAATGCCAGGATACAAAGCCCTAGCGAAGGACTGCTAGGCACCAGGCGAAGGACTGCTTGGTACTGAAGACCTGGCGAAGGACAGCTGGGCACCTGGCGAAGGACTGCTGGACAAAAGTCCAACCGGAGGAGCCGGTTGGCAACATGTAAATTCTCCTGAGAGGAGTAGGTGAGGACGCGTTCCCCGTCGAGGGAACAGTAGGCGTCGGTTCGACCTAGGGTTTCATTTTGGAGACCTAAAGTCAGAACCAAGACAGCTAAGGCTATATAATCATAACATATTCATGTTTTATTGTATTTGCAACTAACCCTGAATGTAGGACCAAAGGAACGAGTCTCTGCAGCTCAAAACGCCTCAAAGGAGAGAGGCAGCAGCTGAGCAGGGCACCCCCGGAGGTCCCGGGCGCCCCTAAGGTCAAGGCAAAGCAGTAAACGAAGAAGCGGCTCAAAGGCTTACTGGTCCCGGGCGCCCTGGGTTCAAGCCAACAAAGCGGATAAAACTTATCCAGCCGAGAAGCCCGCTGAAAGAGTCAACCAGGGGGTCCCCAGCGTCCCGGGCGCCCCCACAGTCAACCCTCAGCCCTATTCGAGTGGGATAAGGGCTGACCGAGACTTGCTCGGATCGGCTGACACGTGAGGGGGGGGGGGGGCGCCCCCAACGTTCAGGGCACCTCGGGAGGCTA
Organism: Boesenbergia rotunda; assembly: GCA_024364735.1. NCBI lineage: Eukaryota > Viridiplantae > Streptophyta > Magnoliopsida > Zingiberales > Zingiberaceae > Boesenbergia > Boesenbergia rotunda. The sequence goes on along the minus strand of JAGFNQ010004020.1, from coordinate 322,473 downwards.
TAAAAAGTCCCTCGACCCCAAGGCTTCAAGCATCACTTCTTCAAACGCCAACACGCTCTTCTACATGTTGGGACCGGGTGCATGTCGATAAGGATACGAGTTCGTAAAATTTAAAATTTTTACGTGCAGCGGAAGAGTTTGCATAAAATAATTTCCTAAATTATTTTAACTTCGTATCTAGCATGCAATCTTATGGTGTGTTGACATAATTATAAAATAAAACTTTGTGGAAAAGTAAACAAATTTACCAAGTACCTCTCGTAACTCGAAGTAAGGGACGAGATCCAACCGTAGCGTCCCTTGGAAGCTCCGCCTCTATTCGCGTCCACGCCGAGTTCTCTTCGGGATGACTTCGCAAAGTCACGAGTTTTGTGCCGACGAGAACTACTAGATTCTCGGAAGACACAACTAAGAATATCAAGAGAGGAGTTAGGAAACTAACCACCAAGAACGGAATCGAATTCCGAGAGAGAGGGAGATGTGATCCGCTTCTTCTTCTTCTTGGTTGGTTTCTTCTTCTCCTTGAAGCTCACGGCAACACCTTGCCTTGGAGGAATTGAGCCGGCCCTAGATGGAGGAAGGGGCGCCGGCCCTAGGACTCCAATGGGCGCCGGCCCTAGGTGGGGAGAAGGGAAGGAGAAGAGGAGTCGCTATCCGCTTCTTCTTCGTCGTGTTCGGGTTCTCCTTCTTCTTCTTGCTCACGCCAACTTCAAAAGGGGAGAGCTTTGTGAGCCGGCCCTAATCCTATAGGGTGGGCGCCGGCCCTAGGCAAGAGAGGGAGAGAGGAGAAGAGATTAAGAGAGAGAGAGAGAGATCTTAATCAACAATTGATTAGATTAGGAATAAAGGCTTCCCCTTGGTTCCTTATATAGTAGCAACTCCTTTGCTAAGTCTCCCTCTAAACCGAATTAACGGAATTAGTTATAAAAAAATTTATCTTATAAATTTTCTTATTAATTATTCCGTTTAAACCGAGTCTTTATTATAAACCAATTTATAATAAAACTAATTCTTTTCTCTCTTTAAATTATGGAATAAATTTTTATAAGAAATTTATAAACTTTCTTATTATGATAAAATCAATTCATAATTGATTTTATAAAATTAAAATAAACCAATTCATGGATTATTTTAACTTCCATAAAAAGAATAAATTTCTACAAATTTATTTATATAAATTTTCTATATACAAATTTATTTATCCATAATTTATAAAATAAACCGCGCTAGATTTATTTTATTAATTAAACCAAAATTAATTGGTTTTCTCCTCTTATTGTGGCCGGCCACCAAAGGGGGTTTTGACACCCTCTTTGGCCGGCCAAACCAACCCGAACCGCCGCGAATTAAACTCATTTAATTCGCCCAAAAAGCCTTCAAAAGACTTAGCCATTTTTAGCTTCCATTGCGCCTCTGATTAACTCAGATTCGACTTATTTCTCTTGATCGGAAAATCCAATTTTTAACTCGTTTTAAATCCCTCGGATTACTCGTATTGCGTGTGATTAAATAGGCTTTCGATTTATGTTGGCCGTCTATAATTAACCCATTAATTATAGAACGATCATGAGTGGCACCTAGTAGTACATCATGATCCCCAATTAATCGAAAGATCAACGGTTTGACCCCAGAAGAAATTATTCTGAAACCCTTCAGCAGCTCTAATGAATCGTGCCTCATTCCCTTCACCACCTTATACCCACTTGGTTCAGGACACGGTCTATGGTGTCAGTCCCCACTAGGCTGACTACGTCACACCTAGCCCAAGTAGTGTCTTCCTCGTCCTTTGGATTTCTAATTACTCTCATGTATTTAAGAGACTCGCACTCTTAACATGATATGCTCTGGCCAGAGGCTTTGAGTAACAATCCGACGATAGGCTTGGGTATACATCTCCTCGCAAGGAGTGGTGAATCCTTTGTAGGCTGTTCAAACATCTTCGGGCACTTCGGCTTATACCCGATCATCCTGGGTCCACACCTCCTTGGAGATGCTTGCTTAAGATGTCAAAGTATAAGTCTCCATGACCAAGATGACTTGAACACCGCAAGTCAAAGGAACATCGTACTTAAGCCGCAGTAAGATCTTCATTGACATATCTACATGTAGATTCCCATATGAAGTCTTACAGCTAGTCACTCCAATGAACTAGTTCCCTTAACTAGCATCCATGTTTATCTCCGGACATCCCAATGTCACCAGCCAGTGAGAATCAGCTGATTAGAGAATAACCCATGCTAGTCTCAACAGAATTGATAGTGTCCGTTTTTATCAATTCATCGACTAGGGATAATTTCAATACTTCACAATTGCACATTAGAGATAATCACTAGTTGTGATCTCATCACAAATTCTCTTATGCTGTGAGTTGTATCGCGGACATTCAGTAGATGAGTTTAAGATCCCAATCAAATACACAAACATGTATACTCAAATAGTGAATTATCATTTATTTAAAATAAATGTTTACAATCATAAGGTGATTGCCTTAGGACACTTCTCTCATATCACTAACAAACTCCCACTTGGCCTAATGTCAATCGCTACGGTATCCAATACCATAGGCTCTAACATGTCCCTCAAACTTGCTTTGAGGCAAGGCCTTAGTTAAAGGATCCGCTATATTCCTTTCAGTGGGAACTCTCTCAATTTGTATGTCATTCCTACTTATAATCTCTCTGATCAGATGATAGCGTCGAAGCACGTGTTTGGATCGCTGATGAGACCTTGGTTCCATTGCTTGTGCAATAGCTCCATTGTTGTCGCAGTAAACCGGCACTGCTTCATCAATGGTTGGAACCTCACCAAGTTTCGAAACAAACTTCTTGATCCAAACTGCTTTGGTGGCAGAATTCGCTACGGTGTCTTGTTTGGAACTCTTCCAACTTACTGCGCCTCCTTTCAAAGTAAATACGTATCCAGACTGCGATTTGGAGTCATCATTATCTGTCTGGAAACTGGCATCTGTATACCCACGTATTATCAAATCTCCTTCTCCATATATTAGAAATACATCCTTAGTTCTTCTTAAGTACTTAAGGATTGTCTTAACAGCCGCCTAATGATCCATTCCCGGATCAGATTGGTATCTGCTCGTGACGCTCAGAGCATACGATACATCGGGCCTAGTACATAACATAGCATACATGATAGATCCTATTGCGGATGCATAGGGAATCTTATTCATGCTAATCCTCTCGTTTTCTGTGCGCGGACACATAGACTTCGAAAGGTCGATCCCATGCCTGATGGGAAGGTAACCTTTCTTGGATTCCGACATGCTAAACCTATTTGTGTGCCTGTGACCAGAGGAGGGGATTGCCGGAGGAGGGGACGACGGAGAAGCCGGGGGAAACCCTCTGAACGCGCGACGACGAGGGAGAGAGGGGAGTGTGTAATAAATCTAAAATAGCGACGAAAATGGCTTGTCCGTCACTAATAGCGATTGATTTTTTAATTGTCCGTCGCTATTTACGACGGCATTAACCTGTTCCGTCACTAATTTAGGGTATTTGACCAGTATTTTAAAATTAACGATGGAATTTTTAATTGTCCGTCGCTATTAATTATAGATAAATTAAATCCGTCATTAATCTTGATTTTGTTGTTGTTGTTGTTGTTGTTGTTGTTGTTGTTGTGCTACTATCACGGACTGGTCTTGTTTAGGTCAATCATAGATTTTGGTTAATCTCCCTGTAAAAAAAATTATTATCTATGTAATTTTTTTACTTAGTCGGTTAAAGTCCGCTTCTTTCACACTAACAGTTCTGTCCACCTCATTAAATTAAGCCGCCCTCGTAAACTCTAATGGCAGGACCGTTCTTATTTACAATATAAATTAAATTTATAAGTTATTTTGCTCTGTAAAATTTATAAATTTTATTTTAAATTTAGTATTCTAAATTATTCTTTCATTAAAATATGCGTATAGTGAATTGATATGCTACAAATCGTCTGCGCTACGAATTTGAGAGTTGAGATGCCCAACAATAATCCAACACTCGAGATGCCTTGATCATTTAAAGATTTAGTATTTGAATCTTGACGTATTATAAAAGATTTTCTCTCCAAAAAAAAATTGGATCTAAAAATATTGGTCATAGTCTTACACTTCCTCATTTATGAAAAATTTCGATGGAATTAGATTGATTAACTCTGAAAATTAATCAACCTAAATTAGAATATATATATATTAATATTCTTTTGTTAGGTTTCTTCAAGGTGCAAGGAACTTCGCAGCATCACCAACTGCGACGCATGTCGGATTCCATAGCTAGAGATAAGTTAGCATTTTTTTCCCTCCGGTGGGAAATATATATATATAATAATAATATCTTGTCGGATTATTTTTGAAATTTGACGATTATAACTAAATATATTATATATATATTTTTCCTGCGTCGATGTCGCGTTAACGATAAATATTGCATTCTGTGCCACAAAAAACAAAATGTTAAGGAGTGACCAGAAGATATTTTATCATAAAGATTGGCACCCACGGAAAGAATATTATTCACTAATTGCTTGCTACGTGACCATTCATTCAACCCATTTGCATCACAATCTCAAAAAAAATAAAAACAAATAAAACTAAAAATAATAAAAATAAAACTCTTCAGAATCACTAAAATTATAAGGGAGTAAATATTCAAATAGATTTTTTTTATTAGCATTAATTAATTTTAAAATATACCCTATAAAAAATTTTATTGACATCATCTCTGACTTTTTAAGACTTTCCTTCCCTGAAAACTTACAAAGGCTTGTTGCAAAGATTTGAAGAATGTAAAGATATATCAGAACCTACTCTTAGGTTAACTATCTATTAAGAAAAATTTATTCATTATTCGATCCTTAAATATTTAAGAAACTACGGGTGCACAATTGCCCGGGATAAAATTGAGTGTAGCGTAAGCCTTTAATCTACTTATTGGTGGATAAAACTGAAGACAAGGACATGAGAGGTGAATAACAACTCCACTGTTCTCTAGTGATCTCCCTCCATAACTTTTTCCTTTGTTTTCTTTCAAAAGTTTCCTTTGATTCCTTTGTCATCTTCTTCTTCTAGCTAGCGGCGTGTGCACTGCACAAGAGAAACTCCAACTCGCCTTCCTTCCTCCCCTATAAATCCACCCAAACACTCTCTCAAGAACACGCACAACAAATTCTCACCTCCAATCTCTCTTGCCCATTAATTCTCCTAGCTCCTTAACCATGTCTACCTGCGACAATTGTGACTGCACCGATAAGTCGCAGTGTGTGTAAGTACTTTTATACAACACTATATTTATTATATCATCATCTATATTTAAAAAATATATTACGATCGCATGCAGGAAAAAGAGGAACAACTACACCTTCGAGATGATCATCGAGACTGAGAAGAGGTAAGTATTATCCGGCCCTAAACTCTAAATTTTAAATCCTAAATATAAAAAGGAATTTTTGAGATAAATTTTTGATTGGGGTGTTTGATGGCGCAAGCTACTTGGAGGAGGTTGTTGACGGTGGCGCGGTAGCTGGTGGGGCGGAGCACGGCGGGCAGTGCAAGTGCGGCGCGGCCTGCGCTTGTGTTGACTGCCAGTGCGGCAAGTGATCGAACACCTTCAGGGCTGCTGCTAGCTTGTGCTTGAAATAAATAATTAGAATTAAGGTTTGCGTGTGACCTTTTATATATGAACTGCAGCAGTGTGTTATTTGTGTGCTAATTAAGATGTGTTGTGGTTATGATTATGATCATAATCTAGCTCTGTATTAACTAGACCCTGTTATCCATCGAAATATATATATAGTTTGTTTTTATATATAACGATTAGCTCTGCTCCTTCAAAAGTTATATTTAATTAACATCTTACAAGTTAATTAGAGAATTTTATTAGATATATAGTTGAAGTTTGTTTGGTTTTGTTTAATGAATTGATTAAAAATTATAAGAATATGATTGGATTGATCTAAAATAATCCTGGAAGGTTTAAGATTTTAATTTATAAATTATTGATGATTAAAATTCGGAAAAGTTTCACTTAATATACATGAACTATATTTGTATGACAACACAGTTATATTACATTCACTTTGCATGAGAATCTAAAATAATTTCATATAATCATATCCAACGTGTCATTAAATAGTTATGCTACTGAAGTTAGGAAACTATCAAACATTAAATAGTTATGCCACTGAAGTTAGGATACTATCAAACGGTTTAAGTTTTTTGACCAATTCAATCTAAAAATAAATAAATGAATCTCTATTTATACTTCTTTGATTTTTTTTTCAATATATATATTTTTTTAATTTTTAATATTATGGGTTCTGAAAGGAATCTACGTCGATGGCCAGTCATCGAGGTTCAGCCCACGCGGATACTGACGGGAGGGGAGGAACTCTGCGCCCTGCGAGATCAACATAAACGTTAGGGGAACATGCGCGGAGGTTGTCCGACGGAGCCCACTCGACGCTAAAGTCAGTGCCTCGCTGGAGAGGAGAAGTATTAAGCAGAAAGAAGTATGAGTAGCAGAGAATGCATAACCCCCTTTACCGGAGGGGTTGGACTACCTTTTATACCTGCGGCGACTGCCTTGGCGCATCCCGTGATCGATGCCACGTCCCCCCCCCCCTTTCGTCGATTACAGGATAGACTTTGAAACGGTCCATGCCACCACTAAGTGAGATTTGTTGTGATATTTAAGGGTTATGATGACTCCGCGTGAGTGGGGATGTTTATTCATAGATTCGAGAAAAAGGAGGGATCGTTACTTAAGGCTGAATGTTGATTGGGCTCCGCTTCCCCGAGGTGATCTCAGGGTCTTCTGGCCCGGGCAATCGTGGGCGCTCTACTTCCTCGAGGTGGTCTCTGGACCCGACTTCCCGGGATGATCCCGAGAAGGGTTTTCTGATCTGATCTTCCAGGGTGTGTTTACCGTTGGAGGGGCCCTGGAGGCTCCTCTTCCCGAGAGGAGACTCCAGAGCTCTGAAAGGGGAGTTACTCAGACTCGTTCATCTTGCCACGCAGCTTCTTCATCCTACGTGTCCGCCACGGACTATTCAACCCCATCACAAGTCCCTCCCTTCAAGTCTGATCGAAGGAAGTGTGGCTGACTGATCGGACTAGTGTGTGTTACGTTTACCTAAAGGGGGGTGAATAGCTACTTTTCTTTTTTTTTCCTACATGTGTTAGCAAGCGCAAGCGGAAAACTAAAACGATAAACTAAAACAATGCTAACACCAAATATTTACGTGGTTCGGAGATTATACTCCTACTCCATGGTTGTCCGTAAGGTGGACGATCCCGATCCATCAGTGGATGACTCCTGGAAGACCTCTGGCTAGCTCTTGTCGCTCCTTGTGGGTGGAGAAACCTTGCCACAATCTCTTGACAATTTCTGAGCACTTGTAGACTACTAACAGGCTTTACTCAAGCTTGTTTCGCTAAAGAAACTCAGCCAAAAATGTGCCCTCTTAAATAGTGCTCGATACTGTTCTGACCGTTACCAGTCGACTGGTGCTAACACCAGTCGACTGGTCCTCGCAAATTTGAACGTCATAGCCCGACAATTCAAATTCTGGTCGACACTAGTCGACCGATCGTAGGATCAGTCGACTGATCTTTCTGTGCTCTACATCAGTCGACTAATCCAAGCACCAGTCGATTGCCACCGTTCCAAACCTAAGGTTTCCTTTCCCGAGTACAATTCTTTCAGCACTCGAACCCTAGGATTTCCCTTCCTAAGTATAATTCTCTCAGCACTGAATCCTCACGACTTAGCTGACTCTTCATCCAACAGTCTCGACTTGTTGCCTTCAAACCTTCTTTGACTTTGGCTCTCATCCCTCGGATGCATGCAAGCCCACGGCTCGTCTCCCCATGTCATCCTTCGCGTATGCCTTAAGGTGCGCTTCCTTCGGCTCATCGTTCCTACTTCCAGCAGCCTCGACTTGTTGCCTTCAAGCCTTCTTTAACTTCGGCTCTCGTCCCTCGGATGTATGCAAGCCCACAGCTCGTCTCCCCATACGATCCTTCGCGTATGCCTTGAAGTGCGGTTCCCTCGGTTCATCGTTCTTGCTTTGTCCACGGTCCCTCGGATGCATGCAAGCCCACGGCTTGTCTCCCCATGCCATCCTTCACCGGACCCGAAGACGTCCAACTAAATCTATGTGTATCCTGCAAACCTGCACACTCAAATACACATATTAGATCATCAGGAAATCCTAACTTAATCATATTGACACACACATCAAAACCTATGATCTTACCCGATCACACTTGGGTCGATTGCACCAACAGTGTGGTGGTGAAGAAGTTGTATCCCAGCGGGTCCTTGCACCCGTCACTGCTCCCGAGGATTGTAGAGGTTGCTCCGGGTCCCTAGGAAGCCCCCTTTTCGGGTTTGTCCTTCCCAAAAGGTTTTTATGGCCTTCGGGTACCGCAAGGGCACTTGTCCATCCGTTATAAAGGCGCATGGTGCTCTTTGATGGTGACAAAGCCCTTTTGTGAATGCTCTATCGCCACATGCATCAATGGCTCTCTTTACGACCTCTTACTGACGTGCACCGCTATAGCTGGCTCCCATCAAACGACTGCTCTCTGGTGCTGCCCGATGTGACAATTTCTTGCTTTACACGTGTATTGCCCCTATTGCATTCATGCAGGCGGCTTCCTCCATATAAGAAGGGAAGGACGTTCGGCCAACTTTTGGCTCCGTGGCTGGGTGCACCTCATCTCCCTCCTCTTCTCTAAGGCCTCTTTTGAACGTAAGTAATCTGCCTCTTCCTTGTCTTTTCCCTTAGGAACTATGGAAGGTTACCGGGCAGAGTGGTACGAGTCTGCTTCTTCGAGGGTGAGACCGGAGGCTCTGCAGGCGGCCAATGAGGCCTACGGCATCTCGGCTGAGATGGCGATGGTTATCCCCAGGGTAGACTAGACGCCAGTGGAATCTCCCGCAGGCTTTTCTACCTTCTTCTTGGGACAAGTAGAGTCAGGGCTCCGTTTTCCCATTCCCCCTTTCTTCATGAATATAGCTTCCTATTTCGATATCCCCCAATGCCATTGCTCAGATGGGGGAGTATATTGTCTTCAAGCTCTTCGATCTCCCCTTGAGTACTCCTCTTCTCTTTCATTCTTTCTTCGTCCCGATTGGCTCTCGAGGGGTCTTTAGCTTTTCGGTGCATCCGGGCCATAGGTTTTTAGGAGGGTTCCCTTCCTCACACAAAAGATGGAAGGAGAAGTTTTTCTTCATCCAACTGCTTGTGTTTCCCTTCAGTTCTCTTCGTTGGATAAAGGCTCTACCGCCTCCTCCCTCTCTAGGGGGGTTTCTCTAGAATCCTGCGTACCAGCGTGCTAGGAACGTACTCTCCGGCATGGAGTTCAATGGCCCTGGCCTGGTGCAGAGTGAGGAGCTCATGTACCGGGTGGGCCTTAGCCCCAAAGTGACCCAAATCAGCCCCTGCCTCGGTATGTTCGTCTTGTTCATCAATGCCTGTTGGTTCTAACTGATGTTTCCTTGTCTGGCTCTTGTAGAGGAAGTCATGTTTTTCAAGGTAATGGGTCGACTTATCAAGTGGGAGGAGGCCAACCAAGAGACGTTGACTCCTCCCCTGGCTGCTCCTGATCCACCCCCTGTGTCTGCCGAGTCCTCGGAGGGGACCACTAAATTGTCCCGCGGGCCTGCTTTGCCCGGGATGGCAGAGGCTACTGTCGTATCTCCGCCCATGGCTAGCCAAAAGCCTTCCGGTCCGTCGATTGATCCTCAGGCGGATCTTCCTTCAGGGGGCGACCTTTCCCCGGCTGCTGTTCCTCCGGAGGGGGTCAGTGAGGGGTCCTCACCCCCAACTACCTCCTCAACCGTACCATTCGCTGGTCGCCAGAAGAGACGGATTTCGAATGGCTCGAGCCCCAGATGGAAAAGATTGCGCTCTGGTGGCCCCAGCTCCCTTCCCGCTGTCCCTGAAGAGGTTGTTTCTCCTTCCGGGAGGGAGTCTGTTCCCATATCTTCTCCCGTTCTGCCAACTGCTGTTCCGGAGGCAGGCGTCCTGTCCTACGGCTTTCCTTTAATTACCCTGCCGAGGCTCCGAAGGGTAAGGGGGTATTGCACGCCCAATACCGGATAAAACTCGACCGCCTTCAAAAGAGGTTGGATGCAGCATTGGAGGATGTCATGTAATCTCCCCCCCCCAGTGCAGTTTAAGGAGGTTCCTACAGAGGGGCTCTTATCCGAGGGGACTTCCAGCTCTGAGGAGGGTGATTCCGGCCCCTCTACACTGCCCCTTGGAGCTCCTATATCCAACCGCTTCCACCGCGTAGGGATCATTGCCTTTTGAGGGTCAAGCCGGCCTCTCGAGGTCTCAAGGAGGAGAGGTCGTACGAGTCTCTGCGGGGCCTCTAACCAATCTCCATGAGACCCTTCTGAAGGTGTGTGCTACTGTTACATAGGATGTGTTCTGGTATGTTCTATAATTCCTTGGTGCAATGACAGACGACTAAAGACTGCCTAATGGCCTGCCGTAGCTTGTGCGCCTGGCCTCAAATTGAAGCCCTGACCTGCTGGGCCCTGAGAGCAGAGGTCGCGGCTGACCATGAGCATCGGGTGGGGCTTATGCAAGCGGGGGTCAGCCGGGCTCTACGGGCGAAGGTGCAGCATCTGCTAAATACCCTGATGGCCAAGGAGTCCTCCCTACATAGTTCCCCGCACCGGGGACGGTTGGTCTCTGAGCGGGCGGTGACCATTACCAAGGACCTGCTCCAGGTGATGCAGGAGCGGGATCAGCTTCAGATGAGAGAGAAAAAGTTATCGAGAGATATCCAACTCATGGAGGCCTCGATCAAGAGGTTGAATGCATGTATTCTGGACCAAGTGCAGCAGCTCTGTCAGAAGGAGTCCGACCTCGTGATGGCGTCTGATCGCTTGTCGGTCTTCGAGGATGACCTAGCTCAGGCTCGGTCGGAGGTATGGGTCGCGTCGGACAGGCTCAAGGAGGCCTTGGCAGAGCAAGATAGAATGCCTACCGAGATGGATCAACTGAAGCGCACCAAGGAGGCTACTGAGGTTGAACTGCGCGACCTTCAGGAGGCTGAGATTTCTAGCACTAGAGAGGTTGAGGCAGCTTTCAAAGCCAAGTTCCTGAAATCGGATGAATTTGGTGCTATCATCACTGACCAGGTAATGAAGTATTTGAAGCAAGGCAGGGCCATTGACCAATTGAAGAAGGCTCAATTTCTGCCTCCTGATGCGGACCCAAGTTTATGAGTGCTGGCCAAGTTGAAGGAACTCCCTCCCGAGGACCGAGAGTTATAGGATTATGTGTTCACCAGGGGGCTTGCCCTTGCTATACCCGTTTTGGATTAAAATGATAAATTTCTTTACCTTACTACCTCGTACATGCTTTTGCATTCATCTATCTTTGCGTCAAGGGCTCAGAGGGTAGCGATATTGGGGTGTTCTGGGTTTAATCCTGGGTACAGATCCCCCAAGATAACCCCACAAGCCCAAGTATCAGGCCTGCATTTATTCTCCTGTGGGGCCCCCGTCAACCCTTCTCTTTTGGAGAGTGTTGGTGGCTTCCGAGTCGTCGCCTCCGCATCCTACACAATCTCTTGAATTGACCCATAAAGAGTCGTGGGTTCCCAGGTACGGCGGAGGCATACCAACCGATGTGAGGCTTCAGGATTGGCGTATATTGTTGTTCCCGCGCCATGCCTGCATTAAATACAAAGAGATGTGGTAGTCACTATAAAGAGAGGGGAAGGGTGAACCATCCTTCCCCATTCATTTCACTTTCTTTCTCCTTGTAGACTCCCTGCGGCGAGATGCCAGTGTCTTTTCCTCCGCCCTTATTTACGGTAGGAGTTGCCAACACCACCGGAGAGGATAGCGGAGACGTAGTAGTATTTCTTGCTGATGGGCCTAGAGGAGGTGGAACCACTTGCCTCATCCTGTTTGCCAGGAAGCATAGCAGAGATGATGTCCGGGGTCTCGCTAAAGATCCTGGCGGAGGGGTGACTCCAGGATTAGCCGAGGAGTCCAGAAGAGACATCATGTGCTCCGCTGAGGAGAATAGCAGAGATGGCATCTCCTGATGGTTCATCTTCTGCCCCTCCTCGGGTGGTTCGTCCCCAGTCCACCTCAAACTTCATCCCCTTCCAAACTGCTCGTTTCTCCGAGTTTTGGACATTGGATGGCGTTTGCCGGGGATGGTGCAGTACCATCACCTGGAGGGGAATTGTATATGTTGTCCCCCCTCCTCTTCCTTTTGAATGTGATAGTCATCCTTGTTGTTGGATGCATCTTTGCGGGAAGAGGTAGTCGGGGTTTTCAGACGGAATTGTTACACCCATGTGTTACCTCAGGCGTCCTCATTTGTTAATGGTTACGCGAATGAAGGATCGAGGGGTCTCCACTACGACCGAGGATTCAAGGATTTCAGTCATAACGCGCGTTGATCCTTGCTCACTGGCTATTGGAAGACGGCTTCGAGTCAAGCGACTCTGCGGAAATGCTACAGTGGTGAAGAAAAGTCCGAGTAGAGGAGTGATTCTCTTTACCGGATCTTCTGATTATATCTTAGTATTTCTTTGAGATGTTGGTATCGATGTATTTCCCATATAAATGAAGGAAAATATTTGTTACCTTTGGTGTGTGCATGCTTGTATGAATGTCCTGATATCCCGCTCGCTCCCTTTTGTCTTGTAGATTGTGTTAATCTCTTTTCTGTAGCACCTAAGTATTTCGGGCACCGCGAGTCATCAGGGTCTCGCCCCTTGGTCGGGAGCCTGTAGCACCGCGATCAAGCCTAAGTACCCCAGGCGTCCGTAGCACCGCGAGGCATTAAGGCTTTTGTTCTTGGTTGGGAGTCCATAGCACCCAGACAAAGCCTAAGTACCTCGGGCATCCGTAGCACCGCGGGGTATTAGGGTTTGGGTTACTTGGTCGGGCATCCATAGCCCCCAGACCAAACATAAGTATCTCGGGCATCCACAACACCACGAGGCATTAGGGTTTTTATTCTTGATTGGGAGTCCGGAGCACCCAGACCAAGCCTAAGTACCTCGGGCATCCGCAACACCGCGAGATAATAGGGTTTTTGACTCTTGGTTGGGAGTTCGTAGCACCCAGACCAAGCCTAAGTACCCCGGGCATCCGCAGCACCACGAGGCATTAGGGTTTTTGATTCTTGGTTGGGAGTCCGTATCACTTATACCAAGTCTAACTGCCCCGGGCATCCGTAGCACCGTGAGACATTAGGGTTTTTGATTCTTGGTTGGGAGTCTGTAGCACCCAAGTCAAGCCTAAGTACCCCGGGCATACGCAACACTGCGAGGCATTAGGGTTTTTGATTCTTGGTTGAGAGTCCGTAGCACCCAAACCAAGCCTAAGCACCCCGGGCATACGCAACACCGCGAGGCATTAGGGTTTTTAATTCTTGGTTGGGAGTTCGTAGCTCCCAAACCAAGCTTAAGTATCCCGGGCATCTGCAGCACAGCGAGGCATTAGGGATTTTGATTCTTGGTTGGGAGTCCATAGCACCGAAACCAAGCCTAAGTACCTCGGGCATTCACAGCACCGCGAGGCATTAGGATTTTTGATTCTTGGTTAGGAGTCCATAACACTCAGACCAAGCCTAAGTACCCCGGGCATCTGCAGCACCATGAAGCATTAGGATTTTTGATTCATCGGTGGTACATTGGTATTTTGGAGCGGGCGCCTTTATTGCTTGAATTCCCTTCAAGGTAGCAAAGATACATAGGTGGGTACACAATATGCAAAATGAATCATACCGGGACCGAAAGGGTCAGAGATAGTTGACCTGTCCGGGCCTCTCGAGCCTTTTGTCCCTCTCCCCCTGTGCATGACCACCTCCCCCAGCAAGCCTTCTGAAGCCCTTGGGTTTTTCTGGGACTCTGACTTGACTTCCCCACTGTAGCATCGCCGAGACACTAGCTGGTCCCCTTTAACTTCAACCACTCGGTCGCCTACGGGGAATTTTATCTTCTGGTGGTAGACAGAGACCGCCGCCTGGAAGACACTGAGCGTCGGGCGGCCCAGGATGGCGTTGTAGGAGGAGGGAGCATCCACAATCAAGAAAGGCGTCCTCCTAGTCCTCTCCAGCACGTCACTACCCAATGAGAGCGAATAGGGTGATTTGCCCTATCGACTGTACTCGATACCCCGTGAAGCCGAACAGTGGAATCGAGACCGGGAGTAGCTCATCCTCATCGATTTGCATCTGGTCCAGAGCCGCCTTGTACAGGATGTTCACGGAACTTTCTGTGTCCACGAAGATGCGCTTAACCTCGTAGTTGGCGATTCGGGCTAAGATTACAATAACATCTTCATGGGGAGCTTCCACCTCTTCCAGGTTTGCCAGACCGAAAGAAATTGTAGGGTCGTGCTCCTGGCTCCAGCTCGTCCCAATGGAATAGTTTTCCAGCCGCCGGGTATGAGACTTCCTTGCCCGGTGGAAATCTCCTCCGGTGGGTCCCCCGGAGATTACTCCAACATGTCCCGAGGGTGGGCCACGCATAGGGGCCTTGCCCTTTTGGGGATCTCTTTATAAGGAGAGAGATCTTCGGGGTGCAGGCCCCCGACTCCTTCCTCGCGACCGTGATCGAAACCGATGTTGGGTCTTGTTTTCCCCGGCCTCTGCCGCCGAGGAGAAAGGCTTCGCCGCGTAGACCTTCGGCGATACCCCGCTTTATTCCACTTTCTCTGAGGTTTGGTGTCTGCCTCCTCACTGAATTTTTTCTTCAAGGCATGGCACTCCTCGGTGGAGTGTGTTGTACTGCCATGAAAATCGCAGTACTTCGTCAATGGCTCCGGCTGCTCAGTATCCACCATCTCAACCAGCTTTCGCCTACCCGCCCACTGGTCCTTCCCGAGGTGAAGATCTTTTCCTCGAGTTGGAGCTAGAGTCTCCCTTCTTTCAGACCGGGGAACAGCTGAAGGGAGAACTCTGGCTAGCTCCTTGCGACAGACGTATTGTACCTCCTTCATGTTAACGTGCTTGACAGAACGCCCCAGCAGATCGTCAAAGCTAATGGGGGGTTTCTTCACCAGGGATCGGAAAAAATCCCCTTTCGCGAGCCCTTGGGTGCAGGCACTGATGAGGATTTCTGACGTTGCACTGTGCACATCTTGTGCCACCCTGTTGAACCGCTGGATGTACTCCTTGAGCGGCTCTTTTGGCTTCTGCTTGAGGGTGAACAGGTTAAGCGTCGTCTTCTAATAGCGACGTCTACTGGCGAAGTGGTGGAGGAAGGCGGTCCTAAACTCCACAAAGGAGTTTATATAACCTTGTGGCAGCCTCTGGAACCATCGTTGAATTGCTCTAGACAGGGTGTTTAGGAACACCCGACACTTTACACCGTCAATATACTGGTGCAGGAGTGCCGCGTTCTCAAACTTGCAGACGTGATCCTCCGAATCCGTCTTCCCGTCATAATCGGCAATCCCAGACCCACGAAACTGCTTCGGCATGAGGTCTTCTACAATCTCAAATGAGAAGGGAGTAGAAGGAATCTTATGGGAGGCCTTAGGTTCCTCCCTTTTCCCTTGTCCTTCTTCGTGCCACTGCGCGCTGGAGGCTACTGAGTGGACCTTCTCGATATCTCCGGGAGAGTCTCTTTAGGGACCTGGGGTTGCTCCATCCTATCGTCCCACTGGTGTGAGGGATCTTCGCAAGTGCGAGATGGAGACTCTGGGGATCTCCTCCCGCGCAGGAGCCCCTTGCTGCGAGGCCGCTTGTTCGACTTGGTGCTGCTTAAGCGCTTCTTTGATGGCGTTGGCCACCAAGCAGTTCAGTTCCTCCATTGTTAGGACAATAGATTGTCCCTCCGGTCCTGTCATCGATGCACCTTCTAGTGTTTTACTGGTTTCCCACAGGCGGCGCCAAACTTATTTCGGAAGGAATCTACGTCGATGGCCAGTCATCAAGGTTCAGCCCACACGGATGCTGACGCAAAGGGAGGAACTCTGCGCCCTGCGAGATCAACACGAGCGTTAGGGAAACACGCAGGAGGTTGTCCGACGGAGCCCACTCCAACGCTCAAGTCAGTGCCTCACTGAAGAGGAGAAGTATTAAGCAGAAAGAAGTATGAGTAGCAGAGAATGCATAACCCCCTTTACCAGAGGGGTTGGGCTATCTTTTATACCTGCGGCGGCTGTCTTGGCACGTCCCATGATCGATGCCACGTCCCCCCCTTTATCGGTTACAGGATAGACTTTGAAACGGTCCATGCCGCCATTAAGTGAGACTCGTTGTAATATTTAAGGGTTATGATGACTCCGCGCGAGTGGGGATGTTTATCCATAGATCCGAGAAAAAAGGGGAATAATTACTTAACGTCGAATGTTGTTTTGACTCCGCTTCCCTGAGGTGATCTCAGGGTTTTCTGGCTCGGGCGATCGTGGGCGCTCTACTTCCCCGAGGTGGTCTCGGGACCTGACTTCCCAAAGTGATTTCGGGACGGATTTTCTAATCTAATCTTCCCGGGCGTGTTTACCGCTGGAGGGGCCCTAGAGACTCTCCTCTTCCCGAGAGTGTCTCGAGAGCTCTGAACGGAGAGTCGCTCAGATTCATCCATCTTGCCACACAGCTTCTTTATCCCACGTGTCCGTTACAAGCTATTCAACTCCATCATTATGTATTATTATTTAATAAGTTATTGATGTGATCTATTTAATAATCTGGAGGTGGATTTTTAAATATTCATAAATTATATTATGGACCGTTAAATTATTATTAAAAAAATCATTTGATTCAGAATTGAATATTTGACTTTTCTTTTATTTACATTTCCACTATTTAATTTTTATAATTTTTAAAAACTGTATCGTTTTCAACACTATATATATATATATATATATATATATATATATATATATATATATATATATATATATATATATATATATATATATGCTCCGCTGTAGACGTGATGTGTGAACTCTCCGTGCGACAGAGCCGGCCCTGGGCCAAGGCAACCAGGCACTTGCCAGGGCCCAAAATGATTTGGGCCCAAAAAATAAATATATATATATAATATAATATTATATTATATTATATGTATCTCTCTTTAATCCCTCAACTCAACGTCCGAATCCCTGTTTCTCTAATAATTTTTTTCTCTTTTTCTCCCGAATTCCCAACACTCGAACCTCTCGACTCTCATCTCGTTGAAAACCCTAGCGTGCCTCTCGCCCTAAGTCCCTCGCTGCGGCGCCGTGCCTTCCCTTCCGGCTTCCATGCTGCGTCTACTACAAGTCTTGGCGATGGCAAGACAAGTCCTCCCTGGTCTCAGTCTCTCTCGAACAGACGCAATCAAGAACGAAATAGTCGATCTGGTAAGTGATCAGATGTTGTATCTTCGTCTTTCTCGATTATCTGTTGGTTTCCTTGGTATTGTGTTGACATGTGATCGGATCTTTAATAAATCGGAGATCCAGTTGGGTTCGCCGGAATCAATAACTTACTGTTTTAGTATTTGCGATAGATTTAGAGTTTTATTAGAGATTTCTTTCTCGGTTTCTTTTGGGATTTTTTTTCTTTGATTCTTCTTCAATAATCATAGAATTCCGTTAATTAGCCATGCAAAGACCCTGAAGAGTTTCGTGTGGTGAGGAAGAGGAAGCATTATGCAGGAGTTTCTTTACAATCAAGGGACAAGGGGCATTGCTCAACGGAAGCGCCGACACCCTCATTCGTTTCAAAAGCTGGTGCCCATGTCTAATTAAAAGGGGCGAACCAAGTTTAGCATGGGAAGGGAGGAAGTGAAGTTAGCGAGTCATGTATCTAATTCTAATCTTTTTCTTGCCTGTAAGACCTTATGGTTGGGTGATCTTTTATATTTTTAGGAAAGTCGAGAATATGTTGTGCACTTGTGCTAGAAGATGAACAAATATTTCATCATTTTTTTTCAATTAGAAAAACTGCATCTTTTATGTTGTATCAATTTTTTCTTTAGAAAAACTGCATCAATTAGAACACGTTAAAAATACACGATTTTTATAGCTATATATTTTTTTCATTAAGGATTATTCTTCAGTCTTCACTTACCTATATCTTTTATATTGTATCATTTTTTTTAATCTGTAACACTTTAAATAGTATTTCAGTTTAATATTGCTTAACGATTTTAAGCAATATTTTAGTTTTTGAATTGACCTTTCCATCTTTTAGATATAAGTGTTGGACTTGTGCATTGTTTAGGCAGGCTACTTACACGACTGCAAGATTAGGTTCCTTTAGGTACATTTTTCCTTATTATTTAAGTTGATATGTCATATGTATATTCGAAGTTTGCTCCAGGATTTGACATTTTTTACTATGTATGGTGCTTGAATAAGGACATGTTTCATGAGCCCAAAATCTACAAATCTTATATAAGCACAATTACTTTAGAAGCAAATCAGATGATTGAGCTTATCTATTAGTCATTGGTCACAAGTTGGCAATACCTCAATGGTTTTGCTTTGCTTGTACAGTCATTGCGTTGTTGTTTGTATGTGAGTTCATCATCAAAACTAAGTGAATTCTTGTTGCTGGGCCTACACATCTTAGCATATTCAGTTGGTTCTTCTTTTTCAAATTAGACTAGACAGAACTAGGTTATCACTGATCAACCAATGTGAGAATGCTATGTTCATTTTCTCAACAATTACTGACCCTTGATTTTTTTATTTAGGGTATTGACTAACCAAGCTGTTGAGTCTAATGATGGCAAACCACTGCCATTGCTCCAAAAAGCGTCTATTGGTCTGACAGCTAGAGCCATTGGAGCATGTGTTGGAAGCCCAGCCGATCTGGCTCTCATCAGGATGCAAGTTGATCTGGCTATTGTTCATCAAGAATTGTTCATATAACCTGAAAGGTTCTTTTTTATTGACTTGTTATTTATATTTTACCCTATCGAAAATGAATTGGAGGATTCGTTCCAAATAAAATCAGTTGTAAAGGCATCACTGACTCTTTGTTCCACAGTTTACATAGCCACAAGCTTCTTTGAGTTTCACTAGCTCAAATTCTAGAATAATGCTCTTGATATATGATTGGAAATGTATTTGATGAATAAAATTAATAAAAATAATTATTTGGAAGATAAAATAGGGCATAATTTATAATTTCGCCCAGGGCCATTGGACAATAAGGACCGGCTCTGCCGCGCGGATCACACTGCCAGACCGATCAAGCAAAGGCCTGATTGATCTGGTGATGTGGTCGCGTACGCGGTCCGCAACGCATGGTTCGCAATAGAGCATCTCTTATATATATATATATATATATATATATATATATATATATATATATATATATATACTTGGATCGTTTAGGTTTTTTTATTTTTTAAGGTATATTTAGAATTTAAAATTTAGGGATTAAGTTATACTAGATTTAAGTTAATAAATTTTTTTTTAAGATTCAGTCGTCCTTCTTGAATTATAATATTCAAAATAACTAATTTTAGAGGCTTACAAGGTATATTATATGTATTCAACGTTTAAAATTTTAAGACTTAGGAGTTTGATTATAGTAGGTTTAAACTAATAAAAAAAATTAAATTTAATCATCTCTCTTGGATTATAGTATTTAAAATAATCAATTTTAGATGTTGATGGAGTATATTATATGTATTTAAGATTTATCAAAACAAATATTGATTTTAAAAAAAAATACTTGAAAGGTGCCTCAGTTTGGTTTTAAAAAAAAATGACTTTAGGCGCCTTCAGTCATGTGGGAGGCGTCTCAAGTCACATCACATATAGGTGCGGCGTAAAATCTACAAGAGAGTATTTCTCTATAAATCTTATCCAACAGATAAAATGCTATGGACCGTGCAAACCTATCGTCGCAATTTTTTTGATTTTATTATTGTTTTTTTAATTTGTGGATCTCTTATTAGGATTTTGTTTTGGTTAGAGATTGGATTAGTATTAAGTAAAAAAAATAAAATTGACAAACATTTTTAGATGCACATAAAATGTATGACATAAGATATAAAATATCAAAACCATATATATTTCTTTCTCTACAAAATGATCTTTTAAAATTTAGCCAATGTGTATATTACTTTTTATTTACAAAACTAAATATTTTTTCCTTCTTTTATTCCACATAGAGCTCACGAGATAAACGTCTCACTTTTTTTAGAATATGATATACAATAAAATTATTATAACTTAATCAAAATTAATTAATTAATTAAATTAATGACTTAATAGATGGTGAAAATAATTAGAGATCTTTGATTAGAGAATAGAAGGGACGAGTAGGAACAACTGAACAAGAAAGAGGTAAATGCAAAGAGTTGCTTTAATCAATAATATTTCACTTTATCTCCCATAATTTACCTAATTATTCGAGAGATCCCTCAAAAATTTTAAACCACACTATCGTCGTGCTCTAACCACTAAAATTTTTTTAAAAAAAATCTTAAACGACATAATCACAAACTTTAAAAAAAAATCAAATACACTTCCCCTTAGTCCACACTAATTTACACGATAAAATCCTCTCTCTATATATATATCATAATAACATAATGAACAGGTGGTATTCTTCCACTGAAATTGACAAGTATTAAAAGGTGTTAATAGTTAAAATGAAAAGAATTTTATAATTACAGAAGGCATTTTACTAATTTTCCCCATATATTTAAATTAACAAAGGCATTTATTGATAAAAAAAAGAATTGAACTACAAAGTTCATATTAATACAGTGCAAAATATTTGAGCAAGAAGCCCTTCATTCTAACTGTTACACACGTTTGGTTTACTTCACTCTTCAATTACTTTTGGGGCATCTCAGACAACGCAATTAAAATTTAAAATCTTACCGATCAATCTCAACTCGGCTAAGTATTGTCAAAGGAACAATTATCTTCAGATTGAGTATTCTTTATTCGAATGATCAGCCACAAGCTGTCGTGCCCGTGATTCAATATTATCAAGATAGTGACACTAATGGTGCAGATGCTTCAACAATGGCGAAAACAGGCACGAACCTGGCAAACAGTAACATACTGATGTGAGCTGGGATACTAATGTATTTATTCTGAACAATCACCATGAAAACTAACAAAGAACTAAACAGGTGATAATCGTCGCCAATGAGGCCGATATGTGTAAAACTGATGACGATATTTTGTAAAGACTGTTGAAAATATCAAATATGGACGAAGAAACATATGATTTGGGATTTGCTACATGAACCTTATCATCAAGCAAACTTTATGCAAGACTATAATATTAGTTATGTTTAACTTAATTAAATCAGTTTTTCAAGAATTAGATCAATATTTTTTTTCTGGTTTCCTCTATCTTTCATGACTTCACACTACGAAATTCAATACTTGTAACTATAAAATCTATTAATGGCATTTTAGCTTTTAATGTCTATAACATCTCAACTTATTTTCTTATCATTTATTAGAGCTAACACTAACCTAATTGCTTCTTTCTATAACTCCACACATCCATTGGGAATCTCATCTATGTTAAATTAACTTTTTATGTTGTTGCCTCTCAACAACCCGACACTTTGATCCATTAAGTATGGTAAGCCAACCAGTCATCAATTTTTTTTAACTATCCTGAGGACAGAACAATCACACTATGCATACATCGAGGAATTCCTCGCCAGTTTGATCATTTTGTACACGTGAAGACTTCACTTTGATAAATATTTAAATGAAATGCAAAGTGCAAAGATTCACAGTAGAGAATCTTGCATGAGATGATCAACTACTTAATGTACCAAGGCAATAGAATATCGCATGAATTTCTCAATTACAAGAAATGGTTGCTTCAGATGTAGAACAATAATAAAAGAGAAATTACCTTGGATTCGCAAGGAGAACGAAGTTGTTTGTATGAATGTCATGAAGTAATCATGGTACTCAGGAATATCCCCCAACACTTCCATGAGTTGGACCGCTTCCAGCAATCATCATTTCTTGAAACTGCGAGAGCTTGACCTTCCTTATATCAACAATATTTTCTGGCATAGGCTCAAGATGACCATATTCCTCCACAAGGTTAAAGAACTCCTTTTTGGTGACACTTTTCTTCTCAACTAATCTATCAGTTAACACATTCATCAACTCCCTATTGTGCCGCAGTATCTGCAAAGTATCGGTTAGTAAACTGCAATTTCCACCCATACAAATGGGAAATATTGAAATAGAGCTCGAAAACATAAGAAACACCTCTTTTGCTCTATCATAACAATTGTGCAGTATCCTCAGTGCCTCCAGGTCAATTTCCTGTTGTAAGTATTATTGTCAGTCATAAGACTTTTCTGGGTAGTACTCTTCCAATTTCACTAAATAGTATAAAGATACTTTGATACGATCAGCAACCCAGAAGTCAGACAGTCCGTAATATTTTTCAGAAAGGCCACCAAGAACAAAGCGCCGTGCAGCTGACCTGGCATTGTTTGCTGTCGCTGCCCAAATTGTACTCAGCTGCAACGATGTTGCATTATGTTCGAGTCAGAATGGTTCCCAACATTAAGGAATAAATCATCAAAATGCAGGCAACAAACAGAAGTATATTAACACGTTGAAAGATGTTCACAAGTTAGTAATGACAACGGACTAAACCTAGTATCAAAGATTTACCTGATCCTCACCATACCAGATTTCATCTGCAGCACGAGGTGCTAATTGAACTGTAATATGATCAAGTAGGGATTGTCGGCTGTTACATCAAGCATAAGTATAAAATTCAAAATCATTTTCCATAATAAGGACAAAATGGGAAAGTAGGAAAAGAAATATTAAGTCCCGAACCCTACATATTGCACACCTTAGATATTTGACACATTTAGAAAGAAAAAGTTCTATTTAGAAAGAGAATAATCTACCTAAGCATTTCTGTTGTGAATTTCAAGTAATCCATTTTGGCTCGCACATAGCCTAATTCTCTGCCAGCACGAGGTGCAATGGTTATCTGAAAGAAGAAACAAGCTTTAAATCATCTCACTAAGACTCCACAAAATGCATATTCTAAACAAATGAATCATAGTAGCTCCTCGAAAGTCATTATGCATCACAAAATCATGCGAAAAGAGGCCAACGGGCAAGAGGTCAACAAGAACTAGAATTATGGTATAATAAGAACCTATAGTGCACCTAAATTAGATGTTGCATGATGACAGCATCCGAAGCATTTCAGTGAGGTGTACTATTACGAAAAGGACTTGACTTTGCATGTGATATGATATCAACATGACTTCTATTTTATTCAGTTTAAAGGACCTGAGTCCCCTCATCAGTAACATGTGAAAGAAAATACTAGAATGTGGAAAATAGAAAAGATATTGTATTTTCAGCGATGAGATGACAATTTGATCAAGAATGCATGTGAGCGCTTTGATTTCAAAGTCAAATTCAGCAATGATGAGCCCTATCTTGATATAAAAGACAAAATTGTGAGGGCTGACTAAGCTTCATCATATTCAAATGTTGAGATAAAATCCGTGGTCTGATTAAACTAAAAGCAATAAAATTGGCAGCAAAAATACTAAGGTTTGATGTGATTGAAGTTGGGCTGACTAAGCTACATCATATCCAAATGTTGAGAAGAAGTCCGTGGTCTGATTATCAACTAAAAGCAACAAAATTGGCAACAAAAACTATGGTTTGATGCAGTTGAAGTTACCAAGTCCGTACTCCCTTACCATTAGTGAATCTTACAATGCTACATCTCAAGGCACACGAAAATTCCATTGAGGAACAAAATACTTAAAGAAAAAGAGAACTTTAGCAGCATTCCGAGTGGTTGAAAAGCAATCAATAAGAGTTAATAAGGATCATTGTAAGGATAACTCTACTTGCAGCATGAACTCACCAGAATATGGAACGAAGCATGATCAACCCAACAAAAATCTAATTCATAAATTGAGATATTGAACATCTTTTAAGAAAAAAGGAAAATTAAAACCTCCAATCAGTAGCTCGTCCATATAGAAAGTTATTATACAATCGAATCAAATATTCTGCATCAGATTGTTCTTGATATCAAGATAGTGAATAAAGCATATCAATTTGTTGAATAAAAATATTTAAGAAACTCTATGCTCATCTAAACCAAGAGAGACGACCAGGACAAAAGCCAACAATTGCTGGCAAAGTAAAAAAAAAAACCCATCGAGAAGACATTCTGACAAAGTAAAAAAGGAAATAAATTGCACGAGACATGTGAAAAAATAGAGAGAAGACTATACAAACTCAATGTCTTTTAAATCAGGAAAGTTGACAGCTACAACAGCCATAGATGCTTCATTGATAGCCATACGTTTCCACATCTCTGGACTCCTATCCTTCCTATCAAGCATTCCCCTTTCTTCTATTTGTGCAGCTTGTAATAAGTCATCAGTTGTTATCTGAGCCAGTTAAAAAAGAAAACATGAAATAGGACAAAACCTACCAACCAACTTAAATAGCAACGTGGAGAAAATCAAAATCTAGGCCAGTTATAAGCAGTGACTAACACACATGCTATCTAGAAGGTTATCCAATTGGAATCAGTAATTTTTAGTGACGAGAGATTGAATCATTGAAATAATCAAAACTTGAAATCCAGGCCGTGTTCTTTTATCATATCATTAACAGACAAGATAACAAAGGATGAGCATGTAAATAGAAAATCATCTCAGATTAATTTACAATGATGTGAAAAAGCAAATTATAAGGCATAATCTGTTATGGAAAGAATTGCACCAGGTCAGCCATTATCCACCTCAGCATATAAATCAGCAATACTGGTGTAAAACAGGATAGGCAAAAAGTCGGGCTTTAAAAGAAGGAGTTTTATGGAAAGTGGAGGAAGAAGCTGTGAGTGATCAGTCAAGAGAAAGAGATTAAAACATGATTCAAAATGGCTTGTGACGAGTTGTTATGAAAAGTCTTGTGGAAGCTGTGAATTATCAGCCACACTAACAATAGCCAAAATGGCCGGGGAGTTTGTGTCTTCAAATCAAACTTGCAACCTCCCTCCTGTTAAAAGATTCAATTAATAAATTACCTCAGATCTTCCATCACGCATCATATTAATGGCTGCAATTTCGATAATGTTTGCCAGCTCAGCACCAACCATCCCGTCAGTCACACTAGCAACAGCCAAATAATCCACATCATCAGCCATAGGCTTCTTACGTGCATGAACCTGAAAACGATAAAAAAAATAAAATACAAAAGGATTGTAAATAGGAATTATTTAAGTGTTTTGTGCTCTAGATTTGATTTTATTAAAAAATATCAACACCTAGCTCAGTATATGACTTCAACCATGAGAACCAAAAGAAATTTCAGGGCTTTAGCACAGCACAGCATAAAACCTAAGTAGCCATTCCAGCACAGAGTTTCAAGGATTCAGCATTTTGTCAAAATTATGAAAGAAAAAAAAAGCATAATCAACAATAATGAAAATACAAGTAAAGTCATTCATGGATCATGCAACAAGGTAGACAAGAACTGCACTTACAGAAGAAAGATCACTGACAAACCAAATATTACCTTATTTTTAACAGCTATCTAGAGGCTCTGGCTTTTTGACTTGAACAAACACAGAAAAGAGAGAATCAAGAATTTCCATAAGATGCATAGCAGGTGATAATCTTATTTTAATGAAAATAACAGAAACAAGAGCATTAAACAGAAGAAACTACTAGTGCCAACTAAAAACTGGCCATTTTGCAAATCTTAAATTCAACAGGGAATCATTATAAGCATTCACTGCCAAATCAATTAGCATAATAAATGTGCTAATACCTTCAGAATCTCAACGCGACCAATTAGACTTGGCTTTGGTATGAAAATTTTTCTATCAAATCGTCCTGGTCTCACAAGAGCTGGATCAAGGATATCAGGTCTGTTCGTTGCAGCTATCGTGATTACATCACCACGTCCTTCAAAGCCATCCAAGCATACAAGAAGCTGGTTCAAAGAAGACAAATCAAATATACTAATACTAAGATGCAGCATAATGAAGTAGTTCACTTTTTCTTCTTTACCTGATTAAGAGTGGCATCACGCTCTTGACCACCCGAGCCCTTGATAAGGCCACGTTCTCTTCCAACTGCATCGATCTCATCAATAAACACAACAGAAGGAGCCTAGCAAAAATAAAGGCAACATTTTTACAGGCAAACTACAGATTTGGATTATCATAATGGGCATAGAAGAAATAATACAAATATACAGTAAGTTTGCATATAAATAGTAATAAAAGAACACTACAAAAATGCAAGAAGCATCATTCACTACTTAATGTGTGATGTTAAATGAAATTTTGAGGAAAGAAGACAAAAGCAACTTAACAGATCTTACATTGTCTTTTGCTTCTTGATAAAGCGCGCGCACACGGGATGCACCAACACCAACATATATTTCCACAAATTGTGAAGCTGAAATTGAAAAAAAATTAACACCTGCCTCACCAGCAACAGCCTTTGCCAATAAAGTTTTACCCACCCCAGGAGGTCCGCACAAAAGTATACCCCCTACAAAAAATCAGAATGAAGAGAAATGTGAGACCATGCTTCATATTGAATGCCTTGCATGCAAACTAAAGTGTTAGTGCAACACTTGTAGAGGGAGGTTTCAAAGAGTGCATAAATAAATTGATAGCAAAGCCATCGCATATATGGTTATCATAATCAGGCAATTCAAATTGTCCAATTCATTAAATTTCACATCCCCAGTGATTTGAATCGGCAGGCTGAATCGGACAATTTCATTCAAATCAGTTAGGTTCTGATTCTCTGACAGGATGAAAAGTCGGGAGAATATTAAAATTTAGGTTTGGCTCATAATTCATTTTCTTGTTAATAGCTGTGTGCCAACTACTGACTGTTCAAAGTTCAGTGTTGACAGATAGTGCATTTAAGTACTAGGCATTTGGATGGCTTATTAGAAGCAAGAAAAGGATGAAGTTGTTCTGGTCACCTTGTGATGCACATTGCTTAGATTTGATTCTTGCTGATGCCGGAGATTCTTGTTTTTTATGATACTATAGTTAATGTAAAGAGGATCATAGTCTTTGTTTATCATCATACTTCAGTCATCAATTTATACAGAAGATTTGCTAAGGGAAGTGAATTGGTGAGGTCTGCAATCACTAGATTTGCTACATCATACTTGATACTATAAACAATGTTAGAGATGAAAATCACACTTAGATCCATATTTGCTTCTAAATTATTGGTTACAAGTTTGTTTGCAAGTAGATTAGAAGAGAAGAAACTACAAGGTATGATTCGCAATTAAGTTTGAAGTGTGTGACTCCACTAGTGAAAGTGTTTTGTCTAGTGAATGGTGATGTGAAACCAACTATGGGCCATATTTATCAAGTAGTGGATAGAACCGAGGAGCAAATTGCAAATATTTTTAATGGCACTAAGAGAAGATATAGACAGACTAGATGGGATTTACAACTTCATAAGCCTTTACATACAAAGGCCTACTACCTCAATTCTCAATATGGATTTTAATTGAATGCTACTTATCATTCTCCTCCCGCACCGAGACAAGAAATGGGATCAATACAGGCACAAACAAAGGAGTCAGGTCCACTCCACTTCTTCTTTCTCCTCTTCCTCCTCAAAGTTGTTTCATTCAACTTGAATGAAGACAAATTTGCAATCTAGAATCAAAATCAATGAAGGAAAGCAGAGACAAGGAAGACGTCATAAATGGAACTGAGATTATGACTAGAAGACATATGTGAAATTGACAAGGAATTAAGAGAGGAAAAGCAGCAGAGGAAGGTGCCCTAAGAGTCATGTAAATGACTCACACGAAATTCATAGAGGAGAAAACATGTGAGAGCGCTAAAGGCGATTTTGCCAGTTGCAGCCTCACTGACATCGCAATCTAATGACAATAAGTAGTAAATTAAGGGCTGAAAAGTCGCAAGTGTGGAGTGCCATTGTGCATAAAAAAAACTATATTTAATTAATAAATATTATATAATTTAACTATGTTACAATGGTAAAGTTGTCGCCTTGTGACCTAAAAGGTCACAGGTTCGAGTTCTGGAAACAACCACTTACAAAGTAGGGTAAGGCTGCGTACAATAGACCTTTCCTGAGACCCTGCATGGCGGGAGCTTCATGCACCAGGTTACATGTATGACATATAAGTATATGCAAATTGATAAACATGTCTTTTTTATTCATATAAATTTATGTGATTTGTAAATGTCTTTTTTTAAACCTTGGACCAAACTATTTTTATGTGGTTGTATTTAATTTAATCAATTTAATTTGGACTTATTCAAAGACTTTGCCATATATGACTCTCGCATGATGACCTGACTAGACTGATCATTGAACTGCCAAGACCACAAATTGGTTACCTAGACTGTATTACCTCACATTTGGGCCATAAATGGATATGAATGGGGTCCTCATTTGCATATGTACATAGGACGGTCAGTTTATAGAACACTCAAGAAGTAATAACGTCTGAAAAATATGTAGTAGAATGCTTCTAGTGAAATCAATCTTTGAACCTCCTCAAGAAAAAAATATATCAGGCAATTTTCATATCAAATTTCTCAAGATCCATTCACATTGTTAAGGAAGTTACTAATGATAAGATACCATTGAGAATTAGAAGGAGAATGAAAGAATTATAACAATCTAAATAGGGTGTGAGGCCACTTGCCTGGAATTTTGACTCCTCTTCTCCTATAAACTTCCCCCAGTGTGAAGAATTTGACAATCTCCTCAAGTTCTAGCTTTATCTTCCCAAGACCAGCAACATCACTAAACTTGATATCAAGTCCCTTCTCCATGTACTGTGGCAGCTTGCTGTGTGCTCGCCTCACCCGAGCACCTGATCGCATAAACTGCATTGCCATCTTCATGTAAGGGTTCTGCTCGCCTCCCTTCTCGTCTTTTCATCTTCCCCTGGTCCCTCGAGTCCAGCCATTTCTCTCTCCAGCTCCCTCATCTTCTTCCGTTCTTCTGCCTCAGCCTTCTCAATCTTCAGCCTGTCTTCATAGTCCTGCTGCTGCTTCCTGTAGTTAAGCACAACAGTCCTATAGAAGATGAAAAATATAAAGAAACCAGCAGCAGTGACGACGTTCTTGTCCCTTGCCATAGTTGCCCACATATATGCCATCTGCTGATAATTCTCCCTTGCCTGGCGAAGCGATTCCTCGTACTTGGCCTTCTTAATTTCCAGCCTTCTTTTTCTTTCCTCTGCCTTTTTGTGCGCTTTAACAGCCTCCACCATGGCCTCTCTCTCCTGCCTCACTCTGGCCAACTCGGCCCTCCGCTTTTCAGCCAGTTCCTTCCTGTCATTCTCAAGTTCCAATGAACGCTTAGACTTGGGCTTCGGCTTTGCGGTCGACCTAAAGTAATCAGGAACCTTGGCCAACCATCCCAAGTAGGAGGTGGGGAGCTTTGCCTTTCGGACGGGAGGGGTATAAGCATTGACGCAAAAAGAATCCAACTTTAACCGATCCCACGACTCCCAAAACCTCTCATCCCTCTCCGCCGTCGGCAGCACCGTCCGAAGAACCCTAGAATCATCAAGCACAACGAGCACTGCTTCCGGCCACTGCCTCAGGCTGACCGAAGGTGGCTTCACGACGTGCAGCAGCTTCCCCTCCTCCTTAAAGTTCAAAATTTCCGTGTATGGGATGCGCTGTCCGACCGTGGGAAGGCCGCGGGACCACTGCCCGATCTCCTCGGGGGAGAGGGCCTCGGCCTGGCGCTTCGCCCTAGACTTCTTCTCTGCGACTCTGGCGTCAGCAGGAGCCGGGGGGAGAGAGGCGGCGATCACGGTGAGGGTCGCGGAGACCTGGACCAAACGGGAGCAATGCTTCTTAGCTTCCTCGGGATCCTCTCGCGGTGTGTTGGCGGAGTTGCGAGGGATGGAAGAATTGCAGGGGATGCAGGAGGAGAGTGATCTTGACCGTGAAGGGACTCGAGGCAGAGGAGAGAAGCTGAGAGAGGTCGGAGCGGCGAGCTCCATGGCTGACGAGGAGCAGGAAGAAGAAGGAATGGATCACCTCCCCACTCCGAGTCCGCCATTGGATTGGAAGACGATTTGCGAAGAGGAGCGGATAGAGCATCAAATCAAATAATGGGCCGATATAAAATATTAGGCTGGGCCCAATACGCTTTTACAAAACTTTCTTAGCCAATATATTGGGCCGAGACAATAACAATAGAAATATTGGATTCGGCCCATAAAATTATGATAAAAATCAAAATAGAATTTTTTTATTTAAATCCTGGAAAGGAGTCAAGGACACCCTTTTTTAATTTTTTTATAAGGGCACGTCACTCCATCAGCCCGCTTATAAAATAAAAGCGCTACTCTCAAACTCTCACCCCACACAACACACACACATTTAAATGGGTACTTTACCTCATTAGTCCCCTTAAAATGACATAGCTACTATCAAATTCTCATTATATAAAATCATACCTGTTATAATATAATTGTTAAGTGAACATGATTAAATCCGTGTTGTAGCAATGTCAATATTTTTTTAGCAGGTTAATTATATATTGTAATAGCTACGGAACCATAATTATTATAATATGAATGCTGTTGCAATATGAATGTTATTAAACGGGTCAAATCAATTTAGCATTGTATTTAATGTATATGGTAGAGACACAGAGGATAACTCTGTATTATAAGGGAAGTTGATTGGGTGAGGCGTGTTTTTGATTAAACAAATATATCTACGTAGGGAGGTGATATCGTGCTTGTAGACCAAAAAGCACAATAGAAGAAGGATTGAATATCGCTCGTCAAAATTTTTTCTTTTTTTATTATTTCGAAAACAAAGATAGACAGCAAAAAGTAAAACAAGACAATAAGAACTTAGGTGATTTACTTGATTCGTAGTTTAACGACTATTACTCTAAGGTCTACCATGTTCTTTTATAAGATTTACAACCAGTCGACTAAACCATGCACCTTTCGAATGACCGAACTCAAAAATCTACCCAGCTTCACGTATATATGTTCACGATCATTCTAGATCCTATCTTCCATGAAATCAACTTTTATTAGTCAATCGATTCCTTATTTAGTTGACCAAACTTGTGAGTTTCCTTTTGCTTCACAGTTCGATCTTATCCAATCTTCTCTTATCAAATGTGTTTAGTCAATCAAACTCTGTTGCTTCCTTTGTTGCATGATTCGAACTTATTTAATTTTTTATTACCAAAATGAGATCGACCAATTGAACACGCTATCAGTCAACCGAACCAACATTTACTTATTGGTTCAATTTGAATATGATATGATATCATCATTAGAGATCAATCAATTGAACCACTTGGTTTGGTTGACCAAACCTTTGGATAGCTTCATTTTCTTCTTTTTTTGCAAAATAAAAATTAGCATAGTATAATAATAATTATGATTCTGCAACATAATTAGATATAATATGCATGTATAAGAAAAATATATAGGACTCTTTTATCTCGACTTAAAAATCTCCATTGATTTTTTCAGTCGGATCAACACTTAAAATTTGTCCAATCAGGATACAACCTCACTACACTCCACTCCAAGAGCTTACCTTAATTTACCCGTTAAATATCTGGTCCTCTAGATTTGTTTAGACTTTTGGACCTTCTTTGGTCCTACTTAGTGTATAATCAGCTTGATTGACTAAGACTTTTTTGCAACATTGAATTAACACAATAGATATACAATTGTAAAGTAAAGTAGTGTTAGCAACATTTAAGATTCACCGGTTCGGTTGACCACTAGTCGTCAACCAGAAAACTTGACCTACTAGTTACTCTTCCAAGACTTCTTGTCTGCCTAAATTCCAGTTAGGTCTTTTATTTATCTAAACTCTAGTTAGAACTAGTCACTCAGTAGATATCTAACCATTGTCAAGTCTCCAATCACTTTATACATATTGTCAAACAAATAATAAAATTCTAAAGGTTGATTACACCAATAGTGCTCACCTTCTTGTGCATGATTCATGGGCAACTCTTAGCACTTTTGGGTCTGAATCACTTCTAAACATCTCGCGTGGACAAGCCCTCCCTGTCGCGCACAAAGGTGTGTATAGGAAAGGCATGATAACTTTTATATCGGCAATTTACCAAAGGGCGTCCCTGAGAATTGGTATTTACCAAAAGGTGTACCATGGTTTCACTTTTACCAAAGGGCGTATTCTTTTTAGTGAACTTCCGTTTATACCCCTTCCGCCAAAAAAAAGTCTTTCTCTTTCTTTTTCTCTTTCCTTTCTCGGTAACAAATCCCGAGGCAACGGAATCTGCTTTTTCATATTTGTCATTTTAAAATAATATATTTAGGAATCGGCTAAAAACGTAAGGTAAAGAAGGAAAATTTTTCCATTAACGAAAGTTATCTTCCAACTGATTTTAAAAATTTAAAGTGATGAATTTTTATATTTGATTAATATAAATTAATATTTAAATAATATTTAATAAATATATTAATATATAACAAATATTTAAAATTTAAAAAAGTCTGAAATCTTTTATTTCATTTCAGATCAAGCGTGGGCCTGAAATCAAAAGATTTCAGGCCCACGTTGGGCCTGAAATAAAAATATTTCAGGCCCAGCGTGGGCCTGAAATAGAAATATTTCAGGCCCAGCGTCGGCTTGAAATCATGTGTTATGATAGGGTTTTTTATGTAGGCCTGAAACATAAAGAAACATCTCTTTATATTTTTGAAATCACAATAAAAATCACTGAGAAAGATTACTTTACGTGAGAAATTCTAATTAATATAAAACGTACATTATATTAAAAACGAACATATATATACATATATATATATAATAAAATCAACTTAAGGTACAGGGCCTGAAATCAATTGATTTCAGGCCCTGAGCAGGGCCTGAAATCTTAATTTCAGGCCCTGCTTGATTATATATTATTAATAAATATAAAAAAATAATTAATAGGCATAATAATATATATTGATTGGTAAAATTAAAGATATAAGGATAATTTATTAAAATAAGCTATGATTTAATATTATTGTTATATCATTTTGTGCCAACTAATACAGTATGAGAACATCAGTGGGTTTTGACCAAAACTCACTGATGGACCTCCCATATCTAGATTTCTGAAAACCCTATATCAATAGACAGGGTTGACCTAGGAGAAGATGTTTTAGGTGTCCAAATATCTATACACTCTATATCACCAATGCAATAGAAGTAGTTTAGAAATATCAGTGGGTTTTGACCAAAACCCACTGATGGGTCACCCATATCTGGATTTCTGAAAACTCCATATGAATAGAGAGGTTAGAGATAGGAGAAGATGTTTTAGGTGTCCAAATATCTATACACTCTATATCACCAATGCAATAGGAGTAGTTTAGAAATATCAGTGGGTTTTGACCAAAACCCACTGATATGGCTAAACTACTCCTATTACATTGGTGATATCTAATATATAGATGTTGGACACCTAAAACATCATCTCCTACCTCTACCCTCTCTATTCATATGGAGTTTTCAGAAATTCAGATATGGTAGGTCCATCAGTGGATTTTGATCAAAACCCACTGATATTTCTAAACTACTCATATTGCATTGGTGATATAGAGTGTATAGATGTTTGGACACCTAAAACATCTTCTCCTAGGTCAACCCTGTCTATTGATATAGGGTTTTCAGAAATCCAGATATGGGAGATCCATCAGTGGGTTTTGGTCAAAACCCACTGATGTTTTCATACTGTATCAGTTGACACAAAATGATATAACAATAATATAGAATCATAGCTTATTTTAATAAATTATCCTTATATCTTTAATTTTACCAATCAAT
Source organism: Boesenbergia rotunda (assembly GCA_024364735.1). NCBI lineage: Eukaryota > Viridiplantae > Streptophyta > Magnoliopsida > Zingiberales > Zingiberaceae > Boesenbergia > Boesenbergia rotunda. The sequence continues at coordinate 288,669 of JAGFNQ010004020.1, read as the reverse complement.
ATATATTATTATGCCTATTAATTATTTTTTATATTTATTAATAATATATAATCAAGCAGGGCCTGAAATTAAGATTTCAGGCCCTGCTCAGGGCCTGAAATCAATTGATTTCAGGCCCTGTACCTTAAGTTGATTTTATTATATATATATATATATAAAAGTTCGTTTTTAATATAATGTACGTTTTATATTAATTAGAATTTCTCACGTAAAGTAATCTTTCTCAGTGATTTTTATTGTGATTTCAAAAATATAAAGAGATATTTCTTTATGTTTCAGGACTACATAAAAAACCCTATCATAACACATGATTTCAAGCCGACACAGGGCCTGAAATCTTTTGTTTTAGGCCCACGCTGGGCCTGAAATATTTTTATTTCAGGCCCAACGTGGGCCTGAAATCTTTTATTTCAGGCCCACGCTTGATCTGAAATAAATTAAATCTTTGTTATATATTAATATATTTATTAAATATTATTTAATATACTAATTTATATATATACTGTTTACGTATAATATATATAAAATATATATTATTATATATATATATATATATATAAATAGGAAAATCAACTTCAGGTTCAGGGCCTGAAATCTTGATTTCAGGCCCTGCTTGATTATATAAAATTAATAAATATAAAAAAATAATTAATAGACATAATAATATAAATTAATTTGTAAAATTAAAGATATAAGGATGATTTACAAAAACAAGCTATGATTCTACATTATTGTTATATCGTTCTGTGCCAACTGATACAGTTTGAGAACATCAGTGAGTTTTGACCAAAACCCACTGATGGACCTCCCATATCTGGATTTCTGAAAACCCTATATCAATAGACAGGGTTGACCTAGGAGAAGATGTTTTAGGTGTCCAAATATCTATACACTCTATATCACCAATGCAATAGGAGTAGTTTAGAAATATCAGTGGGTTTTGACCAAAACTCACTGATGGGTCTCTCATATCTGGATTTCTGAAAACTCCATATGAATAGAGAGGTTAGAGATAGGAGAAGATGTTTTAGGTGTCCAAATATCTATACACTCTATATCACCAATGCAATAGGAGTAGTTTAGAAATATTAGTGGGTTTTGACCAAAACCCACTGATATGGCTAAACTACTCCTATTACATTGGTGATATCTAATATATAGATGTTTGGACACCTAAAACATCATCTCCTACCTCTACCCTCTCTATTCATATGGAGTTTTCAGAAATTCAGATATGGTAGGTCCATCAGTGGATTTTGATCAAAACCTACTGATATTTCTAAACTACTCATATTGCATTGGTGATATAGAGTGTATAGATGTTTGGACACCTAAAACATCTTCTCCTAGGTCAACCCTGTCTATTGATATAGGGTTTTCAGAAATCCAGATATGGGAGGTCCATCAGTGGGTTTTGGTCAAAACTCACTGATGTTCTCAAACTGTATCAGTTGGCACAAAACGATATAACAATAATGTAGAATCATAGCTTGTTTTTATAAATCATTCTTATATCTTTAATTTTACCAATTAATTTATATTATTATGTCTATTAATTATTTTTTTATATTTATTAATTTTATATAATCAAGCAGGGCCTGAAATCAAGATTTCAGGCCCTGCTCAGGGCCTGAAATCAATTGATTTCAGGCCCTGAACCTGAAGTTGATTTCCTATATATATATATATATATATATATATATATATTATATATATATATATATATATATATATATATATTTTATATATATTACACGTAAACAGTATATATATAAATTAGTATATTAAATAATATTTAATAAATATATTAATATATAACAAAGATTTAATTTATTTCAGATCAAGCGTGGGCCTGAAATCAAAAGATTTCAGGCCCACGTTTGGCCTGAAATAAAAGATTTCAGGCCCACGTTGGGCCTGAAATAGAAATATTTCAGGCCCAGCGTGGGCCTGAAACAAAAGATTTCAGGCCCTGTGTCGGCTTGAAATCATGTGTTATGATAGGGTTTTTTATGTAGGCCTGAAACATAAAGAAACATCTCTTTATATTTTTGAAATCACAATAAAAATCACTGAGAAAGATTACTTTACGTGAGAAATTCTAATTAATATAAAACCTACATTATATTAAAAACGAACATATATATATATATATATATATATAATAAAATCAACTTAAGGTACAGGTCCTGAAATCTTAATTTCAGGCCCTGCTTGATTATATATTATTAATAAATATAAAAAAATAATTAATAGGCATAATAATATATATTGATTGGTAAAATTAAAGATATAAGGATAATTTATTAAAATAAGCTATGATTTAATATTATTGTTATATCATTTTGTGCCAACTAATACAGTATGAGAACATCAGTGGGTTTTGACCAAAACCCACTGATGGACCTCCCATATCTGGATTTCTGAAAACCCTATATCAATAGACAGTGTTGACCTAGGAGAAGATGTTTTAGGTGTCCAAACATCTATACACTCTATATCACCAATGCAATATGAGTAGTTTAGAAATATCAGTGCGTTTTGATCAAAATCCACTGATGGACCTACCATATCTGAATTTCTGAAAACTCCATATGAATAGAGAGGGTAGAGGTAGGAGATGATGTTTTAGGTGTCCAAACATCTATATATTAGATATCACCAATGTAATAGGAGTAGTTTAGCCATATCAGTGGGTTTTGGTCAAAACCCACTGATATTTCTAAACTACTCCTATTGCATTGGTGATATATAGTGTATAGATATTTGGACACCTAAAGCATCTTCTCCTATCTCTAACCTCTCTATTCATATGGAGTTTTCAGAAATCCAGATATGGGAGACCCATCAGTGGGTTTTGGTCAAAACCCACTGATATTTCTAAACTACTCCTATTGCATTGGTGATATAGAGTGTATAGATATTTGGACACCTAAAACATCTTCTCCTAGGTCAACCCTGTCTATTGATATAGGGTTTTCAGAAATCCAGATATGGGAGGTCCATCAGTGGGTTTTGGTCAAAACCCACTGATGTTCTCATACTGTATCAGTTGACACAAAATGATATAACAATAATATAGAATCATAGCTTATTTTAATAAATTATCCTTATATCTTTAATTTTACCCATCAATATATATTATTATGTCTATTAATTATTTTTTTATATTTATTAATAATATATAATCAAGCAGGGCCTGAAATTAAGATTTCAGGCCCTGCTCAGGGCCTGAAATCAATTGATTTCAGGCCTGTACCATAAGTACAGGCCTGATATATATATATTTCAGGCCTGTACCCTGCTAGTTGATTATATATATATATATATATATATGTTCGTTTTTAATATAATGTACGTTTTATATTAATTAGAATTTCTCACGTAAAGTAATCTTTCTCAGTGATTTTTATTGTGATTTCAAAAATATAATGAGATGTTTCTTTATATTTCAGGCCTTCATAAAAAACCCTATCATAACACATGATTTCAAGCCGACACAGGGCCTGAAATCTTTTGTTTCAGGCCCACGCTGGGCCTGAAATCTTTTGATTTCAGGCCCACGCTTGATCTGAAATGAAATAAAAGATTTCAGACTTTTTTAAATTTTAAATATTTGTTATATATTAATATATTTATTAAATATTATTTAAATATTAATTTATATTAATCAAATATAAAAATTCATCACTTTAAATTTTTAAAATCAGTTGGAAGATAACTTTCGTTAATGGAAAAATTTTCCTTCTTTACCTTACGTTTTTAGCCGATTCCTAAATATATTTTTTTAAAATGACAAATCTGAAAAAGCAGATTCCGTTACCTCGGGATTTGTTACTGAGAAAGAGAAAGAGAAAAAGAAAGAGAAAGACTTTTTTTTGGCAGAAGGGGTATAAACGGAAGTTCACTAAAAAGAATACGCCTTTTGGTAAAAGTGAAACCATGGTACACCTTTTGGTAAATACCAATTCTCAGGGGCGTCCTTTGGTAAATTGCCGCTTTTATATATATATATATATATATATATATATATATATATATATATATATATAGGCACGCGAAAGGATAAAGTTGCGAAAAAAGAAAATAGGTATACTTAGATAAATTAAATGATAAATATTTAATTATTAAAATATCAAAGAAAAAAAGTTGTGATTGTCACCAATGAAACTAGTCTGTGGACTATTATGTATATATTATTTTTAAAATTAGACTTTGAATTTTAATTTATGGAATATTGACACGCGATTTAGAAAAATAGAAGACTAATCATGCGTCCTCATAGGATGAACTGATAGTAACGTATAGGGTATTGTCATCATAATGTTTGGAGGTTAAATCTGGATGAAATCAGGTATCTATCCTCCTTTATAAGTTATTCACTGTCTAGATTAATAGTCTCCGTAATTTATTTCCTCTGTGTCAATTTTAAAATGAATTGATGGAAATGTTGAACCGAACAAATCATTTTTTTTTCACATAAAAGACTGTCCTTGCGGGCGCCAATTCTTCACAATTTCTACCCTTCTTTTCTTTTTATTATTCTTTGTTTAAAAAAAAAGTAGATCAATGAATTAATAAATATGTATAATAACTAATTTTTACGAAGTAGATCAATGGAACAAACTTTATTTGCGTCTCATTCACTTTATGTTTACTTAGGAAGTCTTCTTCCGCTTCTCTAAGAAATATTATTAGAAGTTTGATTTTTCTTCCACCTCCTTTTCGTGGAAGGTGATTTCAAATTGTTCCGCACGATAATTAATTTACTTATACCACGTTCCATTTTCATTTTATTTTTAATTAAAATTTTAACATAAAATTAAAAAAAAAAGGTATGTGTATTGGACGTGAAACATAAGTTAGGCAATAGAGACGCCATGGAAGTCTTTGCCGACTTTGGACACTGACTCGTCACAATTCAATTAAAGCAACTAAATAATAATAATAATTATTATTATTATTATTATTATGGAATTTGTTATTCTAGGTATTATAAACGTGTTCGACAATCTATACTATTTATTTCTTTATTATTGAAAAGCGTATATATATTCAATTCATTCAAAGTCGTACTTGGCTGCAAATTAACAATAATCAAGTTTTATAGCAAATCCGAAATTGTGAAATACTCAAGAAGGCACACGACAGTTTGAATATGGGCGCACTTGCTTTAATTGGATATCCAATATGTATTAGGGAGTGTTTAGAGAGTTACTACCGGTTTCTGTTTAGATTCTAATTATATATAATCATTTTTGAATGTCTGTGAATATTAAATTTTACTTTAATTTTATAACCTTTAGTTAAAAATTGAAAGTAAAAATTTGATGATTTTTTCTATTTCTATTTTTTTTTACTTATACACTAGAATTAAAAATTGACATTTATACCCTTAATAAATTTATCATTTTATATAATTGTCACCATACTTCTAAGTAAAATTTTATGTTTTTATATAATTTATATATTCAGAATTTTTATACATATTTTTATAAATTTATATAAATTTTATTTTTATATATATATATTATTTTTATTAATTTTATATCATTTAAACATATATATTTTAAAAATAATAATTTTGATATAATATTTAAAATATAATAATAAATATATAAAATATTATTAATGGTGTATCAAAATTATATTTAGATAATTAAAAAAATTAATTTATATAGTTTAAGAATATTATTGTCATTTAACTAAAAATTAAGTTTCGAAGTCATTATTTATCAAACACTCAAATTTATCTTGTATCAGCTTTTAGTTTCTATTTTCAAACACTTTATGCTTTAGCTTCTCACTGACTTTGAGATAATCTCTATAAAAATCATTTTTTAAAAGTAAAAGCTCTCCTAAACACTCCCTTAGTCGAATGAGTAGCTGATTATAACAAATCGACTACTATTTTTTGAAAGTGACAAGTATTTTGGTAATGGCCCTCGTGTCCAGTGGCGTAGCCAGGATTTTTGAGCAAGAAGGGTGATTTTAAAAAATTCTAAATATTAATGTAGATCGATTTCATCATTTAAAAACCTAAATTTCGAATTAAGGAGCTGAAAATGAACTTATATTCGAAAATTTTGATCACAACCTTAGTTTTAGTTGAAACAATGATATATTGATCCTCAAAGCTTTTTTATGATTTAAAATCAAAAAATCTTTTGTGATATCGCTTTCTCGTAATATTTAGCATTTCTACGTATAAGATCTTCATTGCGATCTAAATAATTATCCTAATAGCAACCTAATAAAATAAAGTGTATACTTGACAACTTTTCTTTAATTAATTAAATAAATACGAAAGAAAAAGAAATAACTAACTCCTCTTAGAAGACCATTGCTTTTGAGAAAAATAGAGACGAGGGAAAATAGGAGAGGAAGAAGTAAAAACATAACTATTTTTGTGGTGTTAATAAAATCCTAAAAATATAAGAAGAGGGAGAAGATGTAGGGCTGAGGACTGTTTTTATTGTTGGAAGAGCGCAGTAGTTGTTACTGCATTTCTTGCTCATTGGAGAAGAGAAAGTAGAAGAAAAGAAAGCTCTGGTGCTTAAGAAGATGAGCGGAACAAATTATAGGTTTATTATCGTTGGAGAAGAGAAAGAGAAGAAGCAATTGTGGAAGAAGAGAAAGAGAAAAATAAAAGAGAGGAATAAACGAAGAGGTGACATACGATATGACAGGGTTGTGACATGCGTAGGGAGAAAAGGGAGAGAAAAAATATAAATATTTTTCTCAAAAATATCCTAATTCATTTTAAATGGATCGACCCATTTAAATATTAAACTTAATTCGGTCATAACTTGACCAAATTAATCCTGGTTTAAATCAAAGTAATTCTTATCTCCGTACCTGAATTTAGTTCAAACTGGATTAATTTTAATTTAGCACCCTCACTTTATGTCCTACGATTTAGTTCATCCGTTTATTATGATATTTTATTTTAAAATTCAATACTTAATATTTTAAATCTCGATATTTCCTCATAAAAGTGGTAGCAATGGATATCTTAGGTCATGAGCTTTCTAAATATGTGATCAGTTTCAATTTTCGACAATGAATGGTGATGATCGACTAAGAAAAATAATAACAAGTATATATATATATATGTATAATTTGAGAGGGGGCGATCGCACCCCCTCTCCTTAAGGTGGCTACGCCCCTGCTCGTGTCTTGACTAAATTGGTTACCATATGATAATATTTACTATAATAGATATGGGTAAATTTTGATTAAAATGGTATATAATAGGCTTTGCTCAATTATAAATTTTTAATTTACTTCCCTATAAATAGTTATGAGATTAATGATATGGATCAAAATCAATATATAACTTTTATTATAAGTATTATGATAAATGATAGGGTTGAATAATTCGTGGTCGGTAAGAGGGATGAAGAAGCCGCGTGATGCGACACTACAAAATGAAGCGACCTTCCTTCCCAGGCCCCGGGACCCCTCTCAGGAGATGCGCCCGGGAAGGTCAGTCCGAAGGACCCTCCCGGGAACACCTCGGGAGGTTAGGCCTCGAGAGCACCTCGGGAGTTATGACGCCCGAAGACTCCCAGCTCACCTCGGGAGGTGGAGTCTCCGCAATGAACGATCTCAGGAACTGACCCCCCTCTCGGTACGAATAAGCATCCCCGTCAGAAGAGGTCTGCATGACCCTTAAATATCGCAACGGGTAGAAGCGTGATAACGGCGCAGACCGTTTCAAAGGGATTTCCAGTAACCACCGAAAGAGGGGGAGGACGTGGCGTAAGTACTGGAGACGTGACACCGATCGAAGAGACACGTCTAGTCTGTCGCCATCAGTATAAAAGGTAGCTCAACACTCCGGTAAGGGGGGTTACGTCCTCTCAACTTACTCACATTCTTTTCCTTCTTGCTACCTTCATTTTTTGGCGATACACTGACTTGAGCGTCGGAGCGGACTCCGCCGGACCCTGCCGGTGTCCTCTAACGCTCGTGTTAATCTCGCAGGACCCTAAGTTCCTCCTCGGCATAGAACCTTCCAGGGGATAGAATTCCAGTGACTGACCATCGTCGTCGACTATTTCCGAAACAATAAATATATTTTATATGAGATTTAAATTCTTATTATATAGGAAACGTCTCATTTTTTATCATCCCACCGTCATATCACATTAATTGCTCCTAGAACGTAATATAGGCAATGGGGTATATGATATTTTTGACATAATAATCATTCTACTCAATATATGCTTAATATTTATAAACCAGAATTAATTTTTATGTATATTTATTGTTGGATATTTGATGCTTAAAATAATTAAGACCAAATAAGATTTTACAAAGGAAAATTGAGGTGTCATCAATCGATGAAAGTTAGAATTGACTTCAAAAACAAAATCTACGTTTCACGTAGATGAATTTAAACTATTAATTTGCTCAAAATCGATTACGGGTGAATGAGAAATTAATTGTTTAAAGTTAGCTCAAAATTGAATGAGAAATTAATTATTTAAAGTTAACCCAAAATTTGCATAAAAGAAGTAGATGGGATTAGTACCACATCTGAAATTTCTGAAGGGATTTACTTCCTTATATGTATTCATGTGTTAATGGAATTAAAAAGAAACACAGGTGGTCTCTTCTCACAGACGAGTAGGTACTCGCATATGCGAGCTCGTCACCTGCAACGCGTGCACGTGCATAATGGACACTTTGTTAGCGCACTTTACACTTCGCATGTACGTATCGTCGTGAGGAGCTTAAATTTATGCTCAAGTGACGTGACATGTGATATGGCAGTGCCTGCGTGACACTCAGATCGGAGGAGAGGAATGACTGGATTGTTGACTGGGCAAACAAATGGCAACTGTTGGATCGAAGATGGCTGCTGGATCGCAAGTGACGTGATCTAGAGCGTTGATCGTGAAGAGTCATGATCTGACCGTTGGTGAAGAGAGACTTGATCTGAAACGTCAGATCAATTATGACGGTGAGATCAAAGGAGATCTAAAAGGTTACAACTATTCAGATCTGATAGATGAGATAAAGGGCTATCTGAAGGGTTACAACCCTTTAGTTTAACGACCCAGATTAATCTAAACCATAGGTCATACCCACTCACCAAAGGGTACCTCACCTCTTCCCTTCTATAAATAGAGTCCTCTAGATGATGGATTTATTCATTCATTTAATCATCAAAATCATTAGCATTCATCCGATCGTGCGCATCTAGAGTCCAAAAGCCTACGAGAAGGTTCACTTGTATCGAATTTGTAGTGCTGCTATTTTGAGACATCGTCGTTGTAGCGACATGGTTGGTTTCCAACACGGTGGTGGACAACCCGAAGCAGTGGTGGATCGATACTGGAGCAACACATCACATCTGTTTGGATAAGACAATGTTCTCCAAGTATACTCCGATAAGTGGAAGAAAGCTTTATATGAGCAATTTGACTACATCGCTAATTGTCAGACTCAGGAAAATTATCCTGAAGATGACATCTGGGAAGGAGTTAACACTCATTGATGTGCTCCATGTTCCCGACATCAGAAAGAACCTAGTTTCTGGTTCGGTACTTGTTAAGGTCGGCTTTAGACTAGTATTCCAATTAAACATCTTTGTGCTTATGAAGAATGGTGTCTTCGTAGGTAAGGGATATTTAAAACAGAGTCTGTTCAAAATGGTTATAATGACTGTACATCGTAAATTTGATGATAATAAAATAAAAGCTTCCAGTTACGTTATTAAGTGTTTTAATTTATGGCATGATCAACTTGGACATGTTAATAATAATACTCTAAAACGTCTCGTCAAATTAAATTTATTACTCAACGTTAATGTTGATGAAACACACAAATGTGAAGTGTGTGTGGAAGCCAAGATGACAAGACTACCTTTTTATTCGGTCGAAAGGTCAATGGCTACTCTAGAATTGATATATAGTGATCTATGTGACTTAAAATTCGTACAAACTAGAGGAGGTAAAAAGTATTTTATTACTTTTATCGTTGACTGCACGAGATTCTGTTATGTCTTTCTTTTAAGAAGTAAAGATGAAACCTTAGAGGCTTTCAGAACCTATAAAATAGAAGTTGAGAATCAATTTGATAAATGAATTAAAATAATTCGTAGCGTTAGAGGTGGAGAATACGGTGCACCATTTGATGAAGTTTGTTCAGAATCTGGCATTATTCATCAAACAACAGCGGCATACTCACCTCAATCAAATGGTGTTATCGAACATAAAAATCGGACACTAAAGGAAATGATGAATGCCTTATTGATAAATTTAGGCTTACCCCAAAACTTGTGGGGGGAAGCTATATTATCGACAAATCACATTCTCAATAAAATCCCCACAAAAAAAGTGATAAAACATCATACGAACTATGGAAAGACCGAGAGCCATCGTACAAATACTTGAAAATATGAGGGTGCTTGGCAAAGGTCGAAGTACCCAAGCCAAAACAAGTAAAGATCAGACCTAAAACGTTTGATGCGATATTTGTCGGATATGCCCATAATAGTAGTGCATATCGTTTCATAGTTCACAAGTCAGACATTCCTGATATTCATGTGGGAACAACAATAGAATCTCAAAATCCAACATTCTTTAAAAACATATTCCCAAATAAGAAGGGAAACATTCAAAGTGATTACAACGGAAGTTCTAATGAACAAGACGTTTTAGAACTTAGTTGTCGTAAAAGGACTATTGACGATCAAAGCTCAAAGTCACGTCGGAGCAAACGGGCTAAAGTTGAGAAATCGTTCGGGTCGGACTTCATGACTTTTATGTCTAAAATGGACCCAAGAACTTTAAGTGAAGCTCTCTCTAATCTCGACGCCTCATTATGGCAAGAGGCTGTCAATAATGAAATCGAGTCCATCATGAATAATCATACTTGAAAATTAGTGGACCTTCCTACTGGTACTAAACCATTAGGTTGTAAGTGGATACTACAACGCAAGTATAAAGCTGATGGATTGATTGACAAGTACAAGGCTAGACTTGTAGCCAAAGGTTTCAAACAAAAGGAATGCCTCGACTACTTCGATACCTACTCACCTGTGACAAGGATTACGTCCATACGAGTGCTGATAGCTATCGCAACATTGTATGACCTTCAAACACATCAAATGAATGTTAAGATTGCGTTCTTAAATGGTGAGTTAGAAGAAGAAATCTACATGGAGCAACTCGAGGGGTTCGTAGCTCCAGGAAAAGAGGAGAAGGTGTGTCGACTTGTTAAGTCATTATACAGACTTAAACAAGTGCCTAAACAATGACACGAAAAATTTGACAAAATAATGTTGTCAAACGAATTCATAATAAATGAATGTGACAAATGCATTTATGTCAAAACCACACCTAAAGGTCATGTAATCGTGTGTATATACATAGACGACATGTTTATAATAGGCAGTAATCATGAGATAATCATGAATACAAAGAGAATGTTGACTAACAATTTTGATATGAAAAATATGAGTCGAGTAGATATTATATTGGGAATTAAAATTCTCAGGACATCTGATGGGATAATTCTGATACAATCTCACTATGTAGAATCGATATTGAAAAAGTTCAATGCGTATGATCTCTCTACATTGAAAACACCTATCGATCTAAGTCAATACTTAGCGAAAAATCATGATGAGCCCATATCACAATTGGAATATTCTCGGATAATGGCAGCTTGATGTATTTCACAAACTGCACACATCGGGATATTGCCTGTGCGGTTAACAAACTGAGTCGTTTTACGAGTAATCCAAATGACACCCATTGGAAAGCACTGATGCGAATTCTTAGATATTTGAAATATACTATGAACTACGGATTACATTATGGAAGATATCCTACTGTTTTAGAGGGATTATGGAAGATATCCTACTGTTTTAGAGGGATATTGTGATGCTAATTGGATATCAGATACAAAAGACCACAAATCCACTAGTGGATATGTATTCATGAACGGTGGGGGAGCGGTATCTTGGAAGTCCACTAAGTAAACGTGCATTGCTCGGTCAACTATGGAATCCGAGTTTGTAGCACTAGACAAAGCATTTGAGGAAGCTGAATGGTTGCGAAACTTCTTAGAAGATATTTCGAGCTGGATGAAACTTGTGCCCGCCGTACTTATACACTGTGATAGTCAATCGACGATTGAAAGAACACAGAGTAGTATGTATAATGGTAAGTCACGACATATATGTCGTAGACACAATACTATTAGGCAGTTGATCTCGAATGGAGTGATTGCAATCAAATATGTTAAGTCCAAAGATAATTTGGCAGATCCTCTTTCGAAGGGGCTAAATCGAGATCAAGTATACTACTCATCAAAAGGAATGAGATTAAAAATCTACAACTAAAACGACTATAGCGGTAACCCAACCTTGTTGACTGGAGATCCTAAGATCTTAGTTCAATGGGACAACAACGTTACAGAAATTGTGTTACAGCACACGAGATATATTATATCTATCCCAGTCCTAAAATGAATATGTGATGTCCTACCACTGTAGTGAGGTTAAACTTATGATTTTAATGACTTCTATACTTTTATAAGGTGGAGTATGGTATGATACTCTTGATAGAAGCATCACCTATATGAGTGTGAAGACAGACTGCTTCAATGAAAAATCAAATCCAAGGTGGTATCCATGGCCAAAACGGAACCAACCATGAGAACCAAAAGTATGTGAGATAAGTCCCTGTGTGGATGTTATTGTCTTAGTATACACAAACAGTTGAGCAGTTCAAGATATTACGTTTACTGCACAACCTAGTATGCTCGATAGCATTCCACTACGAAAGTTCAAAGCCACAAGCTACCTCTTCCGATGCATTGACTTATCGATTGGACTCTTGTAAAGTGTTAGCATGCATACATGCATTAATTTCCATTCATATGGGGGATTGTTGGATATTTGTTGCTTAAACAAAAAAAATAATTAAGACCAAATAAGGTTTTGCAAAGGGAAATCTAGGTGCCATCAATAGATGAAAGTTAGAATTAACTTCAAAAACGAAATCTACATTTTGATTAGATGAATTTAGACTATTAATTTGCTCAAAATCGATTATCGGTAAATGAGAAATTAATTGTTTAAAGTTAGTCCAAAATTTACATAAAAGAAAGTAGATGGGGATTAGTCTCACATCTGAAATTTTCGAAGGATTCACTTATTTATATGTATTCCTGTGTTAATGAATTAAAAAGAAACACAGATGGTCTCTTCTCACAGGCGAGCAGGTACTCGCACCTGCGAGCCCGCCACCTGCCACGCGCGCACGTGCGCAATGGATGCTTTGTTGGCGCACTTTGCACTTCGCGAGAAGCATTGAGGAGCTTAAATTTATGCTCCAGGTGACGTGACACTCGGGTGATGTGTCGGTGACGTGACAGTGCCTACATGGCGCTCGGGTCACATGTCATGTGATGTGGCAGTGTCTGCGTGACACTCAGATAAGAGAGAGAAATGACTGAACTGCTGATTAGGCAAACAAAATGACAACCGTTGAATCGAAGATGGGTGTTGGATCGCAATGACGCGATCTGGAGCGTTGATCGTGAAGAGTCACGATTTGACCGTTGGTGAAAGAGACTTAATCTGAAGCGTTAGATCAAATCTGACGGCTGAGATCAAAGGGAGATCTAAAGGTTACAACCATTCAGATCTGATGGATGAGATCAAAGGGCTATCTGAAGGGTTACAACCCTTTAGATCGAACGATCCAGATTAATCCTAAACCAAAGGTCACACCACTCACCAAAGGGTACGTCACTTCTTCCCTTGTATAAATAGAGTCCTCTAGATATGGATTCATTCATTCATCAATCATCAAAGTCATTAGCATTCATTCCATCGTTTGCATCCAGAGTCCGAAAAATCTATGAGAAGGTTTGCTAATTCGAAATTTATAGTGTGCTATTTCGAGATATCGTCGTTATATCTTGGGAAACAAATTATGTATCCGTGAGCACCTGTAGCGAAGCAATATCATTTTACAAGATAGTATCCAATACTAGTCTCGACAAAATTATATCAGTTTGTATTATCTCGACAGTTTACCCGACGACGATCCCAAACAATTATAGGATAGACTTTAATGAAATAGTTAAAACTAAGGGATCCACATTTTGACATTACGTTCGAATTGAAATTTGTAATGAATAGACTCGGCATCATATACTTTAGAGGAAGTTCTTGACAGTTTACATTTGGACAAAACCAGGCTGGACAGAGCTTATGAAAGAGGCCTTTCTAGAAATCCACCAAAGTCATCATTTAGTGAATTCTAAGTTGGTGTGCCCCTTAGAAAACTCCACGACTTTGAACGGACTTTTTTGGTAAACGAATTGAGCCGAGTCAAAAATGATTACCTTTAAATTTGTTTAATCAAATTAAGTAGAGTCATGCCGAATATAAAATGAATCAAATTATTAAAATAATTATTCGAATTTATCTTAATTTTTTATTAATGAATTTGAGTTGGTTATGTTTTGGTTCGTATAGATGTTATTGAACCGTTTAAATTTTATATGATTATTTATTAATTTTTTATAATTTAAAATTTATTTAATTGATTAGTAATTTAATAATATAAGTTTATTTATTTATTTTAAAATTTTCTTTTTGTATTTAGTGGATTGATGAGAATTTCAACACGAATATGATTTATAATTTTTTTATCTACCAAATATATTTACCATTTCACCATACTCGAGGGCGGACCCAATCTCAAAATTAACGAACTGAATATCCATCAATATTATTCATAAATAATTCATAATTCCTATTTATGAAAATTAACAAACTAAACATTTGTTAAAATTGGGATGAATTATTTAAATTTATCCATCTAATTAAATTTATATGTATTGAATAAATATAAATAAATTCTAATCCTATGGAATAGGATTCAATGGTTCTCATGCATGAGTGTTTGATTCTCTTAAGATATACCTATTGTTAGAATCAATTATGATATTGGACTGTCCCTAGATTCATTTGTACTTGTTTTTAATTTATCCTAATAGTCAATAGAAAATTTTTATAAAACTAAATTGATCATTTCCAAAAATTAATCGATTTAAAAATTAGATATCTGAATTAAAAAAAAACTCATACCAAATTGAATATCAAATTACAGGTTAAAAATAGATAAAGAATTAATTTAATAGAATATGTGTTTTGATTGAATAGATTAATGAGTTCAGGAAACAAATAATAATAATAATAATAAAATTATTTTTCTTCAATGACGTGTGAATTAGATTTGAAGGACTCTCTTCCTTCTCCCACAATTCAGGCCACTCAAGTGGGAACGTGAGCTAACACCTTGAATCCGTGATGCACGCTCGTTGGAAAATTATTTTTCGAAATTAATAAATTAAATATAAATATGAATGGGTATTTCATAAATAAATCATAATAAATTATTTTTCTAAGTAAATAAAAATAATAATATTTGAAATTATTTGAATAATAAAGGAGTAGTTTATTATGATTAAATGAAATCATTGATTCGCATGAATTATTTAAAAGATAATTAATTGAAAATTTACTAGAAGTAATTTTATTGTAAAATTAATTGAGAAATTAATTAATCATTAAGAATAATATTAATATATTAAACAGCCAGTTAACGAACGGAGCAGCTGAAAAAAAAATAACTATTATTTAATTACTTTAATTATTTATTTATTTAATTACTGGTGCACGCGGCTGCAGAAATTAAAAGAATTAATTAATTAAATTAATTGAAATAAAAGGTATGCCCCTTCTAAGGGTACACTAAAAAAAAAATGAAAATTTAACAAAGGTTCATGTAGCTTAGACCTGCCCACGGGCCGGGTCTAGCCCGGGTCAACGGGCTGAACCGAAACCGGCCCGGCATCCTGCCGGGCCGGTTCCGGATCGAGGGGGAGGAAAATCGCCGAACCGGCGGTTCAAACCGTCGGTTCCAACGGCTCTGAACCGCCGGTTAATCGTTGGAGGTATATTTTTTTTATTTTTTGATTTATTTTTCAACGGTTGAGATCATTTGATCATTTTCTGATTAATGACTATGATTTAGTGACCAATATGATTCAAACTCTATAAATAGGGAGTTCATTTCATCATTTTCACACACATCTTCTCTTCTCTCAATCTCTCATTCCCAAGTCTCAACTTCATATTCTCTACGCATTCTTCATCTTTCGACGATAAATGGAAGGTGGTCACGGAACTTCATCATCTCGATCTCGGAGGGGAAAAGAAATAGTGTACGAGGATCCCAACATTTAAATTCAATCCACCGATGATGAGACCGAGGCTCAACCCCAACACCTTCCGATGCCCGAAATGCAAGGAAGTACCGATGCAATTACTTCTAAGGTTCGGAAAAATCCTCTAAAATCTTCTATTTTTACTAAACATTTTGAGAATGTCACACTTCCGTCGGGAGAATTGCGTGCAAAATGTAAGCATTGCAATGCTTCCTATAAATTCCAAGCCGGTGGCGGCTATGGGTCGTTAAAACGACATGTAGAAACGAAGCACCTGATGGAATATGGACTTGACCGCTCTCAAACACAATTATCAAGATTTTCTAGTGATAGTAGTACTGATTCTGGTTTATTTTTATATTCAGATAATAAATTAAGAGAATCATTAGCTAAATTTATTTTCATAGAACATCTTTCTTTTAGTTTTGGATCTAAATGCACATTTGAAGATTTTTGTAAAGAATCTCTTAATCCAGTTGCTAAACGTGTTCCTAGGACTACACTTACTCGTACAATTAAAAGATTAGTAAAATAAGGAAAAAAGATTTTAATTGATGAATTTAGTAAATTAAATAATAAAATTTCTTTATGCTCTGATATTTATAAACTCATTGGCAAACACATTCTTATATGGGTGTGGCTTGCCATTGGATTGATAACTCTTGGATCCACAAAAAAAAATTGTTAGCTTATAGAGTTTTTAATGAATCACATACTGCCGATAACATTGCACAATTATTATGTTTAATTTTAGAAGAATATGAATTGACTCATAAAATATTTTCAATATCATTAGATAATGCTAGCTCTAATACCGCTTCTGTAGATGAACTAAAATTTGTTTGTCAATATGTTATTAGTGGTTTATTTTTTTCATATTCGTTGTGTATGCCATGTTTTAAATTTATGTGTTCAAGATGGATTAAAACTTTTAGAAAATTATATTCAACCAATTAGAATCGCAATTTCATATTTATGGTCGCATCCATCTATGATGAAACAATAGGGTACTATTCCGGAAGGAATTAACGACGATGGTCAGTCACTGGAGTTCGGCCCCTGTGGAAGTGCTGCAGCGGGGAGGAACTTAGGGTCCTGCAAGGTTAACACGAGCGTTAGAGGACACGCAGGCAGGGGTCTGGCGGAGTCCACTCCGACGCTCAAGTCAGTGTCTATTCGAAAAGTGAAGGTAGCGAGAAGTAAAATACGTATGTAAAGTTGAGAAAGCGTAACCCATTTACCGGAGGGGTTGGACTACCTTTTATAATGATGGCGGCAGACTTAGATGTGCCCCCTTGATCGGTGTCACGTCTCCGATACTTAAGCCACGCCCCCCCTCTTTCAGCGGCGACTGGATATCCCTTGAAAAGGTCTGCGCTGTTATCACGTTTCCACCCGTTGCGACTTTTAAGGGTCGTGCATACCTCTTCTAACGGGGATGCTTATCCGTATTGAGGGGGGGTCAGCTCCTGAGGTCGGTAATTGCGGGGACTCCACCTCCCGAGGTGCGCTCGGGGTCTTCGGGCGCCATAACTCCCGAGGTGCTCTCGGGGTCTAACCTCCCAGGGTGCTCCTTGGAGGAGTCCTCGGGCTAACCTTCCCGGGCGTGTCTCCTGAGGGGGCCCCGGGGCCTGGGAAGGTAGGTCACTTCGATCTGTCGTGTCGCACCCCGTGGCTTCTTCATCCCTCGTGCCGGGCACGGACTATTCAACCTCATCACAAGTCCCTCCCTTCAAGTCTGATCGAAGGAAGTGTGGCTGACTGATCGAACTAGTGCAAAGATGAAGAAGCTGCGTGCCTTCACCTTCCTTATTACCCCTGTAATTATAAGGGGCCTCTGGGTTATAATCTTTTATCCCGAGTTCCGAGAAATCCCCCTTAATGGTCTTATCCTTTTTTCAAAAAGGATAATCCGACTCTTGAGGGATTATGATGTCGTCTGTCACTTCGTTATAAAGGTGCATGGCTCTTTTATGAGGGCGATAGGGTATACTAGCGAATGCCTGATTGCCCCGTGTTCCAACGGCCATCTTCACAAGTTCTTATGGTCGTGCGCCGTCGTGGCTGGCAGGCGACAAGCGACTGCCTGGGCGCGGTGGTTTCTTGCTTTCCACTTGTCTCTTCCCCCTTGCCTCTCGGCAGGCGGCTGCCTGAGTATAAAAGGGGAAGGTGCGGATGTCGAGCCCACTTCTGATTCGGTGGCTGGGTGCCCTTCGTCTTCTTCTCCTGTAAAGCCTCTTTTGCACGTGAGTAGTTCGCCTCCCTCTTGTCTCCTTTCTTAGGGATCATGGAAAACTATCACGCAGAGTGGTATGAATCCGCCTCTTCGCGAGTGAGGCCGGAGGCCTTGCAGGCGGCCACTGAGGCCTATGGTGTCCCGGCTGAGATGGCGATGGTCATCCCCAAAGTGGGTCAGATGCCCGTGGAGCCCCCCACAGGCATGTTGTGTTGGATCGGAGAAAATCGATAGAGAGGGGGGGTGAATATCGATATAGAATTTTTTCGGAAAAGTAGAGCGATTACGCAGCGGAAAACAAGAAAACAATCGCTAACGCAAGTTATTTTTACTTGGTTCGGAGTCGCGGTCGGCTCCTACTCCAAGGCCCACAGTCCTTAACCGTTTACGTTGGGCAATTCTATATTCGTAAAAATCTTTTACAAGTTCAAGTATAGATATAGAATTTGAAATTGAAAGTACAACACTTTTCGTAAATTAAATGTTACCAACGCCCAAGGTGGATGGAATTCCGGAGCAGAGGGTCGTCGTCGACGCTGGAATCGCGAGGTCGGAGCTTGTCGGAGCGTAGCGCTTGAACGAAAGTGTTTGGAGCGATGTGAGCGAGATTGTTTGAAGCCTTGGGGGTGAACTCCTATTTATAGCAGCCATAGGGGCGCCTGTATTGATGGGGGCGCCTGACACGTGGCCTCTCCTGCGCAAACTCCAATCCGCAAGCTTGGTCAGTGCTTATCCCTTTCATTGAGGCGCCTGAGCTGATGGGGGCGCCTGTGTTAACACAGGCGCCTGAGGTGACTTGGTCGAGAGGCTTCATGGCAGTTTGCTTCGATGGTTTTGTTTTTGCCTTGAACTGGGGCGCTCGTATCCATTCGGGCGCCTAGCCCAGTGAGGCGCCTCACTCCATTGAGGCACCTGAGCTGCAGAGACCTCGTTCCTTCATTCCCTACAACCAAGGTTAGTTCCAAAACACAAGAAGCAAGTATGTTAGCCATTATTTACAGCCTAAGCTATCTTGGTTCTGACTTTGGGTCTCCCAAATGGAACCCTAGGTCGAACCGACGCCTAATGTTCCCTCCTCCGGGGAACGCGTCCTCACTACTCCACTCGGGAGAATTTACCTTTTTGCCAACCGGCTCCTCCGGTTGGACTTTTGCCCAGCTTCACTCACCAGTCTTCGGTGCCCAGTCCTCGACCAGGTCTTAGTGCCTAACTTCCGGTCAGGTCTTCGTGCCCAGTCCGCGACAAGGACTTCTTGCCCAACTTCCGATCAGGTCTTCGGTGCCCAGCCCTTTGCCAGGACTTCTTGCCCAGTCCTCGACCAGGACTTCTTTGCCTAGTGTACCTAGGACTTTCCTGCACACTTAGTAAGCTTGTTAGATCACAACAACACCTTAACTTCTGAACCCTTTGCTATTATCAAAACACAGGTTTGACTTTGGTGCTTCCGGCACCAATAATCTCGTCCTTTTTGATTTATGATAACACGGTTCAAAAAGTTAAGTTAAATAGATATTTAACAAGCAAAGAATTCATAAAAAATTCAGTTTTCTCCCCCTGAAACGAATATTCTCCCCCTGAGTTTTTCAATGATATGTGGGTTTTTGTAAACCTTCTAAGTGCTTTAGATTTTGACTAAGTGTTGAAGTATTTATACTTAGATAAAAGGTTTTGAAATTTTTCCAGGCTTTCTATATTTTAGAAAAACTTTCCAAAAAGTATTTCACACTTAGAAAATTTTTCGAAAAAGTTTTTCAAGTTTTTCACACTTAGAAAAAACTTTTCCAAAGGTTTTTGCAAGTTTTTCATACTTAGAAAAATTTTCTGAAACTAGTTCGTGCAACAAAAACATGTAGAGAAACAGATTTCCACTTAGAACCATTTAAGTACTTAGAAAATTTTAAGGTGCTTTAGAAAATCTTTAGAAATACTTAGTTTTGAAATGTTATGATTTGAAAAACATTTTTAAGTACTTTAGTTATTTACTTTACTTTTTGAAAAAGAGATAAAAATTTTGAAAAAAAGATAAAATTTTTGAAAAAATTTCTCCTTTCCTTTCTCTCCCCTTTGCCATATATAAAAAAAATGATACTAATTTCAGCAGGTAAATTATAGCTAGTAAAAAAATGAAGTTCTGTATCGAACCAACTCTAATAACTTTAAGCATAAACTGGACCAAACCAGATTAAACCGATCTTGTTCGGGTCCTGTCTAACCCAGTTAGCTACTTACTAATTGTCATAAACAGTAGCTTTCGCTAGGGTTAGTCAAGTTAAGTGATTTGATCAAGTTAGATTTTCTAAGCTTGACACTTAATCTGATTGTTGTTTAATTTGTATTTATTACCCCAATTACTGCAGATACACTGACTTAAAACATCTTGAATCAAGGCATAGACCTAAGCATCTCAACCCAGTCTAGGTTATCAATCAAAAGTACCCTAAGGTGCTTGTGAGATGCTGGCTTCTAGATCTATAGGTGCATACAGTTCTAGGGTTAGGGCCTAAGCTAAGTCCATTTGCGAAAAAGCCCTAGTTTTGAAGGGGTAGTTTTTTTTTAAAAAAAACTAAGTCGGAAAATAATTTAAATTTCAAGAACTTGATAAAAGAAATGATTTTTTAAAGAAGATTAATTAAAAAAATAAGAAATAAAATAATTTTTGAAAAAATATGGAGCAGTTCTATTCAACTAAGGATAACTCTAACTGCCTTCTTAGTGAGCTAAACTCAGACTCAGTCAAGGGTTTGGTAAAGATATCAGCTAAGTTGGACTTTGAGTCCACATGCTTAAGGACTATTTCACCCCTGGCTACATGATCCCTTATAAAATGATGTTTAACTTCTATATGTTTTGTTCTGGAGTGTTGAATTGGGTTTTTAGTCAGGTTGATCGAACTAATGTTATCAATATAGACTTGGATTTGGGTGTAGTTAAGCTAGAAGTCCTTAAGAGTGTGCATCATCCATAAGAGTTGTGTCACACATTCTCCTAAGGCAACATATTCTGCTTCTGTTATAGACTGTGCTATGCAGTGTTGCTTTCCGCTACACCAGCTGACTAGGCTATGTCCTAAAAGTTGGCAGCTTCCACTTGTACTTTTTCTATCTAAT
Organism: Boesenbergia rotunda; assembly: GCA_024364735.1. NCBI lineage: Eukaryota > Viridiplantae > Streptophyta > Magnoliopsida > Zingiberales > Zingiberaceae > Boesenbergia > Boesenbergia rotunda. The sequence goes on along the minus strand of JAGFNQ010004020.1, from coordinate 267,060 downwards.
TTGTACCCAGCATAGTCAGAGTCAGAATATCCTGACAATTCAAAGGTGGAAGTCCTAGGATACCAAATCTCTACATTTAGGGTACCCTTAATGTACCTAAGTACTCTTTTTAGGGCTGCTAAGTGGGATTCCTTAGCACACGTTTGGTACCTAGCACACATTCCTATAGAGAATAGGATATCAGGTCTGCAAGCTGTAAGGTAAAGTAGACTTCCAATCATACTTCGGTATAGCATTAGATCTACAGGCTTACCTTCAGGGCCACTATCAATTTTGACATTTGTGGCCATAGGGGTACTTATGCTTTTGGAGTTATCCATTTTAAATTTCTTTATTAGCTCTTTAGCATACTTGGATTGGTGAACATAATTACCATCTCTAGTTTGCTTAATTTGCAATCCTAAGAAAAAGTTGAGCTCACCTACTAAGCTCATTTCGAATTCATTTTCCATTATTTTTACAAATTCTTTTAGAATATTTGAGTTGGTGGATCCGAAAATTATATCGTCAACATAAATCTGGGCAATGAAAATGTCTTTTTCTAAGGTTTTAACAAAAAGGGTGGAGTCAATTTGTCCTTGGTTAAACTCCTTAGAAATTAGATAGGTTGATAAACGTTCATACCATGCCCTAGGTGTTTGTTTCAGCCCATATAGTACTTTTCTAAGTTTAAAGACATACTCAGGTTTTTCTAGGACCTCAAATCCTGGGGGTTGTCCTACATACACTTCTTCTTTGATAAACCCATTCAAAAAGGTAGACTTAATGTCCATTTGGTATAGCTTGAACCCTTTATGGGCTGCAAATACTAATAACATTCTAATTGACTCAAATCTGGCTATGGGGCATATGTTTCATCATAGTCTAATCCTTCGACTTGACTGAACCCTTTAGCTACTAAGTGGGCTTTATTTCTAACTATTTCCCCTTGGTCATTTAGTTTATTCCTAAACACCCACTTAGTATCTATAATAGGCTTGCCCTCAGGTTTAGGTACTAGTTCCCAGACTTGGTTTCTTTCAAATTGGGCTAACTCTTCTTGCATAGCTATGATCCAATCAGGGTCAGGTAGGGCTTCCTCTATAGTCTTAGGTTCAAAATTTGAAATCAGCGCTATCTGACTAAGATTTCTATAGGAAGACCTAGTTCTGACTCCTAAGGTTGGATCACCCATAGTTTGATCAGAAGGGGGACTGAGTCTGGGATTCTTGATTCTTCTAGAACTTGGTTCAGCCTCAGGTCTGGCTGGACGGTTCGGTTCAGTGTTTCGTTCAACTACTTGGGTTGGTTCAGTTATTGGTTCAGTTGATGCAGTAGTTGGTTCAAGAGTTAGTTCATTTAGATGTTCAATTAGTGGTTCAATTGATGGTTCAATTGTTTGTTCATTGTCTTCCTGATCAATATTTGATTGGTTCAGGTTTTGATTACCAGTTTTTGGTTCAGTTTCCTCATCAAAAATTAAGTTGGTAGTCTCTTCAATTTTGTGGGTCTGTTTATTATAAACCCTATAGGCCCTACTAGTTGTTGAATATCCTAAGAAGACTCCTGGGGTTGACTTGGATTGAAACTTACCTAAGTAGTCCTTAGTGTTCAAAATATAGACTTTGCACCCAAAGACCCTTAGGTAGTGTAGGTTAGACAGTCTATGATAATATAATTCATAAGGTGTTTTATTATGTCTTTTATTAATTAGGACTCTATTTTAGATATAGCAAGCCGTACTTATTGCTTCTGCCCAAAATTGGTTAGCTAGGTTAAATTCATTGAGCATGGTCCTAGCGGCTTCCTGAAGGGTTCTATTTTTTCTTTCTACTATCCCATTTTGTTGGGGGGGTACTAGGATAGGAAAATTCATGAATATATCCATTTATTTTGCAGAATTTCTCAAACCTATGATTCTCAAATTGTCCCCCGTGATCACTCCTAAGTCTTTTGATTTTGGTATCATTTTGATTTTCAATTATCTTGAATAAATCAATAAATAGGTTTAGGGTTTCATCTTTAGTATTTAGGAACCTAACCCAGGTAAACCTAGAGTAATCATCGATAATAACTAAGCAGTACCGGTTCTCGCTTAGTGACTTGGCTCCATGCGAATCAAATAGATCCAGGTGCAGAAGCTCAAGGGTGGTTTGGGTTAAGTCTGATTGAATTGATTTATGACCAGACTTGGTTTGTTTGCCTTGGTTACATGAGTTACAGATTGTGTTTTCAAAATTCTTAATTCTTGGTACACCTTTAATTAAACCAAGTTGGGTAATTTTAGAAATTAGTTTAACGTGAGTGTCACCTAATCTCCTATGTCAGAGGTTGGATTCTTCTAATTGAGTTAATAAGCATTTTGGTACTAAAGGTAAATTAATGGTATAAACATTATTTTTCCTAGTACCCTTAAGCATGACTTCTGAGTCTTGAAGGTTTCTAATCAGGCAGTCAGAGTTGGTGAATGTAACTACATAGCCAGTATCACATAGTTGACTTATACTAAGCAAATTGAACTTGAAATTTTCAACCAAGAGTACCTTTTTAATCACAAAATCAGATTTGAGTTCAATGTTACCTGACCCAATGACTTTGAGTGTAGCATTGTTGCCAAATGCTACTGAGCCTAGGTTCTTGAACTTGATTTTGGTGAATTTCAATTTATCTCCAGTCATGTGTCTGGAGCATTCATTATCCAACATCCATTGGTCCAAATCTTTATGTTCCTACACATAAAGTATTTATTGATTTGGATCCAATTAGAGTCAAGGATAGCTTTAAAATTGATTTTCACAGCCTAGTCTGTCTCACCCAGTCTAGTGTTATCAACCACGTTAACCTTATGGGTTTTGTGAGACAGGTTTTAACAAAAATAAGGATTTTAATTTGAAAAACATGGTTAATTAAAAAAAATTAATTAATTTTGAAAATTTTTATCAAGTTTAAGTTTATTTTGAAAAATTGTGTTGAATATAAGATTAATTGAAATTTGTGTTAGATTCAAATTTAACAAGTAGTAAAGTGAATTTGATTTTCAATAATTGGCTTCCAGGTCTTAGTGAGGCACTAGGCCTTCTTTAGCCGTAGCCTTATTGGAGTATCAACCCTTTCCTTGACAAAGCCTTTTATTGAAAATTCATCTTCAAGTTACTTCTTGAAAGATTTTGGTCTAACTAGTTTGGGTCTTGGATTGGTAGCTTCGGCTAGTTCCACCAGAATGGTTTTCCTAACGTACTATCATCTCACCTCCTCCCAATACTAGGTTTTCAAATTTCAACTAAATCATTTTGTCCTTAAACTAACCAGTCCTAAATCTAAGCATGATAATTAAAATTTACAAAAATAAACAATCAAGCATGCAATAAAAAAATTGTAATTAAAAAATTATCTAATTATGAATATGGTTTTTATATTGGCTCCCCCTGGACTATAGCCTCGATAATGGTTAGGCAAGATACGAATCATGTCCTTGGGGATCCAATACTGGTTTGGTCTAGCTTGTTTGTTCAAACAGAGCTTGGGGACCCATGCTTGGACTTGGGTTCTAGGTTGATTCAATACAGCATAATAAGAGCGTTACCTAGACTTAGTTCGATACCCTAATCCAGATCGGTTAAGAACGGACTTCTGCTTTCCAAGGATCATGCCAAGACCCTTGGAATCTAAAGTGAATCGTTCTAAGGCCACTCTGAGTTCCTTGACTTGAGTTTTCAAGGAGGAATTCTCTTCCTCAAGCTTTTGAACTTGAGTGGAGTTTCCTTCTTGAATTTGCTCGGTCAAGGACCTCGAGTCGGCTTTCTCTTTCAGGCATTTTACTTCCTGTCGGAGGGACTCAACCCGATTTTTGGATTTTGCTAAGTTGCGAGACAAGTAAGAGATTAATTTAGATAGTTCATATTCAGAATAACCTTTTACCGTGATTTGCCCGTTCTCCGAGATTGTGAGCCTTCTGTCATTTGGTTCCGATTCCTATCCGGTGTCGACGTCTTCTGAAGCGGTTAGAGCAAGTAAATTTGCGTGCGGGACTTCTTCTTCTTCGGAAGAGGATTCATCCCCAGTGGCTTGGAGAGTCTTCTTTCTTCGCGCCTTCTTTGTTTCCTTTCAGATTGGGGCACTCTGACTTATAATGTCCCTTTTTATTGCACTCGTAGCAGGTAACGTTGGGCTTGCTCTTCGAGCTTGTTGAAGGTTCTGCTGGATCTTCCTTTCTTCGGTTTGATTTCTTTTTGTTTGTTTGGTACTTTAGCTCCTTGTAGTAGTCCCGAGCTAGCCAAACTAACTTGGGTCGATCCCCTTCGCTATCTTCTGAATCTGAGTCCGAGTTAGACTCGGTGGTGGTAGAGTCTATTGGGGCAATCGGTCCTGAGATGATCTGGAGGATCATGATATTTTGATGTGTGGGCTATATGGTTAAGTTAGGATTTGTACTGTTCTCATATGTGTACATGAGTGTGCAGGTGTACAGGTACACATAGGCTTGGTTGATGTCTTCGGGTGAAGGATGACATGGAGGCAAGCTGGAGGTTTGCGTGCGCATCCAAGGGACCGTTGGATAGTAGGGATGATGAGCCGAGGGACGTGGACTTCGAGGCGTACGTGAAGGGTGGCATGGAGGCAAGCTGGAGGCTTGCGTGCGCATCCGAGGGACGAGGGCTGAAGATGAAGAGGGCGTGAAGGCAACAGTCAAGACTGCTGGTGAAGAGTCAACCGGGTTGTGAGGGTCTGAGTATGAGTGTTTGTACTCAGGGGGCTAAGTCGGAAGGAGAGACCTGTACTCGGGAGTGAAACTCTAGGCTTAGGTTGGACCAGTCGACTGGCCATGGGGCAGTCGACTGGTATAGGCTGGAACAGGCTGGCAGATTCGAACGTTGTACTGTAACGGTCGAATCTGAGTGGGACCAGTCGACTGGCCATAGGGCAGTCGACTGGTAGCGGCTGTTTCAGATTCGAGCCCTATTTAAAGGGACTCGTTTTAGGCTACTATCTCTTGACGAAACAAGCTTGGTTAAGGCTTGTTAGTAGTCTTTTGAGTCCAGATCGTGTCAAGGTGCTGTGGCGAGGTTTCTCCACCCACAAGGAGCGACAAGGACTAGCCGGAGGTTATCCGGGGATTGATCCACCGACGGATTCTTGGATTAGTCACCCGTCCGGAGTGGATACAAAGTAAAGTATTGTTGTTAGCATTGTTCTGATATTCTTTTGCATATTATTGTTTCTGCTGCGCTAACGACCTTGTAGAGATTCAACCGAAAAAGTGCTATTCACCCCCCCTCTAGCACGCCAAAGCGATCCATCAGTTGGTATCAGAGCGAAGGACCGCTCTTGATCGGACTAACCGCCGAGGGAGCACACGCTAGAGGAAGAAGAACATGGAAGATAAGTTGGGGCAAGACATCAACACACCACCATCCTACAATCATGAAAAATTCGGCCATTGGAAGGCAAGGATGGAAAATTGGCTAGGGATGGATTGGGAGTGTAAAATGATTATTGAAGACCCCTTTGAAATTCCAAGAGACAAGCATGGCAAGAGGCTTCGGCCTAGATATTGGACTGATGAACAACGAGAGCAATCTAGGGCAAACGAAAAGGTAATCAATATTTTGATTGATATTTTGCCTAAAAAAGTGTTGAGTTGTGTAAGAGAATATAAAAGTGCTTGTGAGTTATGGAGCAAACTAGAAGAAATTCACAAGAACCTTACACAAGCTCAACTAGTGGAAGAATCTGAAGAACTAAGCTCAAGGGTCCAAGAAGACCAAAATGAAGGAGAAGTGTCAATTCATCAAGTGAAGTTGAAAACTCGAGTGAGGAGCCATTCACCTCATCAAGAGAGGAAGAGGAAGTATCAGCATCAAGAGTTTATGGGGGAGAGAGACCTTCAACTATACAAGAGCAAGAGAAAGCTCCCACCTCCGCCAAAGTCAAATCAAGAGAGCATATCGGATACTTTGGTTGCAACAAAAAGGGGCACTACAAGGATAAGTGCCCGCTAGGTAAAAAGGAGGTAATGTCCAAGCCCAAATTTATTCATTTAAGTTCTAATATGGGTTGTAGGAATGAGGAAGCTCAAAAGGAGAAAAGAAGGAATATTCGATGCTTTACATGCGGGAAGCTAGGGCATTACCATACAAAATGCCCAAGAAAAGGAGAATTGAAAAAGATGGAGCACCTTAGAAGATGGGAGAAAGAGGAAAAGAGAAGGAGCTCACATCAAGGGGGAGCTACAAAGGTAAGGGAGGTAATCCCTAACTCTATCTATGGTCAAAATTCTTACATGAATGCTAGAAATGTAAACAATTACTTGCCTAGATGTAATTTTGGTTTCAAATATCATGATAGAACCAAAAACACTTTTGCGTGCCAAGATAGTCAAAATTCTATGTTTCATGGTAAACCTAGGAATTCTAGGACTAAAGACCAAGGCATAAACCCTAAGGAAGGGAGAAATATGCCTAGAAAAGGGGGCAAACCTAGAAATGATCAAATTAGGTCTAATGACTCTAAGGTTAGGAAGTTAGAAAAGGAAAATTAACTTAGGCGTTAAGTTAGGTTTGGGTTGAAACTTAACCTTAATTGAGTTGTGAGTGGAGTTAAGTTGGGAGAACTTAACTTGGTATGAACAATAAGGATTGAAAATTGGGAGAAAACATAGGTTAAGGGGGAGGTTGTCTCTTGTGTATTATGCTTTAATTTTCAATTGTTTTTGCTATTATCATTGCTATATGTTTACCTAACTTGACATATTGTCACTCATCAAAAAGGGGGAGATTGTTGGGGCAATCGGCCCTGAGATGATCTGGAGGATCATGATATTTTGATGTGTGGGCAATATGGTTAAGTTAGGATTTGTACTGTTCTCATATGTGTACATGAGTGTGCAGGTATACAGGTACACATGGCTTGGTTGATGTCTTCGGGTGAAGGATGACATGGAGGCAAGCTGGAGGCTTGCGTGCGCATCCAAGGGACCATTGGATAGCAGGGATGATGAGCCGAGGGACGCGGACTTCGAGGCATACGTGAAGGGTGGCATGGAGGCAAGCTGGAGGCTTGCGTGCGCATCCGAGGGATGAGGGCCGAAGATGAAGAGGGCGTGAAGGCAACAGTCAAGGCTACTGGTGAAGAGTCAATCGGGTTGTGACGGTCTGAGTATGAGTGTTTGTACTAAGGGGGCTAAGTCGGAAGGAGAGACCTGTACTCGGGAGTGAAACTCTAGGCTTAGATTGGACCAGTCGACTGGCCATGGGGCAGTCGATTGGTATAGGCTGGAACAGGTTGGCAGATTCGAACGTTGTACTGTAACGGTCGAATCTAAGTGGAACCAGTCGACTGCCCTATCAGTCGACTGGCCATAGGGCAGTCGATTGATAGCGGCTGTTTCAGATTCGAGCCCTATTTAAAGGGGCTTGTTTCAGGCTACTATCTCTTGACGAAACAAGCTTGGTTAAGGCTTGTTAGTAGTCTTTTGAGTCCAGATCATGTCAAGGTGCTGTGGTGAGGTTTCTCCACCCACAAGGAGCGACAAGGACTAGCCGAAGGTTATCCGGGGATTGATCCACCGACGGATTCTTGGATTAGTCACCCGTCCGGGGTGGATACCAAGTAAAGTATTGTTGTTAGCATTGTTCTGATATTCTTTTGCATATTATTGTTTCCGCTGCGCTAACGACCTTGTAGAGATTCAACCGAAAAAGTGCTATTCACCCCCCTCTAGCACGCTAAAGCGATCCATCAGTGTCTTTTTCTTGGGGGCTTTTCCTTGAGGTTTTCTTGCAATGAAAGCAATACTCTTCTCGACCAAAGTGGCATTAGTCTGTTTATACAGTTCTAATTCAGAGAAAAGTTCATCTAATTTAATTTTAGAAAGATCCCTGGAAACCTTGTAGGCATCTACTATGGATGCCCACAGTGTGTTCCTTGGGAACGCGTTTAGTGTATACCTGATTAGGTCACGGTTCTCAACCTTGTGACCTATCGTATGCAGCCCATTCATCAACTCTTGGATTCTGGCGTGGAGCTGTGTTGCTGATTCTCCTTCGTTCATCTTGATTGTGTAGAGTCTGTTCAGCAACAAATCTCTTTTGCTGATCCTGGTGTCGGAAGTGCGTTAATGTTGCTCGATCAACTTATTCCAAAGCTCTTTGGCGTTGTTGAAGGGTCCCACCTGGTTCAGCTCCTCCTTGGTCAAACCTTATTGCAAAGTCTGTGTTGCCTTTGCATCAACCTCGATTTTCTTCTTCAGCGAGGCGTCCCATTCGTATAATGTTGTGTCACTCCTTCTGTGTTCTTGGGAATTTCTAGCCCAGATTGGATGATTATCCACATGTCCACCTGAGTTTTCAGGTGGACTTCCATCCTGCTTTTCCAGTAGGAGAAATCTTCTCCACTGAAAAGAGGAGGTCTGGCAGTGCTGAATCTCTCTTGCATGAGCATTTGAATTTTAACTGTAAAATTAAAAACAAAAACTTGCTCGAAGACTGAGTCTTAGATTAGTAGTGTGAGAGAAATTAATAGCAATGAAAAAGATCGAGTGGTGTTGCACTAACCTCGATTAACGAGAAAGATTAAAAAAATTAAAAATTTTTGTAAATCCGAAAAAAACTTTCAAACTGGTGGTTGCACCAAGTTTGAGCCATCTGCTCTGATACCACTTGTTGGATCGGAGAAAATCGATAGAGGTAAGCGTGTGAATATCGATATAGAATTTTTTCGGAAAAGTAGAGCGATACGCAGCGGAAAATAAGAAAACAATCGCTAACACAAGTTATTTTTACTTGGTTCGGAGTCGCGGTCGGCTCCTACTCCAAGACCCACGATCATTGACCGTTTACGTTGATCAATTCTATATTCGTAAAAATCTTTTACAAGTTCGAGTACAGATATAGAATTTGAAATTGAAAGTACAACACTTTTCGTAAATTAAATGTTACCGACGCCCAAGGTGGATGGAATTCCGGAGCAGAGGGTCATCGTCGGCGCTAGAATCGCGAGGTCGGAGCTTGTCGGAGCGTAGCGCTTGAACAAAAGTGTTTGGAGCAATGTGAGCGAGATTGTTTGAAGCCTTGGGGGTGAAGCCCTATTTATAGCAGCCATAGGGGCGCCTGTATTGATGGGGGCGCCTGACATGTGGCCTCTCCTGCGCGAACTCCAATCCGCAGGCTTGGTCAGCGCTTATCCCCTTCATTGAGGCGCCTGAGCTGATGGGGGCGCCTGTGTTAACACAGGCGCCTGAGCTGACTTGGTCCAGAGGCTTCGTGGCAGTTTGCTTCGATGATTTTGTTTTTGCCTTGAACTGGGGCGCCTGTATCCATACGGGCGCCTAGCCCAGTGAGGCGCCTCACTCCATTGAGGCGCCTGAGCCGCAGAGACCCTGTTCGTTCGTTCCCTGCAACCAAGGTTAGTTCTAAAACACAAGAAGCAAGTATGTTAGCCATTATTTACAGCCTAAGCTGTCTTGGTTCTGACTTTGGGTCTCCCAAATGGAACCCTAGGTCGAACCGACGCCTAATGTTCCCTCCTCCGGGGAACGGGTCCTCACCTACTCCTCTCGGGAGAATTTACCTTTTTGCCAACCGGCTCCTCCGGTTGGACTTTTGCCCAGCTTCACTCACCAGGTCTTTAGTGCCCAGTCCCCGACTAGGTCTTAGTGCCTAACTTTCGGTCAGGTCTTCGTGCCCAGTCCGCGACAAGGACTTCTTGCCCAATTTCCGGTCAGGTCTTCGGTGCTCAGCCCTTTGCCAGGACTTCTTGCCCAGTCCTTGACTAGGACTTCTTACCCAGCCCTTTGCCAGGACTTCTTGTCCAGTCCTCGACCAGGACTTCTTGCCCAGCCCTTTACCAGGACTTCTTGCCCAGTCCTCGACCAGGACTTCTTGCCCAGCCCTTTGCCAGGACTTCTTGCCCAGTCCTCGACCAAGACTTCTTGCCCAGCCCTTTGCCAGGACTTCTTGCCCAGTCCTCGACCAGGACTTCTTGCCTAATGTACCTAGGACTTTCCTGCACACTTAGTAAGCATGTTAGATCACAACAACACCTTAACTTCTGAACCTTTTGTCATTATCAAAACACAGGTTTGACTTTGGTGCTTCCGGCACCAACATGTTGACTTTTTTCTTAGGGCAGATGGAGTTAGGGCTCCGCTTCCCTATCCCCCCTTTCTACATGAACATAGCCTCCTATTTTAACATCCCTCTTCACTAGATGACTCCTAATGCCTTCGCCCAGATGGGAGGGGCCTACATTATCTTTAAGCTCTTTGATCTTCCTCTAACCCCTCATCTCTTTCATTTCTTCTTCGTCCCGATAGGGTCTAGAGGGGGCTTTAGTTTCGCAGCCCGACCGGGCCATAGGTTTTTAGGAGGGGTTCCTTCTTCGCATAAAGAGTGGAAGGAAAAATTCTTCTTCATTCGACTGTCTTCATTCCCTTTCAATCCCCTGTGTTGGATAGAGGACTTGCCGACTCCTCCTATTCTAGGGAACTTTCTCCACAGACCGTTGTACCAACGTGCTAGGAAGGTACTTTCTGGTATGGAATTCAGCGACCTGGGGCTGGTGCAGAGTGAAGAGCTTATGTACCGGGTGGGTTTCAGTCCTAAAGTGACGTAAATCAGCCCCTCCCTGGGTATGTTCATCTTTTTCCTCAATGCTTGTGAGTCCTAACTGATGTTCTCTCTGTCTGGCCATTGCAGAAGAAGTCATGTTTGCCAAGGTGATGGGTCGGCTCATCAAGTGGGAGGAGGCTAACAAAGAGGCACTGAATCCTCCCCCGGCCGTCCCCGATCCTCCTCCTACGCCCGCCGAGTCCCCGGAGGGGACTGCTGACTCGTCCCGTGGGGTTGTTTCACCCGAGAGGGTTGAAGCTACTATCGTGCCCCCGTTGGTCGTGGGCCAAAGGCCTTCAGCTCAACCGGTTGACCTTGTGATGGATCTTCTTACCCGAGGTGGCTCTTCCCCGAGAACAGTCCGACCAGAAGAGGTGAGCGAGGGGTCACTCCCTCCTGTTGCTCCTTCAGAAGTCCGGTCCATTGGTCGGCAAAAGCCGTGGCTACCAAAGGGCTTGGGCCCTCGATGGAAAAAACGGTGCTCCGCAAGGTCTCCCCTCCTTCCGTCTGTGCCCGAGGAAGTTGCTCCGCCCTCCGAGGGAGTGGCATCTGTTCCTACATCTTCTATTGTTCCTCCAACCACCACTCTGGTGACGACCGTCATGACTCCTAATTTCCCCTTACTCGACCGAGCTGAGGTTGTTGGGACCGGGTGCATGTTGACATGGATGCATGTTCGTAATTTTAAAATTAATTACGTGCAGCGGAAGGTTTAGCATAAATAATTTCTCAAATTATTTAACCACACATCTAAGCATGCAACCTTATCTTGTGTAGACATGATCATATATTTAAAATTTTGCAGAAACATAAACTAATTTACTTGTTACCTCGCGTAACTTGAAGGAAGGGACGAGATCCAACCGTAAGCGTCCCTCGGAAGCTCCGCATCTATTCGCGTCCACGCCGAGTATCTTCGGGATGACTTCGCAAAGCCACGAGTTTCATGTTCTCGAGAACTACTAGTTTCTCCGAGAACGCGACAAAAACCAAGAGAGAAGTAATCACATCGGAAAAACTCACCACCAAGGTTGGCCGGAATCACAATTCCGGCGAGAAGGAGGAAGATGACTTGCGCCCAATCCCAAGGTGATGATGGCCGGAGAGGAAGATCATCCCAACGGAAGAACTTCGTCGCCTCGGTGCTTCTCCTTGTGCTCACGGCAAGAATAAAGGGGGAGAGGCTTGTGGCCGGCCAAGAGGAAGAAGGGAGGAGAGGGAGAGAGCCCAAACAAGAATACTTGGATTGATTTCCGAGCCTTGCCTTGGGTCCTTTATATAGTGGCCTCTCAACCGCCAAGTCTCCTTTTTCTTATGGAATAAATTTTCATAAGAAATTTATCATATAAATTTTCTATGACTTATTCCATCATGCCAAGTTTTATCATATTTTAATTTATGATAAAAATCAACCAAGTCTCTTTTTTCTTATGGAAAGAAATTTCTTATCATGGTAAATCAATCCATGATTGATTTTATAAAATAAAATAAACCAATTAATGGTTCATTTTAATTTCCATGAAAAATAAATTTCTTTATATAAATTTCTTTATCATGGTAAATCAATCCATGATTGATTTTATAAAATAAAATAAATCAATCCATGGTTCATTTTAATTTTCATGAAAAATAAATTTCTTTATATAAATTTCTTCATATAAATTTCTTTATTATGGTAAATCAATCCATGATTGATTTTATAAAATAAAATAAACCAATCCATTTTATAAAACAAACCACACTTGGTTTATTTTATAAATTGAACCGAAACATGGTTCTCTCCCTTTATTGTGGCTGGCCAAGAAAGAGGGCGGGGACCCTCTTTGGCCGGCCTATCCAAGCCACGCCTCAATGAATTAAACTCATTTAATTCATCTATTAAGTCTTCAAAAGACTTAGCTATTTTACACTTCTGATGCGTCTCTAAAAAATTCAGATTTGACTTATCGTTTGGCTCAACCAAACTTAATCTCTCTTGATTGGAAAATCTAATTTTCAACTCGTTTTAAATCCCTCGAATTACTCGTAGTGCGTGTGACTAAATAGGCTTTCGATTTATGTTGGCCGTCTATAATTAACCAATTATAAAACGATCATGAGTGGCACCTAGTAGTACATCATGATCCCCAATTAATCGAAAGATCAACGGTTGACCTCAGAAACAATTCTGAAACCCTTCAGCAGCTATAATGAATTGTGCCCCATTCCCTTCACCATCTTATACCCACTTGGTTCCGGACATGGTATATATGTGTCAGTCCCCACTAGGCTGACTACGTCACACCTAGCCCAAGTAACGTTTTCTCGTCCTACGGATTCTAATTACTCTCATGTATCTAAGAGATTCATACTCTGAACATGACATGCTCTGGCCAGAGGCTTCGAGTAACAATCCGACAATAGGCCTTGGGTATACATCTCCTCGCAAGGAGTGGTGAATCCTTTGTAGGCTGTTCAAACATCTTCGGGCACTTCGGCTTATACCCAATCATCCTGGGTCCACACCTCCTGGAGGTGCTTGCTTAAGATGTCAAAGTATAAGTCTCCATGACCAAGATGACTTGAACACCGCAAGTCAAAGGAACATCGCACTTAAGCTGCAGTAAGAACTTCATTGACATATCTATATGTAGACTACTATATGAAGTTTTATAGCCAGTCACTCCAATGAACTAGTTCCCTTAACTAGTATTCATGTTTATCTCCGGACATCCCAATGTCACCAGCCAGTGAGAATCAGCTGATTAGAGAATAACCCATGCTAGTCTCAACAGAATTGATAGTGTCTGTATTTATCAATTCATCGACTAGGGACAATTTTAATACTTCACAATTGCACATGTAGAGATAATCACTAGTTGTGAATTCATCACAAATTCTCTCATGCTGTGAATTGTATTACGGACATTCAGTAAATGAGTTTAAGATCTCAATCAAATACATAAACATGTATACTCAAATAGTGAATATTCATTTATTAAAATAAATGATTACAATCATAAGGCGATTGCCTTAGGACACTTTTCTCATATCACTAACAGAGATCATGAAGGGTAAGGAGGCACTGCGTGCCCAACAACGGATGAGGTTAGACCGCCTCAAGAAGTGGTTGGATGCGGCGTTGGAGGCTTCTAGGCAATCCTTCCCCCGGTGCAGTTCAAGGAGGTCCCGACCGAGGGAGTCTTGACCGAGGGGACATCTAGCTCTGAAGAGGGTGACTCCGGCCCCTCCAATCTACCACCGGAAGCTCCTTCGGTCCAACGCCCTCCTTCGTGCTGGGGTTCGACGTTGCCCGAGGGGGGAGTTAACCCCTCCGGGTCCTTTGGAGAGACTACCTTGCAAGTACCGGCGGGGCCGCTAACTATTCTTCGAGAGACCCTTCTGAATGTACGAGTTACTGTTGCATTAAATATGCCTTCTTATACTCCCTAATGCCCTGGTGTAATGACAGGCTGCCGAAGACTGCCTAGGCCTCAGGTTGAAGCTTTGACCCGCTGGGCCCTACAGACCGAGGCTACCACTGCCCATGAACACCGGGCCGGACTGCTGCAGGTAGACGTCAACAAAGCTCTCTGGGCAGAGGTCGAGCATTTGCTGACCCTCGTCCGTGACAAGGAGTTGGCCCTCCAAAATTCTTGGCATCGAGAACGTCTAGCCTCCGAGAGAGCTGTGGCAGTGACCCAGGACTTGCTCCGGGTGACGCAGGAGCGGGATCAACTTCAGCAAAGGGAGAAGAATCTGTCGGACGACCTCCGTCTTATGGCCGTCTCGACCGAGAGATTGGATTCGCGCGGTCAGACCAAGCACAATAGCTCAGTCAGAGAGAATTTGATCTCATGATGGCCACCGACCGCATGTCTGTCCTGGAGGATGACCTAGCTCAGGCTCGTGCAGATGAGCGGGCCGCATCGGAGAGGCCTTAGCTGAGCAAGACGGGATGGCCGCAGGGCTAGGGTGGTTGAGGCGGTCCTTTGAGGCTGCTGAGGTCGAACTTCTTGCTTTTCGAGCCACTAAAGCTTCTAGCTCCGTGGAGGTCGAAGCCAGCTTTAAGGCGAAGTTCCTGGGTGTTGGATCGTGTGCGTACGCTAGAGGGGGGGTGAATAGCAAATCGTCGAATCTCTTCTACCTACGTCGTTAGTTGCGTAGCGGAAATACAAACAAAATAGTAGATAATAATAAAGCAATGCTAACAAACCAGATTTTACTTGGTATCCACCCCTAATTGTGACTAATCCAAGAATTCGTCGGTAGATCACTCTCCGGATAACCTCCAGCTAGCTCTTGTCGTTCCTTGTGGGTGGAGAAACCTCGCCACAGCACCAAGCACACTCTGAGCACAAAGAGACTACTAACAAGCCTTAACCAAGCTTGTTTCGTCAAGAAAAGAAAGCATGAAACGAGCCCCTTTAAATAGGGCTCGAGTCTGAAACAGCTGCTACCAGTCGACTGCCCCTGGGGCAGTCGACTGGTCCCACTCAGATTCGACCGTTACCGTACAACGTTCGAATTTTGCCAGCTGTTCCAGTCGACACCAGTCGACTGCTCCCAGAGCAGTCGACTGATCCGAACCTAAGCTTAGGGTTTCACTCCCCGAGTACATTTCACTCCGCACTCGAACTCTCCCAGCTTAGTTCCCGAGTACAACAACTCACACTATGACCCTCACAACTTGGTCGACTCTTTACCAGTAGCCTCGACTGTTGCCTTCACGCCCTCTTCATCTTCAACCCTCATTCCTCGGATGCGCACGCAAGCCTCTAGCTTGCCTCCATGCCACCCTTCACGTACGCCTCGAAGTCCGCATCCCTTGGCTCATCGTCCCTGCTATCCACGGTCCCTCGGATGTGCACACAAGCCTCCAGCTTGCCTTCATGCCATCCTTCACCTGAAGACATCAACCAAGTCCATGTGTACCTGTACACCTGCACACTCATGTACACATATTAGTCCAACAACAAATCCTAACTTAACTATATTGACCAACACACATCAAAACCCC
Source organism: Boesenbergia rotunda (assembly GCA_024364735.1). Lineage (NCBI taxonomy): Eukaryota > Viridiplantae > Streptophyta > Magnoliopsida > Zingiberales > Zingiberaceae > Boesenbergia > Boesenbergia rotunda. The sequence goes on along the minus strand of JAGFNQ010004020.1, from coordinate 251,475 downwards.
ATGATCCTCTAGATCATCTTAGGTCGATTGCCCCAACACTGGGGTTGGCTGAATTCCGTACCATCGTAGCCGACCAGCTAATGCAGTGCCTACAACATGGCTTCCACGGAGCAATCGATAAGTTGAAGGATGATCAGGTCTTACCTCCCAACGCCGACCCACGATTGTAAGTATCCTACGGGTTAGAGAGGGGGGATCCTCTCCCAAGGGTCTGAGCTAGCGGAGTCCCATGTTTGCCTGGGGGCTCGGACCTTACTGTAGCAATTTTGAATTAACGCAATCACTTTTACTATTCCTGTGTATGTGCCTTTCTTCACTATGTCCTGTGACTTCGCTTTACGGGCTTAACGTCTGTTTTGAGGTTGATCCTAAGGGTAGATCCCTTCTAAAAGTTCTACAAGTCAAAACTTCATGCCTGCATTTATGCCCTTGATGGGTCCCTGCCGATGTTTCCTTCTGGAGTATGTGGGCGGTTCCCGAACTGTCACCTCTGCCTTATACGCAATCTTATTGAATAGACTCATAAAAAGTTACGGGTTCCGAGGTGCGGCGTGGGCGTGTTGGTCGAAACGATGCTTCGGCGTCCGTTGTTGTTTTGGCGCCCTCCTTGCATTAACTGCACGGAGGGGCAGCCCTTACTATAAATAGGGGGAGAGGGGTGTGTCATCTCCCCCATCCCCTCTGTTTGCTTGCTTCATTTTGGTTTCATGTCACTCCTCTTTCCTTCATCCTCGTCGGTGTCCCAACGGCCTAATACCAAAGATGCAGTATTGTTCCTAGCTGAGGGGCCCCTCAGAGGTAGAGTCTTTTGCAGTGTTACCCTTACCAGGGAGCATGGTGGAGATGAGGTCCAGGGTCTCGCTGAAGATCCTGGAGGATGTGTGACTCCCGCTTATCTGAGGAGTTCAGAAAAGACCTTATGTGGTTTGCCGGGGGCGTAAAGGAGATTACTTCATCCTGCTGATCACCTAACCCTGGACGGACCACGACGGTGTACCCCGCGCGTCATCTTCTCTCGGATCCTCGTTCTCCCCGAGTTCCGTGCAGATGAAGGTGTTTGTGGGATGCATCATCACCAAGAGGGGAGGGGCTATAGTCACTGGTTTTTCTCTTTCTCTTTTTTCTTGAGAATTCACGGTTGTTGTTCCCCCTCTCCTGTTAAGGCAATTCTTCTTTGCGTCTTTACATGCTCCGGAGGGAAATTGCAATCGCTATTTCCCCTCCTCTTTTTTCTGCCTTTTGAATGTTGTACTCGGCCACATCTTTGAGAGGAGGGGGTCTTCGGAGGTGGTCGAGCTACCCATGTGTTACCTCAGGCGTCCTCACCGTTGCCGACAGCTCGGATGGAGTACCACAGAAGGTGAAAAGGATTCAAGGACATTGTCAACTGGCTTCCGTGCCTTGCATACTCAGAAGGTGGCTCCGAGCCTAGCGACCCTACAAGAATGGAGCTGTAGAGGAGAAAGGCTCAAGTGGAAAAGTGTTTTCTCTCATCCAATTGTACCTTGATAATTCTCTAAAATATTGTTCTCCCTGTATTTTTCATATATAAATAAGATAATATTTTTGTTACCCTGTACATGTGTATGCCTGGATTATTCTTTTCGATGTCTTGCTTATGCTCTCCTGGTCGGGCGTGCTACTTTGTCACTGCTTCAGCAGCGCCCACCCATCCTGGGTGCTTGGGAGATTATGTGGCATCTTTGTTTGCGTCCTTGGGGGAGTTTGGAACAGCCTGACCCAAGCCTAAGTACCCCGGGCATTGGCTACACAGCGAGGTATTAGGGTTTTGAATACTTGGTCGGGCGTGTATGTCCCAGACCAAGCCTAAGTACCTCGGGTATCGGCTGTACCGCGAGGTATTAGGTTTTTGGGTACTTGGTCGAGTGCATATGTCCCAGACCAAGCCTAAGTACCTCGGGCATCGGCTGCACCATGAGGCATTAGGGTCTTGGGTAATTGGTTGAGCTTGATGTCTCAGACCAAGCCTATGTACCCTGGGCGTTGGTTGTACCGCTAGGCATTAGCGTTTTGGATACTCGGTCGGGCGCGTATGTCCCAGACCAAGCCTAAGTACCCCGGGCGTCGGCTGTACCGCGAGGCATTAGGGTTTTGGATACTTGGTTGGGCGCGTATGTCCCAGACCAAGCCTAAGTACCCCGGGCGTCGGCAGTACCGCGAGGCATTAGGGTTTTAGATACTTGGTCGGGCGCGTATGTCCCAGACCATGCCTAAGTACCCCGGGCGTCGCCTGTACCGCGAGGCATTAGAGTTTTGGATAGTCAGTCGGCGCGTATGTCCCAGACCAAGCCTAAGTACCCCGGGCGTCGGCTGTACTGCAAGGCATTAGGGTTTTGGATACTCGGTCGGGCGTGTATGTCCCAGACCAAGCCTAAGTATCCCGGGCGTCGGTTGTACCGCGAGGTATTAGAGTTTTGGGTACTTGGTCGGGCGCGTATGTCCCAGACCAAGCCTAAGTACCCCGGGCGTCGGCAATACCGCGAGACATTAGGGTTTTGGGTACTTGGTCGGGCGTGTATGTCCCAGACCATGCCTCAGTAACCCGGGCGTCGGCTGTACCACGAGGCATTAGGGTTTTGGATACTGGGTCGGGCGCATATGTCCCAGACCATGCCTAAGTACCCTGGGAGTCGATTGTACCGCAAGGTATTAGGGTTTTTGGGTACTTGGTCGGGCAAGTATGTCCCAGACCAAGCTTAAGTACCCCGGGCGTCAGCTGTACCTCGAGGCATTAGGGTTTTGGATACTTGGTCGGGTGTGTATGTCCCAGACCAAGCCTAAGTACCCTGGCCGTCGACTGTACCGCGAGGTATTAGGGTTTTTGGGTACTTGGTCGGGCGCGTATGTCCCAGACCAAGCCTGAGTACCCCGGGCGTCGGATGTACCACGAGATATTAGAGTTTTTGGGTACTTGGTCGAGCGTGTATGTCCCAGACCAAGCCTAAGCACCTCGGGCGTCGGCTGTACCGCGAGGTATTAGGGTTTTGGATACTTGGTCGGGCGCGTATGTCCCAGACCAAGCCTAAGTACCCCGGGCGTTGGCTGTACCGAGAGGTATTAGGGTTTTTGGGTACTTGGTCGGACGCGTATGTCCTAGACCAAGCCTAAGTACCCTAGGCGTAGGCTATACTGCGAGTCCACTCCGACGCTCAAGTCAGTGTTTGTTCGAAAAGTGAAGGTAGCGAGAAGTAAAGAACGTATGTAATGTTGAGAAAGTGTAACCCCTTTACCGGAGGGGTTGAGCTACCTTTTATACTGATGGCGGCAAACTTAGACGTGCCCCTTTGATCGGTGCCATGTCTCCGATACTTAAACCACGCCCCCCCCCTCTTTCGGCAGTGACTGGATATCCCTTGAAAAGGTCTGCGCTGTTATCATGTTTCCACCCGTTGCGACTTTTAAGGGTCGTGCAGACGACTTCTAACGGGGATGCTTATCCATATTGAGAGGGGGGGTCAGCTCCTGAGGTCGATAATTGCGGGGACTCCACCTCCCGAGGTGCGCTCAGGGTCTTCGAGCACCATATCTCCCGAGGTGCTCTCGGGGTCTAATCTCCCGGGGTGCTCCTTGGAGGAGTCCTCGGGCTAACCTTCTCGGGCGCGTCTCCTGAGGGGGCCCCGGGGCCGGGGCCGCGGCCGGGTACAGACTATTCAACCTCATCAGGTACATTTTGTAAAGCTAATTGAATGAGACCTAAAATATTTCCACGTGATATTCGAACACGTTGGAATTCAACATATCAATTATTACAAAATTCATTTCAATATAAAGATTTATTACGTTTATTTTTTGCACAAAATAGTAATACTAATATATATTTATTTTCACAACAATGGAATATTTATAATAATATTTATGAAATTTTAAAAGTATTTAACGATGCAACTGAACAACTTTCCGGTGTTTATTATCTCACTGCTCATTTAGTTTTAGTTAATTTTTCTAGTATAGTATTAATATTAAATGAACATATCAATAATAAAGCTTTAACTTCTTGCATATTAGCTATGAAAACTAAATGAGAAAAATATTTTTATTTTATTCCTGAAATTAATTTAATTGCATTTGATTTATATGCTATATTTAAATTAGAAGTTTTACAAGAAATGTTAACTTTATATTATGATGCTTTAATTCCTATTAAAGATTCTTCTTCTCCGGATCCAGGTAATAATATATATAATATTAAAAATTATTTATATGATCTTTATAATTAATATTATATTAAATATGGAATATAAACTAATATTTCTGAAATACAACAACCTACTACTACTAATTTAAAACTTACAAAAGCACAACTTTTATTAAAAGAACGGACGAAACGTCCACGAGGATCCTCAAGTTCCACATAAGAACTTAAGAATTTTTTTACGACTTCTTTTGATTTCAATGAAGCAGATAGCGAAGATTTCGATATCTTGAAGTGGTGGTCACAGAAGGCTCAAAGCTTTCCTGTTCTGTCCGTGATCGCAAAAGAAATTTTAGATTGTCCAGTACCAACTGTTGCTGTAGAGCAGACGTTCAGTGCCAGCGGCAACATATTAGATGAACGACGATCAATTATGTCTCCTGACTCATTGGAAGCTCAAGCATTACTTGACAATTGGACTAGAGCCGAGAAAAGAATCCAAGGAATGCAACTTTCAGAAGACGAAGTCGAAGAATTTGATACTGAAGGAACGAATACAACGGGAACTGGAGGAAATGGAAGTGAGTGATAAAAATTATAAAAGGGTAAAAATGTAAAAGAACTACGTGGGCTATGATTCCCCTACACCCTATGGGAATACGTAGACTGTTGATGCAGTCTGATCCTGATTGTTGTTTTGGTGTTGACACCAATTTTAGTTTAGGTTGATGATTATGATTATGATTAAGTCCTGGTCGTGGACTAGGCATACCTAGTGGGACTAGGTTTGATGAAAATCCTAGCTGTTGAAGCAGTCTGGCCCTGATTGTTGTTTTGGTGTTGACATCAATTTTAGTTTAGGCTGATCATTGTTGATTATGATTAAGTCCTGATCGGGGATCAGGCATGGTATGGGAAATCCTAGTCTGGAGGGCTAGGTGATGGAAAATCCTAACCTGGAGGGTTAGGTGTGTAGCGACCCGCCTTCTCCTACCTTAGACGGATCGTTACTTTTCTCTACTTCTCAACTTTTATACACGACTAAAAATTGCGGAAATCTTTTTTTTTCTTTTTAATTCATCTAAGAATGATATTCTAATTTAAGTAGTCATGCATGATACCGTATCACACTTTCCTTCTCAAAACTCGTAGTTGATACTTATTGATCAAGCCTCACCCAACTTAAACTGCCCGTACCAGTCGACTGGTGACGTAGCAGTCGACTGGTACGCCTGTAATCAGAATTACAGGTTTTCGGCTCTTGCTTCTTAAGTCCACCATTCATTCAGTTTCGAGTCATATCAAACTACGACACCATTTCTATACTCTATGTCAGTTTCCTAAACAATTTAGCCAATCAAACGAATCCATAAACTTGAATTTAGGACTTTTATGGAAGAAAATAAACTAAACAAGTTTATATAAACTTTAACAATAGAGTTTGTACCAATCTTGACTCCTATGCATTCATAACGCCAAATACATGTTCTACAACCTTGCTAATGCATTATGAAATGTGATTGCAACTTTTCTAAACATTTTTAAGCAATAAAAACTTGATTCAAAGGGAAATTGATACTATCTTGGCACAAACACCTTTTTCTCTAACAAAGTATCAATATCTCTAACTACTTACACTTCTACTCATCCAATGCAATCATAAGGATATGTATGCTAAATGAAATGACATGGAATCTTTACTCTAAGAAATTGAGCATGTAAAACTATCCAAAACTCAAATACTCTATAATCTCCATAAGCAAGAACTTGAAATTTGAATAAACTTAAACATTGCAATTCAAATAACTAAATTGTCTCGTCTCAAAGATCTCTCCATAATCAGCCACCACACACACTCTACTCAGCACCGCCTCGTCGCCTTCCTTCAGAATTGCTTGCCTTTACCTTTATCTGCAATAAGAGGAAATGCATCTAGTAAGCAAAAAGCTTAGTAAGTACTATCTAGCTCACAAAATCTCGAAATGTGCAAACATGCTTCTAGGACAATATGAAAATCATATGAGATACTAAGATGCTTGAAAGAAAACTAAGAACATGTATAACTCAAAACATGCATACTCAAGCAATAATAAATCTCAATTTACTTTTCTTGGCTCAACTTGAAACTTTAGCTATTCTTTAACTTTTTGAAAACTCTTTAAACTTTAGAAACTTTGCTAAAGCATATACTTGAAAATAATAATCACTTGGATCCACTGAAGACGTAAGTACCATCTCATGCGCGTTCCCTAAAAGGTTGGGGTAGCGAGCCACCAATCCTAATAGAGCAGACCTTGGTCTACCAGGGCCAGGACCTTGGAATTGGACACCTGGATTTCTTTAACGACGCCCTTGGACGTCGGGTACTGGCCTTAGAAAATAAAATAGCTTTTCTTTCTTTTCTTTCTCATCTGTAAATGCCTTGGCATTTTCTCGAGCACCTTGCGTGCTAAAATCCCTAAGTCTTGACTTTTGGGGATTTCTTAAGGCCTTGGCCTTTTCTTTTCTTATCTTTATCTTCTCTTTTCTTTTCTCATAGCTTTTCTTGGTCCCTAATCTCATATAGACACTCAATAAAATATATAAGCATATAATGAACTAAGATCACATGCAAAACTTAAACAAAAAGGAAATATCTCTTTTTTAAAAACTTTTAAAGGAACTACTTGCGGGAAAACCGCCTCTTACTGCAGGTGAGCAGTACTTACGTTGATATCTTGGACTTACAACCAAGATTAATGTCTAGAGCTCGGAAGAAACTTGAGATCTCGAAGAATTTTTTGCGCCTACGCGTTCCTCTCGTCGCGGGGATCCCGAATATAGGAATATCTCTTGGAAGAAAGCCTTGGCCGGCCCTCTAGGGCTTGGTGTGGTGTCACCCAAGAGAGGAGAGGGGAAGAAGGGTCGGCGTGAGGGTGTTGGCCGAAAGGGAGGGTTTGAGTTGAGAGAAAATAAAACTTCTCTCTTTAAGTATCTATTTATACTTATGGGGCGGATCGACCTAACTACAACTTATATACATGTCTCTCCATCCTTTTCTGTGCTTGATACCCTAGCCCAGCTGGTCGCGCGCGTTTCTGGTTTCGTGCTGGTCGCGGGTTCGATCTCCGGCTGCCCTTTAAGTGGTTTTTTCCATTTTTTCTTTTTTTTTCTTTTTTTTTAGAAATACCAAACGAACTCGGAAAATTCCATAAAAATATTCCAAAAATTCCTAAAAATATCTAGAATATTTCTAAACCATTTTTAAATAATTCTAAGGACTTTAAGAACTAAAAATGAGAATTTTAGGGCGTTACAATCCCCCATACCTTATGAAAAGTTCGTCCTCGAACTTAGAATAATTCTGGATATTTCTCTCTCATGTTGTCCTCACGTTCCCAAGTAGCCTCTTCATGCTTTTGATTCTGCCAGATAACCTTCACTAGTGGCACTTCTTTGTTTCTTAATCTCTTAACTGCTTTGTCCACTATCTGTGTCGGTCTGCTCTCATAACTAAGATCTTCTTGGATCTGTACTGACTGAGGCTGAATCACTTGGCTAGGGTCGTGAATACACTTCTTCAGCATAGAGACATGAAAGGTACTGTGGATAGCTGACATATCCTCTGGTAGGTCCAACTCATATGCTACCTTACCAACCCTCTTTATGATCTTGTAGGGTCCTATGTAGCGAGGACTTAGCTTGCCCTTCTTGCCAAATCCACCACTCCCTTCATGGGAGCGACCTTGAGAAATACTGAATCTCCAACTTGGAATTCAAGTGGCCTACGGCGTGTGTCAGCATAACTTTTCTGTCTACTCTGGGCAGTCTCAATCCTCTGGCGGATCGTCTGGATAGCCTGAGCGGTCTCATCTATAAGCTCAGTCTGGCTGCCTAGTCCTGACTCCATCTCTTTCTTCTCACCAGCTTCTTGCCAACATATGGGTGATCTGCATTTCCTGCCATACAATGCCTCATAAGGTGCCATCCTGATGGTGGCCTGATAGCTATTGTTGTAGGCAAACTCAGCTAAGCATAGGAATTTGCACCAACTGCCTTTAAAGTCCAACGCACAAGCCCTGAGCATGTCTTCTAAAATCTGATTTACTCTCTCTGTTTGTCCATCTGTCTGGGGATGGAAAGCCATGCTGAACTGAAGTCTGGTGCCTAGGGCGTCCTGAACACACTTCCAAAAATGGGAGGTGAATCGCCCATCTCTGTCAGACACGATCGACTTCGGAACTCCGTGAAGCCTGATTACTTCTCTCATGTACAGCTGTGCTAACTGCTCTACCGAATGCGATAACTTGATGGCTAGGAAGTGGGCAGACTTGGTCAACCTGTCCACTATCACCCATATTGCATCGTGTCCATGGGTGGTTCTTGGAAGACCTGTGATAAAGTCCATGAATATTTCTTCCCACTTCCACTCTGGAATGGGAAGTGGCTGTAGAACTCCTCCTGGTCTCTGGTGTTCTGCTTTGACCCTCTGGCAGGTCAAGCAGGTACTGATATATCTGGCCACGTCTCGCTTGAGTCCAGACCACCAGAATCTTTTCTTTAAATCTTGGTACATCTTGGTAGAACCAGGATGCATAGAGTATGGGGTACTGTGGGCTTCTTCTAAAATATTCCTTCTTAGTTCCTCATCATTGGGGACGCAAAGGCGGTCTCCAAGATAGAGTATGTCACTATCTGATACTCGAAACTCTGAATTTTCTGCCTCTTGGATCCCCTACTTGATCTTCTGGATCTCTGGGTCTTGACTTTGCTTTCTTTGTATATCCACAAGCAGGGTTGACTCTAGAGTCAATGCAGAAAGTTGCCCAATTATTACCTCGACTCCAAAATCCTTTATTTCTTTCTGAAGTGGTAGAGACAGTGATGATAAGGACATCAGTGCTGCACAGGATTTCCTGCTCAGTGCATCTGCCACTTTATTAGCTTTACCTGGGTGGTAGAGGATTTCACAGTCATAATCTTTGACCAACTCTAGCCACCTGCGCTGCCTCATATTCAGGTCCTTCTGAGTGAAGAAGTACTTCAAACTCTGATGGTCTGTGAAGATTCTGCACTGCACTCCATACAGGTAATGTCTCCAGAGCTTCAGTGCAAAAACCACAGCTGCTAGCTCAAGGTCGTGGGTAGGGTAATTCTTCTCATAGTCCTTGAGCTGTCTGGAGGCGTATGCTATTACCTTACCATCTTGCATGAGGACAGCTCCAAGGCCCATCTTGGATGCATCACTGTAGATGTCAAAGGCCTTGTCACTCTCCGGAACAGTCAGGATGGGAGCACTGGTCAGTCTCTTCTTCAGCTCTAGAAAACTGTGCTCGTATTTATCTGACCATTCAAACTTCTTGTTCTTTCTGGTCAAGGCTGTGAGTGGAGAGGCTATCCTGGAAAAGTCCTCCACAAATTTTCTGTAATATCCTGCCAGGCCTAAGAAGCTTCTGATTTCACTGGCATTCTTGGGTCTACACCAGTTGCTGACTGCTTCTATCTTGGCTGGATCAACTTGAATGCCTTCTTTGGATACAATGTGACCTAGGAAGGTCACCTGATCTAGCCAAAACTCACACTTTGAGAATTTTGCATAGAGCCTCTCCTGCTGAAGGATCTGCAGCACCATCCTCAAGTGTGTAGCATGGTCCTCTGGAGTCTGTGAGTATATGAGAATATCATCAATAAATACAATGACGAATTTATCGAGATACTCCCTGAAGATGTGGTTCATCAGCTCCATGAAGACTGCTGGAGCATTGGTTACTCCAAAAGGCATTACTACAAATTCGTAGTGGCCGTATCTTGTCCTGAAGGCCGTCCTGGGAATGTCACTTTCTTTAACCTTCAGCTGATGATACCCAGAACGCAGATCTATCTTCGAGAACACTGTAGCCCCTTTGAGTTGATCAAATAAATCATCTATTCTAGGAAGGGGGTACTTGTTCTTGATGGTCACCTTGTTCAGAGCTCTATAGTCTATGCACAGACGCATAGACCCATCCTTCTTCTTGACGAAAAGTACAGGAGCTCCCCAGGGTGAATGACTCGGGCGAATGAAGCCCTTGTCTAGTAGCTCCTGGAGTTGCTCTTGTAATTCCTTCAACTCTGCTGGAGACATACGATATGGGGCCTTCGAGACCGGACCGGTACCGGGCACTAGCTCGATCTCGAATTCCACTTCTCTGTTGGGAGGTAGTCCAGGTAATTCTTCTGGGAACACTTCTGGATATTCGCAGACTACCCGTACATCCTCCTGCTTGAGTTCTTTCTTTGCTTCTGAGTCCACTACGTGTGCAAGAAAACCAGCACACCCTTGCTCTAGCATCTGGTGGGCTGCCAAGGCTGAGAGAAATTTCTGAGTCTTCCTCCTTGGGGCTCCTTGAAACTCGAATGGTGGTTCTCCTTCTGGGCTGAAAACCACCTTCCTTCTACGGCAGTCCACTGAAGCGCTGTACTTACTGAGGAAATCCATGCCCAGTATGATGTCGAAATCCTGCATCGCAAGGACTATCAGATCGACATGTAGCTCTCGGTCTGAAATCTTGATTGGTACAGCCCGGAGCCGCTGGGTGGATTCCATGATTTCCCCTGAAGGGAGAGTTGTCAGGAATCTAGACTCTCAACCCTCTGTAGGCACCTGTAACTTACTAGCAAAAGGTACTGATACGAAAGAATGGGTCGCCCCAGTGTCAAACAGTGTAGTAGCTAAATGCTGAAAAATAACTATTTGACCTGTTACGACCGTGGAGGCGCTGGCAGCTTCTTCCTTCGTGAGGGAAAAGACTCTGGCATTGGTTGGAACTGGCGCTGCTTCCAATCCTCCCTGACTGATCTGAGGTCCCTCCAGCATAGTAGGCATGTAATGTAACTGAGGCTGGCCTCCATACTGAACGGACTGCTGAGGAAGTACCTTGAACTTGTTTGGGCAGTCTTTGGATCTGTGTCCCTCTTGTCCACATGAATAGCATCCAGTTACACCCAAAAGACATGTTCCTGGATGGTTCCTCCCACACTTAGGACAAGGTGGATACCTAGCTTGCTTATTCTCTGGTTTTCCTTTCTGGCTGCCAGGCCACTGCTTCCTTTTGTGGTTCTTGTTCTTCCAGTTCTGGCTATTTGGCTGAGGCTTCTGGCCTCCTATTATCTTGTTCTCAATCAGGACTGGCTTCTGCTGTGCTTGCTGTGCCTTGATGCTATTCAGGTAGTGTTCTGAGATTAGAGCACTACTGACCAACTCCTCGCTGGTCTGGGGTCGGTGCATCCCGCTGTTCACGTTGAGTGTTATCTCAGGGTTCAGCATGCGGAGCATCAGTCTGACTCGCTCCTTCTCTGTGCTGACTAGCTCTGGGCAGAGGCGAGCTAGTCTGTTGAACTTTGCGACTGCTTCTCCCACTGGTAGGCTACCCTGTCTGAACTCCATGAAGTCCTCGAAGTGCTTGTTGGTAACCTTCATGTGGAAAAATTCCTCATAGAACTCGTGCTCAAAATCTGCCCAGCTCATCTGGTTGACTATCTTCTTACTCTTGACTCGCTCCCACCACATACGAGCATCTCCAGTCAGGCAGAAGGAGGCAC
>JAGFNQ010004020.1:0-238293 GCA_024364735.1 Boesenbergia rotunda | reverse complement strand
AATGATTTGCATGATGAATTACTAGTAGAGGAAACCAATCATTGAAGAGTGAAGTTGAGAAGCTCAAGAATATTCTTGGAAATTCTCAATTAGCTCTAAGACCCTAGACATGATCCTAAATGCTCAAAGGGCAGTCTACAATAGGGCTGGTATTGGTTACCGCCCTAAGGAACCCTCATTTGTGTCTCTCATGTCTAGGACTGACATGAGACAATCTAGGACACCCAAGACTCAAAAGAAAGTTGTCAAGGCATGAGTGCCTAAGTCATGTTTTAGTTGATGCTTTAGGTCCCAAGGTTTGGGTACCTAAAACTTCTATTTTCGAATTGTGTAGGTTATGATTGAGGGGGAGCATCTATCAACTGGTTCGTTGATAGTGGATGCTCCAAACACATGACCGGGGATAGATCATTGTTTACCACACTTCACAAGAAAAGTAGAGGTAATGTATCATTTGGTAACAATGGTAGTCTTAAAGGTCATAGGGATAGGAGACATTCAAATATCCGAATGTCTTAGAATTTCAAATGTCCTTCTAGTCAAGGGGATGAAATTTAATCTCCTAAGTGTGAGTCAATTGTGTGACACGGGTTACACAATTGACTTCCAACCAAGTCAATGTCTAGTTAGACAACATGACACCTTGGACACGGTATTAGTAGGAGCAAGAGTAGACAATATTTATCAAGTCTCATTTAAAAAGTGCTACTAATGTTTCTGCTAAGTGTTTCATGTCAAAAGAAGAAGAGTCCACCCTTTGGCACCGGAGATTAGCTCATGTGAACATGAAGAACATCCGGAAGTTGGCCAACAAGGGGTTAGTCCGTGGCTTACCAAGCATCAAGTATGAGAAAGACAAACTTTGTGATGCATGTCAAATGGGTAAGCAAACAAAATCTGCACATAAAGGTAAAAGCGCTGTAAGTACTTCTACTGCATTAGATTTACTTCATATGGATCTATTTGATTGTAGTACCATCACATCATTGAATGGAAGTAGATATTGCTTTGTTATCATTGATGATTTTACTAGATACACATGGACTTACTTTTTAAAATATAAGGACCAAACCTTAGATGTTTTCATTTCTTTTTGTAGAAGAGTTGAAAATGAAAAATCATCAACCATTAAGACAATTAGAAGTGATCATGGAGGTGAATTTCAAAATCAAAGGTTTTTAGAATTTCGTCAAGATAGAGGTTATAAGCATGAGTTCTCTACTCCTAGAACACCACAACAAAATGGTGTTGTAGAGAGGAAGAACCGTGTACTTCAAGAGGCTGCACGAAGCATGCTTAATGAGTACTCACTCCCGAGTTACTTGTGGGCCGAAGCTATAAATACAGCTTGCTACGTGCAAAATCGGGTCCTCATTCATAGGTTTCTAGGAAAGACTCCCCATGAGCTTTGGTTTGGGAAACCACCTACGGTTAAACACCTTAGGGTGTTTGGTTGTAAGGTGTTCATCCTAAACACTAAGGACCACCTTGGAAAGTTCACGGCAAAGGCTGATGAAGGGATACTAGTCGGGTATTCTCTCGTTAGCAAAGCCTATCGAGTCTACAATAAGAAGTCTAAATTAGTTGAAGAGTCTTCTGATGTGGTTTTTGAAGAAGTTCCAAAATCAAGTAACCAATCAGAAAATGTAGAAGGAGTCCAACTTGAACTTAGGAGACTAAGTTTGAATGAAACTCCAAGTGTTGTTGATGGTGATGAATCCGATGACAGTGAGCCTAGACAATCCATAGATCAGTCGGATCCTGAGGCTGAACTTGTGTCTGGTGAACCCATTCAAGAAGCACCACCAACTCCTAGGCAAACTAGATTAGCCTCTAGTCATCCCCAGGACCAAATTGTTGGAGACATCCTCCATGGGTTAGGACTAGATCATTCTTCTGGAATGAGGCTAATGAAGTTGCCCTAATTTCCGAAATTGAACCTAAGAAAATTGATGAAGCATTAAATGATCCCGATTGGATCATTGCAATGCAAGATGAGCTAGGTCAATTTGAGAGAAGTCAAGTTTGGGACTTAGTCCCTAGACCCAAGAAGACCACCATTATTGGAACCAAATGGGTCTTCAAGAACAAATTGAACCATAAGGGAGAAATCATTAGAAACAAGGCACGCTTGGTAGCCAAGGGCTATAGTCAAGTTGAAGGCCTTGATTATGATGAAACTTATGATCCCGTGGCACGATTAGAGTCCATCCGATTGATGCTTGCATTTGCAGCTCATCGTGGCTTCAAGTTATACCAAATGGATGTCAAATCGGCCTTTCTAAATGGTTTGATTAGAGAGGAAGTCTATGTTGAACAACCTCCGGGTTTTGAGAATACCGAATTCCCAAACCACGTGTTCAAGCTCAAAAAGGCACTTTATGGCCTTAAACAAGCACCCCGGGCTTGGTATGAGCGGTTGTCGACATTTTTAATTGAGAAGGGCTTCGTTAGAGGCCAAATAGACCCTACATTATTTCTATGAAGAGATAGTGATAATATATTTGTAGCCCAAGTATATGTCGATGACATAATCTGTGGCTCAAACAATAAGGGCTATTTAAATGAGTTCATTGGACACATGGAGAGTGAGTTTGAAATGAGTCTAGTGGGAGAGTTGACTTTCTTCCTTGGACTTGAAATCAAGCAAACTCGCGATGGTATCCATGTGCACCAATCAAAGTATACTCAGGAGATGCTTCGAAAATTTAACATGAGTGATTCAAAAGAGGTAACCACTCCAATGGCTACAAACACAAGATTAGACAATGATGAGAGTGGTAAACCCGTTGATTTAACTCAATATCGAAGCATGATAGGTAGTTTGCTATACCTTACAGCTAGTCGACCTGATATACTATTTGCTGTAGGTATGTGCATTAGGTATTAAGTTTGTGCCAAGGAATCTCATTTAATTACTGTTAAGCGAATTTTGAGATATCTCAAGGGCACAATTGGTGTAGGTCTTTGGTACCCCCGTACCGAATCTTTTGACTTAATTGGCTATACGGATTCCGACTACGCTGGATGTAAGTTGGATCGAAAAAGCACTAGTGGGGGTTGCCAATTCTTAGGTTCGTCCTTAGTAAGTTGGTCGAGTCGGAAGCAACATTGTGTTGCTCTTTCCACTACCGAGGCAGAATATATCGCCATGGGAGAGAGTGTATCGCAATTGTTGTGGATGATTCATACCTTAGAGGACTATGGATTGAGTTACAAGGGTGTGCAAGTGTTGTGTGATAACATTAGCACAATTAACCTAACCAAGAATCCAGTCCATCACTCTAGGACCAAACACATTGAAGTAAGACACTACTTCATTAGGGATCATGTAGCTAGGGGAGATATTGTACTCTCTCATGTAGAGTCCAAATCAAACCTAGCCGACATTTTCACTAAACCACTCCCCGAAAATGAATTTAGTTTTCTAAGAAGGGAGTTGGGAATGTGTCGCGCTTCATAGTTTTTCTATTTGCACTCAAACCTTCCATGATTATTTCAAATTGTTGGGGAACAATTGGGTAACTTTGGGGACATCTCACACAAACTATAAGGTTTAACAAAACGTTTTTGCTTGCTAGATATGGGGTGAGATGTTATAATCAACTCAATTTCTCAAAATGTCATTGCATCCCTTGAGAAATTAAGTTGACGAGATAATAATCACGGTGGTGACCAAGTATGGGGAAAACCAATGCATAACATATGTGTATTTGGCTCCATGATCATACTTGGACATTCCAATCAAGGAAACTTGATTGGAAACCCGAATTTGATACAAACTTAATTGAAATTGCTTGAATGATTGTTGATTGAGTTTGATTCCATTTGGATGGGTCAAAGTGATTGTTGAACCTATAAGGACCTTTGATCCTTGCTCAGGGATCAATTTTAGTCAGGAGATCATGTCCAAGTTCGACAAACTTCATCATATCTCGTTGGAAAAATTCTAAAATTCTGAAACTTAATATTTCAGATCGTATCAGGGAGTATCAGGAATCCTGATCGGTCACCGGACTGATCAGGCATAAGGCTGATTGGTCTCTAGATCGATCTGGCTACATCCTGTCACGATCGGTCCACAGACCGATCAGCAAGGCAAGCAGTGACTTTTCGAAATTTTGACCAAGTATTCTGAGCTAGCCTGGATCGGTCCCCAGACTCGATCTGGCACCCTGTGGGGATCGGTCCACAGACCGATCAAGGAGCTCAGAGGTTTCTCTCCGGACCCTACTGTTCGTGTCCTGATCGGTCACCCGACCGATCAGGAGCGCGTCTAATCGGTCACCCGACCGATCAGGATCCGGTCAGTCCGATCAGGATGTAGCCTGATCGGTCTGGGTGCGATCAAATCGAACGGTGATCTGTTCAGACGCATTAAATTCTGGTTGGTGGACCGATCCACCAACCGATTAACTTCGCGAAAACCTCTTATCGGCCGAACCCTAGCGCCGAAACCTCCCACTCGAGCATCCTTTGCTTCGTGCGAAAACTCCTCAGTGCTTTCCCCTTCCTCTTGCGAGTGTGCTCTTGCGGTTCTGAGGAGATCTTCCGAGTCCCGTGACGTCCCTCTCTCGCGGAAAGACCTTGCGACCAGTTCTTGCGCCGGGAGTCTCTTCCTGCGCACATTTTCTTCCTCTCAACTTCCAAGAACGACACCAATGGCACCAAAGTGAGTTTTGCCTTAACTTCTCCCTTCGAATCATGTCATGGATTATATTGTGAAGGCTAATCATATTTTGGTTTTGCTCGTGTTCTTGCTGTTGTACCGTGACCCTATGATGGTCGTATGATGCATGTGATTGCTATATCTTGCTCTATCCTTTTCACATGTGTTCATATGGTTATTCAACAACCTATCACATCTTTGTAGATTTGGGATACCCCTAGGGTTGAGGGGGAGTTTGTTTTAATCTTAACAGCCCCTCTAGCCCCTTTTCGGTGTTCGACAAAGGGGGAGAGTGTGGATTGGTTAAGTTTACGAATGATCATGTTGTAGGGAGAGGATCTGGATTCCCTTATGATTCTAAATTTGGAAAACTTGATTAAGAATCCCTAAACTTAAAATCAGGTTGTCAAACAACAAAAAGAGGGAGATTGTTGATGCAGTCTGGCCCTGATTGTTATTTTGGTGTTGACAACGATTTTAGTTTAGGTTGATGATTATGATGATTATGTTTAACTCCTGATCGGGGATCAGACATGGTATGGAAAATCCTAGTCTGGAGGGCTAGGTGTTAGGAAATCCTAACCTGGAGGGTTAGGTGTTGAAAATCCTAGCTTGGAGGGCTAGGTGTTGGAAAAGTCCTAATTCGGAAGGGTTGAGTGAAAAGTCCTAGCTTGGAGGGCTAGGTGAAAAGTCCTAACTTGGAGGGTTAGGTGCAAATTCCCATCCTGGAGAATTAGGTGAAAAGTCCTGGCTTGGAGGGTCAGGTGCCTCGCTTGGAGGGCTAGGTTGGATGAAGTTCTAACTCGGAAGGGTTGGGTGAAAAGTCCTAGCTTGGAGGGCTAGGTGAAAAGTCCTAACTTGGAGGGTTAGGTACAAATTCCCAACTTAAAGAGTTAGATGGAAAAATCCTTAGCTTGGAGGGCTAAGGTGGATGGAAACTTAGCTTGGAGGGCTAAGTTTAAGTCCCTGGATCGGTCTGGTGACCGATCAGGGAATCTGGCACGCTGCTCCATCATGGATCGGTCAGGTGACCGATCCAGCAATGACTGATCGGTCTGGTGACCAAAATAGGAGCACACAGTGAGGTTGGGAACCTACTGTACTACTCCTGATCGATCCGGTGACCGATCAGGGAGTGCGTGTTTCACCCACTGCTTTGCTCCTGATCGGTCTGGTGACCGATCAGGGAGCAAACAAGTGAGGTTGAGTTCCCCTGCTGATCTGCACCTGATCGGTCTGGTGACCGATCAGGATCACTGTGCAGATCGTTCCGGAGAACGATCAAACGTCGCAGGTTCCTCTCTATGATCGATCAGGACGAAGCCTGATCGGTCTGGTCATGTTCTGATCGGTCTGGTGACCGATCAGGAGGCTGCCTGATTGGTCCGGTGACCGATCAGGAGGTCTGGACTGTGAAGCTCAGAAATCGCCCGATAAAGGGGTGGATCGTTCGGGTGATCGATCCACAGCCTGGGATCGGTCTGGTGATCGGTCCAGGAGAGTCCCAAAGAAATCGCGATTTCTAATTGAGCGTTGGGGACCGATCAGGATGGAGCCTGATCGGTCTAGTGACCGATCAGGAGTCGCTCTGATCGGTCGGGTGACCGATCACTTTAATTCAAATTGCACTGTCAGACGCTCTGATCGCGTCTGACCATATCCGATTCGCTGCTGTTTGCCTCTGATATTTGATTTACTGTGTGATATACTGCACTAACAGTCTGATTAAGCTACAGGTGACAGGGGAGGATTCAAACACTCAAGGAGAAGTCAATGGAGGCTTTCCTTGGAGCAGGTTTGTCCATTTCTCATCTCAGGTTGCAACGGCTGGAGCTGCAAGACTGAAGTTGCTGACTGAAGCTTGGCTGAGGGAGCTCAGGAAGTTCAGTAAGGGTTCAGTGGTAGCTGGCGTTGGCAGTGAGGCAGCTGGAGGCTGCTGGAGATTAGGTCACTTGATGCTTAATGGAGAAACCAAAGGGACGAGAGATAGCTTCGGTGAAGTAGAGTTCTACAGCTCGTGTTTTGAGTTCTTACCGCCTTGAGTTCTCCACAACTGCTTGCTCTGTTCTTGAAGTTTCCATCATTTTGAGCAAGCGATCGAGAAGCAATCATCCATTACTTGAGCGCTTGAAGGAGAGAACAAGAAGCTTGGAGTCCGACAGTGGGAAGACACGAAGAAGGGTTCTTGCGTGAGATCGCCACTGGGTGGAGCTCAGGGAAGCTTACTGCGTTCTTGTCCTTGATAAGTGTTTGAGTAAGATCCTTCTTGTTGTTTCTTTGTGCTTAAACATTATCTGTGATTGAAACACTGTGGAGAGGTTACACCACCGAGAAGGAGGTTGCTTTTTATCCGATGATCACCGGGGCTTGATCTGCCGACGATCAAGGGATCGCCCACTGACGGACCCGAAATACTAGATTAAGTTGTCACGGATGTGGGTCCATCAGAATTTAGAATTTGTATAAAATGCTGGAAACCCTTTTTGCAATCAAAATATGAAAACGTAGTAAAGGAACCACAGGTCGTATTTTTCCTAGGGACTAGTTGAGAATTTGTTTGATTCAAGCTCGTGTTTATGTGTCGTTTGTGTTTTCGAGTTTCAAATAGATATTCGGGTTTTGGGTTGCAATCGGAAATAAAATCGTAATGAAAATAAATGAACTCAACTAAATGAGCTAAACAAAGTAAATGCCCCCTAAGGAACTCAACTAATGAAACTTAATGAACCAATGTAACTCAGCCGAAGTTGTAAAATAAATCTGAAGTTGTAAAACAAATCTGATAGCATATCCAAATCAAACGCTGCAAAACTATCTAAAAACAGTCCAATACAAAAGCTATGCCAAACCCCTACTTGATACAAGCTGTGACAAGTAAATCAAGACAACTTATGTGCCAAATCTTCATTGATACCAACTGCAGAAAGTGCAGCAAACTTGATACGCAATGTAAGAAAAACTGATGTGCAAAAGTTTGAAACTAATTGCAGGAATTCGTAGCTGATCAATTCAGCTTGAAAGGCCAAGCTGCCAGTGAAGAGAAATACAAAGATGAATGAAGAAGTTTAAAACTCAGCAGCTACTCAATTCAGGCATAAAATTGAATGTAGAAGTTGACACAACCTGCAGAATTTCAGCAACCATGATATGCAGGAAGGGAAAGCTATGTGCCGAAACTGGACTGAATGCAGAATTCAAACACAGATGAATGCAGAATCCACATAAATCTAAAGCAAAATCTCATATCAGAAACTAATATGCAACAATAACTTGAAGGCAGAGCATGAGTGCAGCAATGCAGATCAAGAGGTTCAGACTTTCCCGAACTGATTGCTGCAACACATTGGGTGAAAGGTTCAGCAAAACAACTGAAATCAAATGTTGTAACATCCGACTACAGAGCTTCACTGATTCAACTTCATAGATGAAAACTGATGATATACAGAAATGGACATAACCAGCAGATATGGAATCCAAGTTGCAGAAATAAAAATCAATGCCAAACAAACTGAACTGAAATGCAGAGATAAAACTAAATTGCTAAACAAACTCAAATCAATTGCATTAGTAAACTAAATGTAGTCTTTAATCTCAGGTATTAAAACCAGAAACCCATTGAATTCAAAATAATCTGAAGAAATCAGAACTAAGCTGACATGTGCAGGAATGAGGGCTGATACGTGATGAAGCTGACTGTATGCGGAAATTTCGAGCTGAACAAAATTCAGAAATGAAGCTACAAAGTGAAACAAACTTTAGATCAACCAAGTTAACACACTAAATTTGAAATAAACTGAAGAATGCAGAAACTAAAAGAAATTGCAGTAAAAGGACTGATACGCAAGCTGAAATCAGGGGAAAAGCTAATACGCAAGTAGGAAATTGCAAGCAAATGAAATTAAGTAAAGTGTTAACTAAATAAGCTAGCTAACTACTGGAAGAACAGTTTCGAACCACTAATTAAGCAGAAACAATGCAAGAAAGTAAACTAAACAGCTGCTAAGAAATTCAGTAACAAAAACAGATTGCAGAATTTGAATTACAGCTAAGAAAACTGAAAATTCCTAATTTAAACTAATCCTCAACCCTTCCCGAGCTCAAAATCTCCTTGTTCGTCACGCAAAGGCTGGCCTCGAACCCCTAAGCTCAGAAAATCAGTGGAAATCAGCTTCACTCGATGCTGCTCAAACTGCATCAGTTGGGGAAATCCAATCCGAACTCTTCGATCTCAGTTTGTTGAGCTGCGATGATGATTTGGAGAAGACCTGAGCTCACCTGAGAACCCCTACAAGTGGCTCAGATGATCGAAAGTGGATTGTGGCTGAGATTCAAGTGCTCGGACCACAAAGAATGCCAAAACCCTCAAACAAACTCTGTCCAGATGAAACTTGAGCTGGATTCTCCACCGAAGCTATCTCCAATGATCTAGATGATGATCCAAGGTCGAGATTGAGGTGGTCGCGCCTCGAATTGGAGAAAAATTGAAGCAAAAATGAAGGAAACGAAGAAGACTACTGTTGCGGCGAAGACGCGACGGAGCTGAGCTGCGGGGAAAATTTCCTTAAGTAATTATGAATGAACGACCCAGATTGATTTGAGGAAATCCAACGGCTGATCTTGCTCTGATTTGAGCCAAACTTTGAGGATGTTGATCAGGGGTCAGGGTCTGCCTCGTGGTAGCTCAGATCCTCTAGATTTGCAACGGATGGTCCAGATCAACCCAATCTTTGAATGGACGATCTAGAGCCCTCCGAGCTTGATCCAACGGTTGAATGAGCTCTGATTGGGATGAAACCTTCAGATCTTGATCAGAGTGCTTGATCAACCCTAACCCTAGCTCGGATTGCTTCAGATGGTCCCGGATGGCTCAGATCTAGCCGCTTTTGAATTGGACGGCCCAGATTAATCCGAAACTTGATAACTCGATCTGGGTCCTCTTCCGACTCAAGTTGACCCAGTATGCCCTAGGTCCATGAACCTTTCATGCCTACAAAAATAGATCAAAAATTTAGTGGCCAAATAATCCAAATATGTATAAATTTGCAATTAAGTCCAAAATAAAGGTAAGTTCTAAAACCTAGGGTAAATTCACAATTAAGCAAGAAAAATATGGATCAAACATGGATTTTGACATCTAAAATAATCAATAAAATGGTACTTATCAACTCCCCCACACTTAAGCTTGAGCGTCTCGCGAAACTACTAAGTAAGTATCCCCTAGATTTTCTTAAGCATAATTAGAAGCAAATGAAAGGAAATTACCTAGGGTCGTCAATTCTCATAAATCTAAGCTCTATGGATTAGTATCTTGTCCTTAAATCAACAACTTAGCCTTTTCATCCATCATGAGTCATTGAGATGAATTTAAATCACTAGCCTTTCAAAGAAAATTTTGGGTGGCTCTCTTCTTAAGTTCTAAGTTGATGATGGAAGTGGAGCTCACTCAAACACATATGCTTCTTGCACTACCATAGGCTTGCTTGTTATCTAATCTCCACCATTATTCATGATTAGGATCAATATCTACAAAAACAAATGAAAACATAGAAAATGGTAAGGAGTGGAGTAAAAGCCAAGAAAATAGAAAATTTGATAAAGTGGGGGACTTGAATGCTCAAGGATATTTTTGATGCTCTTTGCTCCTCTTATCAGTCCTCTAGTGAAATCAAAAAGTGTGGCGAAGTCAAACTTGAATAATTCCTTTGATTTGGATGAAGAAAAACCTATTGATCTCAATGTGCCAACTTCCACCTTGCACGCCAACTTTGTTTCTTTCTTCTCTTTTTTGATTTTTTTTTTCTCTTGTTTTACCCTCTAGTAAGGTCAGAATGTATTGGAGCAAGGCTTAAATCCGGATGAGAAAAACATTCACTTATCTCATTGAGCCAAAATTTCAATTTTTGTGCCATTTGCTTCTTCTTTCTTTTTTTTTCTGTTTCATTTTTTTTCTGCTGATTCCGATTTGTGTTGGCAGCTAGGTCTTGTTTATTTGGACAGCTCCACGGCATTACTTGTAGACCTTGCAATTCTCTGACTTTTTGTAGCAGTTAGCATCAACTTAACTGCATTTTTCTGTTTTGATCCCAAGCTGTTTTATGATTCCAGCTTCACTGAATTTTTTTCTGTTTTGTTTCTTTTCTGCTACAATTCCATTGTTTCTGCTGCAATTCCATTCCATTCCAGATCAGTAAATTGGATTCCAGCCTCAGCAATGCACAGATTTTCTTCCTTCCTCTGATGTTTGGCACAAATTTCTGCAATAGTCTCAGATTTTTCTGATTTTGGCACAGATTCTGCTGCCATGTTTCAGATTTAGTCAGTCTTCAGAGTAGCTAAATGCAAGGTACAGCTGGAGTTCAATCTTGATACAAAGTTTACTGATTTTCAATGCATGGTACAGCTGCAAGTCCAAAGCTTTACTGATTTTTTTTCTATGGCACAACTTTGCTTTTGCTTGTGTGCCATCTTTGCTTTTCATTGAAGAATTCTTCTTCAAAACTGCTTCACTTAATTTGGCACTGCATCACTGATTTTCAACACCCAAAATTCGGATTTAGATGGATACTAAACTGTGTCTATGCCCATTGAAATCAAGTGATACCGAAACAATCTCTTCTTCTTTGAATTCCTTGCTTTTGGAGTCAATCTCTTGACCACTTCTTTTACCATTCCATTTTGGTTTAACAATCATCCACTTACTGATTTTTTTAGACTCTTTCCATAGGTTCTTTGCAATTGAATTGTACAGCCTCTTCCATTTTTCTCAGCTCCCCAATTCTTGATCCAATCCATCTCCAGACCCAAGATATCTTCACAACAATTTTCTTTTCCTTGGCACATTTTTTTTTCATTTGTGTGCCATCTCCTTTCTTCATTGCAGATTTTGTCCTTCTTTTGTTGAATTCACTTTGGTACAAACGGCTTGGGTCTTTACATTATGGTCAAAATTTATAAATGCTTCAATTGGTTTCCTCTTTGACTTTTCTCAATTTCTTGCAACTCCACTTGGCATATGGATTTCTTTTCATTTTTTTTTCTTTTAAGTCCACAGAAATCTTCCTTCAACCGGATTCAATGATGGTTGCAATGAGAGAAACACTTCTCCTCCAATTCACAACTGAATTCCCACTTGTTCTTGGTACCAAGCTCCACTCAATTGGGCAAAAAATTATTTTTTCGACTGAAGTGCATCCTTGATAAAAATTGATTCCAAATGACTAGTCACTCCCCCACACTTAAATCTTTGTCCGTCTCGGGCAAAATAGCATTAAGAAACATCCCAAGCAAACAAATCCATAGCTAAAAAATGGGGTTAAGAGTAGGAATAAAGAAAGACAAATAGAATAGACATGATTTTTGCCTAAATTGATATGGAAAGGTAAACAAAGTGATTAGCCTCTATAGATGTGATCCAATCATTGAAATATGATTTTGAAAGAACCTAAGCAAGTTCTAGAGTACAATAACATATGTGTCACAAATATAAGGCTAATTCTCACTAGGCAAAAATAATTCATCTCAAGTCCTCAATTAAGAATCTAAAGCAAAGTAGTACTCAAGCATCCAAGATTTCATCCATGAGCTCAAACCCTAAGTTTTTAACAACCAAATTTAATTTATTTTCCAAGAGATTCTAAATGCTATGGAGATAACCTAGAGGGATACATTTATTCCTAATCATGCAAGAAAAAGTGTGAAAAGAAATAACAAGGTATTTACAATGACTCCTATGCATTCTACTCTACTCATGCATTTATTAGTAAGGACTCAATTCAAAGGAAAATTCTAATTCTAGAAAGCATGAAAATGAAAAATGAAATAAAAGAAAATACAAGAAAGAACAATCTCCCCTTTATTTCTGGTGGACGGAGTCTGTCAAGCAGTAGCCTCCATCGTGGTAGTGGAGGAGTGTGGGTGGCTGAGAGAATTAGGACTCCCCCACACTTAAACTTTACAAAAATTTGCTCCGGTGGCCGCAGGTGATTTAGGTTCAAGACCCATGTCAGAGGTGGAGTGCTTTGAATTAAAGTAAAATCAACTCCTCCTTCTTGATGCCTTTTGAAATTTCTTCCAGGAGGCTGGAGTCTGTTCAGATGGAGCACCCACTCCAATAGTCTTCTGGACCCTGCAAAACAATGTAATACCTCTCTCAAGCGTGCAGGGTCAGAAAGAAATAAAATAATATCAGTCTCTGCATTTAATGTATCCAAAACTGCATCATATCCAATTATATCAATTCTTGGTGCCTCAATAAATTTTTCACAATTATTTTCTACAAAATTTGCTTCCAGGAACTCATCACAAACAAAGAAATCAAATTTTGACACTTCAATAAAAATTTCGCAATTATTTTCTACCAAGGATGTATCAAGCAATGTATCACAGCCAATAAAATCAATTTTAGGTGCCTCAATGAATTTTTCACAATTATTTCTAGCATAAGATATCTCAAAAGACTCATCACAACAATCAACAATACTAGGCACTTCTAAAAATTTTTCACTATCAGCATTTTCATGATATATATCCCAACATGCTTCATTTTTAGCAAATTCAACACTAGGTACCTCTAGGGATTTTTCACAATCAAATTCTACAAGAGATGCATCCCTAAGTATATCACAAACAATAAAATCAGTTTGAGGTACCTCTATGCAATTTTCAGAAAAATTAAGAGGAGTATTTACCTGATCGTGCTGAAAAATACCTGGAGGTTCTACAGAAGTAAATGTATCCGTGTTCTCCTCTTGGTCAAGTAATTGCTCCACTTCAGGTTCAAGTTCTAGTGGACACTCAACTAGAGCAGGTGATCCTTGGGTTCTTGCTTCCACCATGCAAGTCCCTACACTTTCTGGTTCATCATTTAAATCTTGTGGTGGTCCCTGGGGCTTAGTGCAATCCCCTACACCTATGGAATCATCTCCCATGCATGTTCCCTCAACCATTCCTGTATCAACCAAATTAGAAAAATTAGGATCATTAAAAACTAAATCATCACAAGATAAAAGTATAGAATGATCCTGTAAAGTTTCAGAATTGAATTCAAAACTATCACAAGCTCTGCTATCAATCTCCTCCAATGCCTCTAAACCAGTAGGAATGAGTGATTTTTGGGGCTCAGTGCAATCCCCTACACCTGTAGATTCATCTGATTGTCCTGATCTTTGGGCTTTTATCTGATTCCATTGATCAACCAATTTTGCAAGGCGTTGTTGTTGAAGTTGAAAAATTTGCTGTTGTTGTTGTTGTTGAAAATTTTGCTGTTGTTGTAGGACTTGTTGAAACATCTCCATCAATTGTTGTTGAGCCTCACTCTCATCAGGATTCTCAAAGCCTCCTTGATTGGTGTGGAACCCCTGTTGGACTTGAAATGTAGCATAAGGCTGTTCAAAACTGTAAGTAGGCTGTGAAGTCTGAAATTGAGACTGTGGGGGTTGATAAAATGGTTGAATAGGCTGATTAAATTGCTGAAAACTTGGTTCACAACTTGGTGGAGATGGCTGAAAATTATGATTCTGGAAATTCTGATCATAGGGCTGAAATTGTTGGTTGGAAGATTGGATTGATTGCTGAAAATTCTGATCCTGGAATTGAAAACTCTGAAATGGTTGGGACTGAAAATTCTGGTTTTGAAATTGAAAATTTTGATCATATGGCTGTGAATGTTGAAAAGGTTGTTGAAAATTCTGTATAGGTTGAAATTCTTGCTGCCATGGCTGAGGTTGAGGCTGAAATTGGTTATTTCCCTATTGAAAACTTACAAAAGGCTGCTGGAAATTTTGGTTAACATGCTGAAATCCTTGGCTTGGTTGAACTTGATGGAAGGGTGGTTGCTGAAAATTCTGATTATCTAAACACCCTTGCTGAATTCCTTGAAAAAGTGATTGATCTTGTTGATAAGGTTGCTGAAAGTTGGGCTGAAATTGCTAGAATTGGGGCTAAAAATTCTGGAATTGTGGCTGCCCAATCTGAAAATTCTGACTTGGCTGAAATTCTTGCTGAAATTGTTGACATTGTGGCTGAAAAAACTGATTTGGTTGCTGATTGAAAGGTTGGTTCTGCTGAAATTGTGGACACGGCTGCTGGTAATTAGATGAGAACATTTTGAACTGGCAGTCCTGTCACAAAACAAACAAGAAAAATGGCAGCAACCGTATACAAAAGATAAAGCAAAAGAAAATAGAACCCAATGATATGTCTATAAGCACACAAGCAAAAATCAAACAAATCAACTAGTTGCTTCCCCGGCAACGGCGCCAAAAATTTGACGGACCCGAAATACTAGATTAAGTTGTCACGGATGGGGGTCCATCAGAATTTAGAATTTGTATAAAATGCTGGAAACCCTTTTTGCAATCAAAATATGAAAACGTAGTAAAGGGGCCACAGGTCGTATTTTTCCTGGGGACTAGTTGAGAATTTGTTTGATTCAAGCTCGTGTTTATGTGTCGTTTGTGTTTTCGGGTTTCAAATAGATATTCGGGTTTTGGGTTGCAATCGGAAATAAAATCATAATGAAAATAAATGAACTCAACTAAATGAGCTAAACAAAGTAAATGCCCCCTAAGGAACTCAACTAATGAAACTTAATGAACCAATGTAACTCAGCCGAAGTTGTAAAATAAATCTGAAGTTGTAAAACAAATCTGATAGCACATCCAAATCAAACGCAGCAAAACTATCTAAAAACAGTCCAATACAAAAGATATGCCAAACCCCTACTTGATACAAGCTGTGACAAGTAAATCAAGACAACTTATGTGCCAAATCTTCATTGATACCAACTGCAGAAAGTGCAGCAAACTTGATACGAAATGTAAGAAAAACTGATGTGCAAAAGTTTGAAACTAAATGCAGGAATTTGTAGCTGATCAATTCAACTTGAAAGGCCAAGCTGTTAGTGAAGAGAAATACAAAGATGAATGAAGAAGTTTAAAACTCAGAAGCTACTCAATTCAGGCATAAAACTGAATGTAGAAGTTGACACAACCTGCAGAATTTCAGCAACCTTGATATGCAGGAAGGGAAAGCTATGTGCCGAAACTGGACTGAATGTAGAATTCAAACACAGATGAATGCAGAATCCACATAAATCTGAAGCAAAATCTCATATCAGAAACTAATATGCAACAATAACTTGAAGGCAGAGCATGAGTGCAGCAATGCAGATCAAGAGGTTCAGACTTTCCCGAACTGATTGCTGCAACACATTGGGTGAAAGGTTCAGCAAAACAACTGAAATCAAATGCTGTAACATCCGACTACAGAGCTTCACTGATTCAACTTCATAGATGAAAACTGATGATATGTAGAAATGGACATAACCAGCAGATATGGAATCCAAGTTGCAGAAATAAAAATCAATGCCAAACAAACTGAACTGAAATGCAGAGATAAAACTAAATTGCTAAACAAACTCAAATCAATTGCATTAGTAAACTAAATGTAGTCTTTAATCTCAAGTATTAAAACCAGAAACCCATTGAATTCGAAATAATCTGAAGAAATCAGAACTAAGCTGACATGTGCAGGAATGAGGGCTGATACGTGATGAAGCTGACTGTATGCAGAAATTTCGAGCTGAACAAAATTCAGAAATGAATCTACAAAGTGAAACAAACTTTAGATCAACCAAGTTAACACACTAAATTTGAAATAAACTGAAGAATGCAGAAACTAAAAGAAATTGCAGTAAAAGGACTGATACGCAAGCTGAAATCAGGGGAAAAGCTAATACGCAAGTAGGAAATTGCAAGCAAATGAAATTAAGTAAAGTGTTAACTAAATAAGCTAGCTAACTACTGGAAGAACAGTTTCGAACCACTAATTAAGCAGAAACAATGCAAGAAAGTAAACTAAACAGCTGCTAAGAAATTCACTAACAGAAACAGATTACAAAATTTGAATTACAGCTAAGAAAACTGAAAATTCCTAATTTAAACTAATCCTCAACCCTTCCCGAGCTCAAAATCTCCTTGTTCGTCACGCAAAGGCTGGCCTCGAACCCCTAAGCTCAGCAAATCAGTGGAAATCAGCTTCACTCGATGAACTCTGCTCAAACTGCATCAGTTGGGGAAATCCAATCCGAACTCTTCGATCTCAGTTTGTTGAGCTGCGATGATGATTTGGAGAAGACCTGAGCTCACCTGAGAACCCCTACAAGTGGCTCAGATGATCGAAAGTGGATTGTGGCTGAGATTCAAGTGCTCGGACCATAAAGAATGCCAAAACCCTCAAACAAACTCTGTCCAGATGAAACTTGAGCTGGATTCTCCACCGAAGCTATCTCCAATGATCTAGATGATGATCCAAGGTCGAGATTGAGGTGGTCGCGCCTCGAATTGGAGAAAAATTGAAGAAAAAATGAAGGAAACGAAGAAGACTACTGTTGCGGCGAAGACGCGACGGAGCTGAGCTACGGGGAAAATTTCCTTAAGTAATTATGAATGAACGGCCCAGATTGATTTGAGGAAATCCAACGGCTGATCTTGCTCTGATTTGAGCCAAACTTTGAGGATGTTGATCAGGGGTCAGGGTCTGCCTCGTGGTAGCTCAGATCCTCTAGATTTGCAACGGATGGTCCAGATCAACCCAATCTTTGAATGGACGATCTAGAGCCCTCCGAGCTTGATCCAACGGTTGAATGAGCTCTGATTGGGATAAAACCTTCAGATCTTGATCAGAGTGCTTGATCAACCCTAACCCTAGCTCGGATTGCTCAGATGGTCCTAGATGGCTCAGATCTAGCCGCTTTTGAATCGGACGGCCCAGATTAATCCGAAACTTGATAACTCGATATGGGTCCTCTTCTGACTCAAGTTTGACCCAGTATGCCCTAGGTCCATGAACCTTTCATGCCTACAAAAATAGATCAAAAATTTAGTGGTCAAATAATCCAAATATGTATAAATTTGTAATTAAGTCCAAAATAAAGGTAAGTTCTAAAACCTAGGGTAAATTCACAATTAAGCAAGAAAAATATGGATCAAACATGGATTTTGACATCTAAAATAATCAATAAAATGGTACTTATCACCCACCTTAAGGGCACGCCAAGAAGTAGGGGCAAGTTATCCCCGAACCTTGTAAATCCTCCTTGTTAGCGATCTTGCTAGTTGTATTTGGTTTGTTTGTGTGTTAGTTTTCTGCACACCTTGTTTTCTATTCTTTCCGCTGTGCTACTGATTTCTAAGTTGCAGAAACTTGTTAAGTGCCAAAGGTTGCATTGATTGGCTATATTCACCCCCCCCTTCTAGCCATCTCGTTCCCAACATACATCTCTTCGCAAGGAGTGGTGAATCCTTTATAGGTTGTTCAAACATCTTCGGGCACTTCGGCTTATACCCAATCATCCTGGGTCCACACCTCCTTAGAGATGCTTGCTTAAGATGTCAAAGTATAAGTCTCCATGACCAAGATGACTTGAACACCGCAAGTCAAAGGAACATCGCACTTAAGTTGCAGTAAGAACTTCACTGACATATCTATATGTAGACTACCATATGAAGTTTTACAGCCAGTCACTCCAATGAACTAGTTCCCTTAACTAGCATTCATGTTTATCTCCGGACATCTCAATGTCACCAGCCAGTGAGAATCAGCTGATTAGAGAATAACCCATGCTAGTCTCAACAGAATTGATAGTGTCTGTATTTATCAATTCATCGACTAGGGACAATTTCAATACTTCACAATTGCACATGTAGAGATAATCACTAGTTGTGAATTCATCACAAATTCTCTCATGCTGTGAATTGTATTGCGGACATTTAGTAAATGAGTTTAAGATCTCAATCAAATACACAAACATGTATACTCAAATAGTGAATATTCATTTATTAGAATAAATTATTACAATCATAAGGCGATTGCCTTAGGACACTTCTCTCATATCACTAACATAATCAACAGTGGAGAGCTCAAGAGCAGAAAAAGTGGTAAGTTTGGCATAAGGGCCATCTGGACACGGGCGATGAAAGAAATGCTGATACATGGAGTCGATGGAAATATGCTCAAACGGTGGAGGTAGAAGCTCAGGAAATGTAGGAAAGAAGACAAAGCTATCGGTAGAAGGACGACACTGGAGGAACTCCTGAAGAACCGTATAACTAAAATCTAAATTATGTTTGGCTACCCGAGTTTTATAACTCACACCATCCATGGTGTGTAGGTTGTTGTAGAACTCGGAAACCAAACCTAGATTGACCCCTCGTTCACAATAGACAATAGACAATAGACTCAAGTTTATAGGTTTCAATGATCCTAAACACCTCGAAACAATGATCATGAAAGAATTGTCAGTCAAGTGATCTAGGGGCTATTAGTTTGAATACATGTTTACCAAATGCCTTTTGATAAGCGGCATTCGGAAAACGGGCATCCGTAGGGGGTTGAGGGCGAGAAGACCCGGCACCCATCTCATCTGCCCTCGGTTTCTTTCTGTGATGAACAACCAAATGAAACCCAAGAGAGGAATGCAATGTTAAAACACACGGACAGGCAATCGTGTGTTTAGGGTTAGGGTAAGGGATGCACAAGATGAAATGATGAATGCATCCAGTTGATGGAAGACAATGCAACCAAAGGAACACAAGAAACAGAAAAAAATCTAGATTAGCCAAAAACCCAAGACAAATAAGCGAGGAAAAGAAGAAGAAGTAAGGTTAGGGTTTACTTTGGCGCCATCGGTGAAGAGAACGCAGGAACATGTGAGGAAGTCACACACAAGAGATCCGAGCACCTGTGAGTTGCGAGAGGGCAGCGACCGAGCGTCGAGAGAAAGGAGGCACACTGAGGAAGGAAAGGAAACGCTAGGGCTTGAGAGTGGAGCACGCGGGAGAGAGGCTTTGTGGAGGATTTTGGGACGGCGGACGGTTTTAGGGCATGAGGCGAGTGACAGGACAGGTTAGGTGGAGCACTTTAATGCCCGTAATCGATCGAGCAATCGATTACGACCTTGTTGAATCGATCCATTTGATCAATCACAGGAGTGTGTAATCGGACGGCTGATCGATTACAGGAGTGCATAATCGATCAACCGATCGATTCGACCGGTCTTAATCGATCAAATGATCGATTAAGAAGCATCTGTGCCTGCGAGAGAAAGCGCTCGAATCAATTAGGGAATCGATTCAGAGAGGTTCTGCCGAAAGATGCAGACCCACCAATCGATTGATAACTGTAATCAATCGATTGGAATAACTGATACATGGCTAGAAATGTACTCAATCGTGGATATTTGTTGCTTTCCTTAAAATATCCTATCATGATCTTCGGACTAAGTACACATTAATGGCGTACTAGTCTTCCCCATGATTGGTCAAGTGAATGATTTATGGTGATTTTTTCATCTTCTTGCTCAAAGTAATACATCATAACAAGCATTATGAACAAAAGGATGAACCCTAACATCTCACTCCCATCTAGAAAGGCACAAGCAATGGAAGCTCTATGTTCTTGTGAGATGCATGTGAAGGCAAGTGAGTTGAATATCTTGAAGTGATCATGGAGGATTATTCAATATGACACATTCCTAATTCTCTTCACAAGTAACTAAATTCAGATTCGGAAGAGGTTTGGTGAAATGATCCGTAAGATTTTGTTTTTGACTCAATATATTTAAGAACAATATCCCCACTGGACACATGATCTCTAATAAAATGATGTTTAATTTCAATATGCTTGGTTCGTGAATGATGAACTGGATTTTTTGTCAAGTTTATGGTACTCACATTGTCACAAAAAACTTGCACATTTTTATAAATGAGTTTATAATCTTCTAAGGTATGAGTCATCCATAATAATTGTGACACACATTCACCCATAGCTATATATTCAGCTTTGGTTGTGGAAAGTGCTACACAATGTTGTTTTCTACTTGACCAACTCACCAATGAAGATCCCAAAAACTGGCATCCACCACTAGTGCTTTTCCGATCAAATTTACACCTGGCGTAATCTGAATTGGAGTATCCTACAAGATTAAACGTTTCAGTTCTAGGGTACCACAAACCCACCCTTTGAGTCCCTTTAAGATAGCGAAGGATCCATTTGATTGCACATAGATGTGATTCCTTGGCACAAGCTTGATACCTTGCACACATACCCACGACAAACAATATGTCGGGTCTACTAGTCGTGGTATAGAGGAGACTACCTATGGCACTACGATACATTTTGGATCACCTCTTTACCATCAATATCATTGTCTAACTTAGTGTTAGTTGTCGTAGGAGTAGATATTTCTTTTGCACTTTCCATCCCAAATTTCTTAATGATTTCTTTTACATATTTGGATTGATGAATATATATGCCATCTTTTGTTTGTTTAATTTGTAAACCTAAAAAAATGTTAATTCACCAACTAAGCTCATTTCAAATTCACTTTCCATGTGATTTATGAACTCATTTAGATAATCTTTGTTTGTGGACCCACAAATAATGTCATCTACATAAACTTGGGCCACAAAGATATCTTCCCCACTAGTATTTAAAAATAATGTAGGATCAATTTTTCCTCTATGAAAACCTTTTGACACTAAGAATATAGACAATCGTTCATACCAAGCACGAGGTGCTTGTTTTAGTCCATATAATGCCTTCTTAAGCTTGTACACATGGTTTGGAAATTCTAAATCTTCAAATCCGGAGGTTGCTCAACATATACTTCTTCTTTGATAAAACCATTTAAAAATGCTGATTTTACATCCATTTGATACAACTTAAATCCTTTGTGAGCGGCAAATGCCAACATCATCCTAATAGACTCTAACCGAGCTACCGGTGCATAAGTTTTATCATAGTCCAATCCTTCGACTTGATTAAAGCCTCTAGTGACTAATCTAGCTTTATTTCTCACAACCATTCCTTTATCTCCAAGTTTGTTCCTAAAAACCCATTTTGTATCAATAATTGATTTTCTTGTGGTTCTAGAAACTAACTCCCAAACTTGACTTCTCTCAAATTGAGATAACTAATCTTGCATTGCCAAAATCCAATCGGGATCAAGCAACGCATCACTTACGGCTTTTGGCTCAATTTGTGAAATTAGAGCCACTTGACTCCCTTCATTTCGAAAATAAGATCGAGTTTGTACCCCATGTGTAAGGTCACCCACTACTTTCTCTAAGGGATGGTTTGCACTTGTCCTTGTGGGTCTTAGTTCTTGAGTTGTAGTGATTACATTCTCAAGTGGTAACTCAACAATACCTTCTGTTTCACTCTCTTCTTTGTCAAGATTTTTTTCCTCCTCTAATGTCAATTTCTCCAATTCAAATTGTACTTGCTCCTCTATTGCTTTATTTGAACTTGAGCTTGGATTTTCTTCAAAAATCACATTTAGAGACTCTTCAACTATTTTGGATCTCTTATTGTAAACTCTATAGGCTTTGCTATGAGTGGAATACCCTACAAGAATACCTTCATCCGCCTTGGCGAAAATTTTCCTAAGTGTCTTTGGTGTTTAAAATATATAATTTACATCCAAACACTCTAAGATGTTTTATTGTAGGAGGTTTACCAAACCACAACTCATGAGGTGTTTTGTTCAAAAACCTATGTATTAAAGTCCTATTTTGCACATAACATGCCGTATTAATTGCTTCGGCCCATAGATAACTATGAAGTGAGTATTCATTTAACATACTCCTAGCGGCCTCTTGTAAAACTCTATTCTTTCTCTCAACCACTCCATTTTGTTGTGGTGTCCTAGGGGTAGAGAATTCATACTTATATCCATTTTGTAAGCAAAAATTTTCAAATCTTTCATTTTCAAATTCACCTCCATGATCACTTCTTAATCTATTGATTTTCAAATTTTTCTCATTTTCTACTCTTTTACAAAAAGCAATCAATGTTTCTAAGGTATGATCCTTATGCTTCAAGAAAAACACCCAAGTTGTATCTAGTGAAGTCATCTATTACGACTAAACAAATATCTACGATCATTCAAGGAAGCATGCTTGCTACTATCAAACAAATCCATATGCAATAGTTCCAATGCTGTAGACGTACTTAAACTCATTTTACCTTTGTGGGTATAGCCTTGGTTTGCTTACCCATTTGACATGCATCACATAGTTTGTCCTTTTGAAACTTCAATTTTGGCAATCCTTGCACCAACTCATTCTTTGATAGTCTCTTGATGTGTCTCATGTTGGTGTGAGCAAGTCTCCGATACCAAAGCCAAGTCTCTTCCTCTTTAGACATGAAACACTTAGCAAACACATTAGTAGCACCAAATAGTTCAACTTGATAAATGTTTTCCTTTCTATGGCCAATAAGCATGATAGTGTTTAGTTCACTATGCTTAATTAGACATTGAGATGAGTTAAACTCAACTCTATATCCTGAGTCACATAGTTGACTAATACTTAGTAGATTGAAAACCATACCTTTCATTAATACAACATTCCTAATTATAAATTGTTCAGAAATTTTAATATCACCTATTCCAATAACTTTCAATTCACCACTAGTACAAAAAAAACGGTACCTTTATTTTTGTTTTTGAGTGATGAAAATTTTGATGAGTCTCCCGTCATGTGCCATCCACTATCAATAAACCATGTTGTTGGATGGTGCCCCTCGACGCATGCCTGTTCAAATACGATGAACTAAATGTTTTGGTACCTAAATGTTGGGTCCAATAGCATCTATAACAAATTGCTTGGGTACCCAAGCTTGAGCAGTTTTCCCTTTTGAAACATGATTTCTACTAACAAGAGACATGAAGTTAACTTCCTTATTCTTTGGTTTATATCCTAATCCTGTCTTGTTATAAACTGCCTGTTGACTTCCTAATATCATGTCCAAATATTTAGAGCTTGAGGTAAATTTTTCCAAAGCACTTCTAAGACCCTCTACTTACAATTACAATGATACATTCTCCTTTTTAAGATTATCACCTCTAGAATTTGCAACTTCATGATGTGTACATGCTTCACATGGCATATTATCATTTTCAAATAATTTCATCTTAGTTTGTAGTTCTTTGACTTTAACTTTTGATCTAGATAAAGTATTTGTCAAGCATGCAATAGTAGCATAGAGTTTATCTAATTTAGGAGAAATTATCTCATCCTCACTAGATGATGATTCGCTTGAAGACTCAACTTCATCTTCACGATTTTCCTCATCTTCACTACTTTCAACATCATTCAAGGCCATGAGAGCCACATGTCTTGAAGTCTTTCTCCCAATTTCTTCATCTGATAAACTAGATGAAGTATCATCCCATGTAACTTTCAAAGCCTTCTTTTTCTTTGTCTTATTATCATTTCTTTTTAGCTCAGGACAATCGGCTTTGATATGACCCTTTTTACTGCACTCAAAACAAATTGCATCAGTCTTTACTTTTGATTTAGCTTGAGACTTACCCTTTTTCTTGTCATCAAGGAACATCTTCTTGACATCCTTCTTGTTGAACTTTCTAGATCGTCTCATCATCTTCCGGACAAAGTTTGCCATTTCACTTGATGATAGCTCCTCATCGCTATCACTATCACTATCTTGCTCGGACTCGGATGAGGAGGATTATTCCTTCTTCTCCTTCTTCTTCTCTTTATTTTTCTTCTTGCTTCTTTCACCTGCAACCAAAGCTATACCTTTCTCTTTATGACTTATATTAGCTTGTTCATGCAATTCTAGTTCACAAAATAGTTCATCTAACATAACAATTGATAAATCCCTTGAAACCTTATAAGCATCAACCATTGATGACCATAAGGAGTTTCTTGGGAAGGATTTTAGTGCATACCTGATGAGGTCCCAGTTTTTTACACTTTCTCCAACCGAATGAAGACCATTTAAAAGCTCCTTGAATCTTCCATGTAACTGACTTACGGTTTCTCCTTTCTTCATTACAAAATTTTACAGTTGATTTATAAGAAGGTCCCTTTTGACAATTCTTGAATCTTTTGTGCCTTCATTTAGCTCAATTAGCTTATCCCACAACTCTTTAGCACTCTTGAATGGACCGACCTTGTTTAGTTGTTCCGAGCTCAATCCACATTGAAGAGTTATCATGACTTTAGCATTTGCTTGCGCCTTCATCTTTTGCTCAGCCGTCCATTTGGATGATTCCAGAATTTTTCCATCTTGTGTTGGCGCAACAAAACCCTCAGTAACAGAAAACCAATTGTCAATTTCAGTCATGAGATAATTTTCCATGCGACTCTTCCAATATGCGAAGTTGTTTCCTTCATAGTAAGGTGGTCGTGTAGTGCTGTGGCCCTCTTTCAAAGACATCCTCGCAGCTCAACTGCTTGCTTCTTTGGGTGTGAGTCCTCCGAAGCAACCTCGCTCTGATACCACTTGTTGAGGATCGGTAGAGCTAGAGGAGGGTGAATAGCTCGCTTCAGTTAATTCTTCTTCTTCCAAGCAGAGATCCAAAGTCACACACCAACAAATCCAATGCTAACACTTTGGTTTACTTGGTCTCCACCTCCTTGAGGTGACTAATCCAAGGGTCCACACCAGCGATCACAGTTTTCACTATGAAACCTCCTTCTTGGAACAACACCGAGGGTGGAGAAACCCTTTTACAACACCCTTGAAAGCTTTCACAAAGAACAACACAAGGAAGAGGAAGAGAAAGAAGTATTACACACTAGGCTTGCTTCTCCTTCCTTTGGTTGCTTGAAGAAGGTGTTGGAAAGCTTGAGCTTGAGCAGAGAACTTGGAGCACCAAAACCCAAGTAGAGATTGCATTGAACAGTACCCGTGTTTGTGCTTGGTCGCCAGCTTATAATGGTCTTCTCTGCTTCATGAATCGATTGGCGAAAAGCCCCAATCGATTACAAAGTAGCCGTTGAACAGTACGGATGTCGGATGAATGGATGGGATTACGTCATTTTGAACTTGAATCGATTGGCTGATCGATTAGTATCTTGAATCGATTGAATGATCGATTACGAGCGTTCTGTCTGCGCACATAATAACCTGGAATCGATTCACCAATCGATTACAGAGCTTCTGAATCGATTGTATGATCGATTACGGAGCATTCTATTTGCGCACAGAATCGCTCATAATCGATTCACCAATCGATTAAAGAGCATTATGTTTCCGCACAGAATCACCCTGAATCGATTCATCAATCAATTAACGAGTTCCCAATCGATTGACTGATCGATTAGGGAGTATTCTGTTTTCGCACAGAATCGCCCTGAATCGATTCACTAATCGATTGGTCATCTTCCAATCGATTGCCTGATCGATTGATACGCTTAATCGATCCAATTACCTTGTTCCAGCGAAACCTCTCGTTTCCTGGACTTCACGCCTGGAGCCTCCTCAATTCCGAGTCTTCATGCCAAGAGTTCCGTCCCCGACCATCCCTTGGACTTCTTGCCTGGAGCTTCCTCAACTCCGGGTCTTCATGCCAAGAATTACGTCCCCGACCATTCCTTGGACTTCTTGCATTACTGCACACTAAACCTCAATGTTAGATCCAATGTATTAGCTTAAATTTAAATAACTGTCAATCATCGAAACTTCTCATTTAGGGCATGATTGCATCTACACTTTTTGCTTGTATCAGTAGTTCCACTTTATCTTTATGCATGGCTAGTTGTTATTTATGCAGTAGGCTTTTATTGACTTTTATCTGCTACTGTTTTGCTATCTTGCTTGATACTTATGCTTGACCTTAGATATGATCTAAATTTCCTTTCTATATAGTCTCGTATTTTTGTTATCTGATTCTGTATAGTATTGGTATGGGCATGAGTATGTAGATATAGCATAGCTCACCATTGTATGGTTGCATTGATGGATTCTAGTCATGCTTGCACGTGTGTCTGGATATAGATGATTGGGATATGATACATACATACGACCTGTGCATGATAGGTTGAGTTGTGTGTCGATGATCTGGTAGGGGTTGCATGTGTTAGAGACATGCATCATGCCTGCACTGTTGCATGCCGGCGGTTAGCAACTCTCTTGTGGTTGAGCTTATCATTTTTCGGCACATGATATGCACACACGACCACTCATGGATTAGTGGATATCGTTGGGTGTGTGCATTTGCTCTGTACTGCTCTGCTCAACCACTCATGGGTAGTGGTTTCGGAGCGTGATAGCAGGTAGGGATCCCTTCTCTTCCCATAGACCAGAGAAGATGAGAGAGATATCTCCCTCATATATACATAAGCGGAGTGTTTACTCCACCAGCATCCTACCCACTCAATCACTTAGGAGCAGTGATGGCAGAGTGCGGACAGTGTCATAGTTCTACCCACTTGGCCGACACATTATCGCATATCTCGGTGGCTTGATTGGTGTTAGGGGGTGAGCATGACATTGCATCATGTGCATATGATGCATTTGTGCATTTAATTGTATTTGCTGCATTTATTTGCTGCACTTGTTTGACATGCACATACAGGATATACTTTTGGTATGGTTTGTTGACCCTACACTTGCTCGTATGGTACGAGTCCTATTATGATCATGATAGACTGATTTCTGGTATGCACAATCTTTTATTATTTCAGTTATGCATACTTTTGATATTATTATTGAGACTGTATCATGTTGTATCTGTATAGCTTGTTGAGCTACTTTTCTGCCATGCATATCTTTTTATATACTTGCGGAGTCCATTTGGACTCACCACCCGTCACAATGTTTTTGTTTTCAGATTGATAGCTCGTCGGAGGAGCCCAGTTGCCGGTCCTGGTTCCTACGACTTTGTTGTTGGGTGCTTCGGCGTTTGTTTTCCTTTTTATAGCATTCCTTATGCGTTGTATTCATTTTTTATATGTCATGGATTTGTATTCGCGATCCATTCGTACAGTATTATATTTTTGAGTCCTTTGTTGGACTTTATGTTTGTTGATTTGCTGCACGTCTGCCCTCGGGGCAGCTCAGGTGAGCTTTATAGTTCCAGAATAGAGTTGTTTTATTTTCTTACATTATATATATATGTTTTGTGGCCTGAGGCCAAATTATATCTGTGTATGTGTTTGAGTGTATGTGTAAATTATATCTGTGTGTGTTTGAGTGTTTGAGTGTATATCTGTGTGTGTTTGAGTGTATGTGTATATTGGATCAGCGACTTCGTGGGTCTCAGGGCGTGACATGTTTGATATTTGGTGATGATGGTTAGTGATGCATGCATTTATTTGATGTTTTTGGTAACGATGTTTGTATGCATTTATGTGATGTTTGGGTGATGATGTTTGTATAGATTTATGATTAACGAGGTTTTCTCAATCTTGGACGATCGATTGGTCCCGCGGAAGTTTCTTACTAGTCGCCAAGGTAAATCGGAAAGCGCTCGTGGTGAGCGGTCTAGAAGCCCAGCGTCTCAGGGTTTGCGTCCCATTTGGAAGAATGTTTGTATGGATTTATGTAATGTATTTAGATGTTTGATATGGATTGGAGATTGATTTGTATTATATAGATTAGAGTATTTGTTGTATGAATTATTGAATACGTTGAATATGATATGTGGAATGCCTATTGTATATTTATTATTAAACAGATTTATATTTGTTGTATTAAAATGATATAATGGAAAAATAATCATTTTTTTTTCAAAATTATTACATTTTGTGACGAATGTAACGACGAAAATTATTCGTCACTAAATTATCGTAGATTAACATAAATTACTATATATCATAAATCTACGACTAATTTTGAAATTCGTCTTAGATTTTTGTGATGAATTTTGAAATTTACCGCAAATTCGACGATGAATTTCTGAATTCATCGTTGATTTAATAAGATTATAATTTACAATTTTGCAACAAAATTTATTTTTGTTGCAAAATTTGTGAGGAATTTATATTTCTTTGTTAACTCTGGGACCAAAAACAACTTCGTTATAGATATACATTTCTCAAATTTACAATAAATTTATCTATCTATTATATTCTATAAAACACAGTTTATCCAACCTGTGCATGCACACGTGGCATCCCCACATAACCTAGTTTCCCGCCTAAACCAATTATATATTAATACTGATTCTCTATTCTCTATTAATTAATTAATAGATTTATTTATTAT
The DNA here is from genome assembly GCA_024364735.1 of Boesenbergia rotunda. NCBI lineage: Eukaryota > Viridiplantae > Streptophyta > Magnoliopsida > Zingiberales > Zingiberaceae > Boesenbergia > Boesenbergia rotunda. The sequence continues at coordinate 209,603 of JAGFNQ010004020.1, read as the reverse complement.
TTATTAATTTGTTATAACCTTTTCCTTTTTTTATTTAGAAACCTAAACCTAAAAGCTACAGTGACCTCCTTCTCCAATCTCCCCTCCTCACCGCTGCCTCTTCTCCTTCCCTCTCTTCTCAATCTCGCCTCCAGCGCCACCTCTTCTCTTTCCCTCTCACGCTCGATCTAGCGCTTGATCTCGCCTCCAGCGCCACCTCTTCTCCTCCCCTTTCTTCTCGATCTCGCCTCCAGCGTCACTAGTGTCCATGTTCGATAAGAGGTTTGACGATGAGATGGAGGACAGGAAGGAGAGGGTTGTAAGGTCAGTTCATGTGTGTTTTTTTAAATATGTTCAAATTGATTATTATCAATATGAGATTTGGACCGGCGTTCATGTGCTTCCTCATCCTACAATATTGTTAGTGAGTTCAGAAGAAGATTTAAGGAAAGGAATGGAACTTCATTAGGTTCTGCTACCAGCGGATCTTAGGGTAGTCATTAGTAAATATTATTTCTTAATGTTGATTATAACTACCTAATCTATTATTTCTTGATGTTGCTAAGATTCTGCCTAATCTTAGGGTAGTCATTATTTTTGTTTTTCACATCTTAGGAAATCGTCCAAACCCATCCAACAAATTGTTCTATCTTTTTTTCTTCTTCTTCTTTACATAAGTGAACGACTTCGAACGTTAACTTTCATAAACTACGTTGGATTGTTTAAGAAACCTTTATTATTGGAATGGTTAAAAGCTTCCAAGTTTCTTCCACTATGTTTGGTTGTAGCTGACAGTAAACTTGTGGTACTATTCTCCGACTTTTAGTTTGTTTGATGCTTTCCATATCCTTAATTAGTTTGCTTTTGAGAATTCATACAAAATGAAATAATTAAAATAATTATTCTAGGAATTAAACACCTCATTGTTAGAGAGTTTAGCTTATTACTTCTGTCCTAAATGGAGAATAATTATTTAACCTATTAATTGTAGTGTGAAATGTCGTTGTGTATCAAGTTATTTTATATCACTTGGTGAAATAATTTAGTAATTGAAATTTTAACAATTTTTATCAGTTTGCATTGGCGTGATCATCAAGTCAAATTTGACATAATTTGAATAAAAATATTATTGATCAAGCTGTTTTTATAAATAGTTTATATTCTTCTTTTAAATTCTAATGTATCTAATAACTATCTTCTTTAATGAACAGGTATATTTATATTCTTCTTTTAAATTCCAATGCATCTAATAACTATCTTCTTTAATGAATAGACAATGCATCTAATAACTATCTTCTTTAATGAATAGGTATATTTATATTCTTCTTTTAAATTCTAATGCATCTCATAACTATCTTCTTTAATGATTAGGTATATTTATATTCTTCTTTTAAATTCCAATGCATCTAATAACTATCTTCTTTAATGAATAGGTATATTTATATTCTTCTTTTAAATTCCAACGCATCTAATAACCATCTTCTTTAATGAATAGGTATATTTATGCATCTTATTTATCTTTGGTATACGAGTTGACTGCATATGATAATGTGCCTTAGTTTGAAATTTGAATTTCAAAGGGATAGCTACTGTCTATATATACTCATTCCTATTAACACATCTTCACCCATAGTATATAGCAACTATCCTCTTCACTCTTCGTGACTAACAGTTTGTTTTTTGATCTTCTACTTTATGGCTTTAACCATGGCAAATCGGTACCATTTCTCTACCTATTTATATGTCTTATCAATTCTGTGTAATTCTTAATCCATCCTATTTCCTATTAATAAACCAATGACATTATTTTTTTTTCCAGATATGATTTGGTTAAAGATATTAATGTTGGTCCTGAGCATAAAATATGGAAGATCAAGGCTAGAGTCATTAGACTTTGGAGAGTTACCTCTTTCACAACACCTGGCCAAAAACCTCCTATTGAAATGGTGTTGCTAGATGAATAGGTTTAATATTTTCTTTCTAATTGTCTTTCAATAGTATATTACTTTGGTCATTTTTATGTAACCATTCATTTTTTTTACTACCATTTAGAGTCATCGTGTACAATGTACCATTAAAAGCTGTCATGTGTCTTTCTTTGAAAAATTCATCATCGAAGGAAATGTATATGTCATGTCAAACTTAGCTGTTGCTCTGAACTCAACAAAGTATAAACCAACTGATCATGAGTTTAGGATTTTCTTTAAAAGAGAAACAAGTGTATCTCTTATTGAGGATTCTGAAATCCCAAACAATGGCTTCTCTTTTGTTCCTTATACTTAAATTCTGAACGAGAAAAGGGAAGATAACTATTTAGTAGGTATGGAGTATTTACTCTATAAATTTTATACAACTTCTATTCATACTTTTTTACCATTTCACCGCTAATATATTGTAATAAATATCTTTTACAAATGTCATTGGCCTACTAACAGGTAAAGGTGACATGATTGAGTTCTCAAGGGATGGAAAACCATCAAATTATTTAGTCATTGAGCTTGATGATCTCCAGTAATACCCTATCTTGATACTTGAACTATAATTTAATAAATTATTAATAACATCTTCTCTAACATTTTTTTTTGCACCCAGAGGTGGGGATAAGTTGCGTTGTACATTGTGTAGGACCGGTGCCGTCGATAGAGGGGGGGTTGAATATCGACCGTAAAAACTTCTCGCGGAAATCGTCTTTTGGATCTTCGTTCTAGACTCAGAGTTAGTGCAGCGGAAAATATAAAGAACGAAGAAAACAAATACAGTGCACACGAGATTTTTTTTACTGGGTTCCCAACTCCCCAGGGTCAGTACATCCAAGGCCTAAGCACGGGAACGCCCGTCCACTAATGGTCTCCTTTTCAAACTTTCCGAAGGCAGAGAAACACGTCTTACAGTGCACAAATTACAGTCAAAAGAATAGATAAAATACTTGCAGAATGTAAATTCAAACCGAACAAATAAGATTTGAAACTCGGCCAATCTGGATCTCCGAAGTGTCGTGCACTTCCTCCTAGAGCCTCCTGGTCATAGAGCTTCATCGTTAGTGCTTTGTCATCGCTTGGGAAGCTTAGAATCGTGTTTGGAAGTTGTGTTCTGAGCCTTGGGGTCGATGCCCCTTTTATAGGCTTCATTGGGGCGCCTGTGATCACCGGGGCGGCTCAATGGGCTTGGTCAAACTTTATCTCCGCGCCAAACTCGCCGCAGTAGATAAGGACTCTGACCAGGGTGCCTTGGACCTCCCAGGCGCCTCAATGACCCCAGTCAAAGCTTATCTTTGCTTCGAACTAGCAGCAGCAAATACAGCTTTGAACCAGGGCGCCTGTATCGATGGGGGCGCCCGAATGGAAGCATGTTTTGCCTTCTTTGACTAAACCTGCTCTGCCTTCTTTGACTGAGGCACCCCAGTAGATGGGGGCGCCTAGCTCCATTAGGGCGCCCCCTTCAATGGGGGCGTGATAGATACCATTTTGTTGATTATTTTAATTGCTAAAATCCATGTTTGACCTATGTTTTTATTGTTTAATTATGATTTTACCCTAGGTTTTAGGATTTCCTCTTATTTTGGACTTAATTGCAAATTTACACATTTTTTTGGATTATTTGGCCACTAATTTTTTGATATATTTTTGTAGGCATGAAAGGATCCTGGACCTAGAGTATATTGGGTCAAACTTGAGTCGGAAGTAAACCGGATCGAATTATCAAGCCTACGATTAATCCGGGTCGTCCGATTCAAAAGCGGTTAGATCTGAGCCATCTGGGACCATCTGAAGCAATCCGAGCTAGGGTTAGGGTTGATCAAGCATTATGATCAAGATCTGAAGGTTTCATCCCAATCAGAGCTAAATCAACCGTTGGATCAAGCTTGGAGGGCTCTAGATCGTCCATTCACAGATTGAGTTGATCTGGACCATCCGTTGCACATCTGCAGGATCCGAGCTACCACGAGGCAGATCCTGACCCCAGATCATCATCATAAAAATTTGGATCAAATCGGAGCAAGATCAGCCGTTGGATCTCCTCAATTCAATCTAAGTCGTCCATTGGTTATTACTTAAGCAAAAATCTGCCCAGTTCTTCCCTGTCGCGTCTCCGCCGCTACAGTAGGTTGCTTCGTTTCTTCTTCGTTTTCTAGCTGATTTCTTCCATCCAAGGGGCGCGACCACCTCATCTCTTCATCTAGATCAAGTCGAGGTCACTGGGGAGAGTAGTCGGTGGAGTTTCAGCTCGGAATTGGGCAAGAGCAGGGTTGTTTGAGGGTTTCGGTAGCTCTATATTTGAAGGCTTCAATTTCGGTTTTGTCAAATTCTACATCAGTCCAAGCTATCTGGAGGGGTTCTCGGACAAGCTTGGATCATTCACGCACCTTCGTTTCAATCAGACAAGGCTGAGTTGAAGAATTCGAATGAGTTTTCCTTCTTGAATAGATTTGAGCTCGATTCGACCGCAGATTCAGTTCCCCAGTGATTTGCTGAGCCTAGGGGTTCGAAGCCAGCCTTTGCGTGACGAACAAAGAGACCTTGAGCTAATGGAGCGATTGGGGTTTAGTTTGCTTAGTTAATTTCATGTTTAGTAGCTGTAATTTGATTTCTTCACTTGTTCTGTTTCTGCATTTTGTTTCAGATTGGTTAATTTCGTTTATGGCATTGTTTCAGCTGTAATCTAGCTTTAATTCTTGCAGGTAGTCAGTTAGTGAACTTGTGTAGTGATAGATTGCATTTAATTTCAGTTTATTTCTGTGTTTTATGCTTGTGTATAAGATCCTTGATTGCGTGCCAACTTAATTCTGCGTATCATTCTTCTTTTCTGCAATTCTTTTTAGCTCTGAAACCATTGGCTAATTTCGTATCTAGTATTTCAATTTAGTTGAACTAAGTTGTTCACTTTTAGCTTCAGTTCCTAGTTTTTGTTTAGCTTAGTGAATCGGCATTTCATTTCTGTTTATTTGCACAACAAATTCTGTTTTCAGTTTATCCAAATTCCTGCATTTGAAATCTGGGATATGCATTTATCATTGCCCTGATGTTTGTTTCTGAATTTATTCGAATCCATGCGTATCAGTTTTGCTGTAACTTAATTAACATTTCTGCACATTGTTTTGGCTTGAACGTTTCTGAAATTGAAACATTTCTGTGCATCAGCTGGAATCTGAATTTGATAGTGCAGTCATTTGATGCTGAAGCTTGTATCTTATTTGCTTGCTCATATTCAATTGCTCTACATCAGTAGCTTATTAGACTTTGCATCTAACTTGCAGCTGAAATTCATCTCTGTACTTCTGAAAATTCTGCATCTTGTGTCTGAAAGTTTACTGCAATGTTTCTGAAAAACAAACTGCAGTTTCTGCAGTTTGTTGTGCCGAGTATCTAAACTTCTCATTTATCCCTGATTTCCTGCGTGCCAAACATGCCTTTTGGTTTGTCCTTGATTGATCAGTAGCTAGCATTGAGTTCTTACAGTTTATGCACAGCATTCTACTTAAGCCTCATATTCCTAGCTGAATTGACATGTTTATCTTGAAAATGGCAGTTCACAATCTTTAAAATTGACATCAGTCTTGGTACACAAGTTTCTCCTTTGCGTACCAAGATTAATTCACTCCTTCCTTGTGTATCAAGATAGAGCTATTGCATTGATTAGTGTCAAGACAGATGAAGTTTCGAGTGTTCTTTGATGCTTGAATTCAATTAGAATCATATTCGGATGTGCTTAATTCTTTATGCATTGGTTGGCTAAATTTTGTGAAATGTTTTAAGCTTGATTGCTAAATTTTGTGGCTAGCTTTAGTTGAAGCTTACTTAGTTGCGAAAATTTCCATACACTGTTTTATTCCTTTGATTGGAATTTATTCTGCATTTATATTAGATTGGTTTTCCAAACTAGGCTAAGTTGCCTTTAAGCTCCCATTTGCATGAGTTCATTAGTTGAATGACTTGGGTTAAGTGTCATAGCTAAGTTCTTTCCATTTTATCTGCGATTTCATTTCAGATTGAAACCCAAAACCCAAATCACAAACGACACATAAATACAAGCACGAATCAAATTATAACAACTAGCCCCGAGAAAAAATACGACCTGTGGCCCCTATATTACATTTTCAGATTTTGATTGTAAAAAGGGTTTCCAGCATTTCATTCACATTTAAAATCTGATGAGCCCACACTTTCGTGACAATTTAATCTAGTATTCTGGCTCTATCAAATTTTGGCGCCGTTGCCGGGGAAGCAACTAGTTGATTTGTTTGATTTTTGCTTGTATACTTTTGGACATATCATTGGGTTCTATTTCATTTTGCTTTATCATTCGTATACGGTTGCTGCCATTTTTCCTGTTTGTTTTGTGACAGGGTTGTAAGATCAAAATATTTCACCAGAGGACTATTCAGAGCTCAAAGATGCACTGGTGGGGTTAAAAAATGTGTTTAAGCACTGGAATTCCCAACTAAGACCCAACAGTGATTCATCTACTTACCAGCAGCCATGTCAGCAATTTCAGCAGAAAAACCAAGCTTTTCAGCAATCCCATTTGAATTTTCAGCAACCAAACTTTCAGTTTCAGCAAGGGTGTTTAGATAATCAGAATTTTCAGCAACCACCCTTCCATCAAGTTCAACCAAACCAGTTTTGTCAGCCTCAAATTCAGCAACTACAACAATTCGAACAACCACAGCAATTCCAACAATTTCAGCCAGATTTTTGGCCAAGTCTACCAATTTTCCAGCAAACTCAGATTGGGCAGCCATTATTCCAGAATTTTCAGCCCCAAATTCAGCAATTTCAGCCCAATTTTCAGCAACCTTGTCAACAAGATCAATCACCTTTTCAAGGAATTCAACAAGGGTACGAAGTTAATCCGAATTTCCAGCAATCATCTCAATTTCCACAGCAATTTTACCCTTGCAACCAGAATTTCCAGCCCACTCGATTTCAGTGTTCACCACAACAAATTCAACCTCAGATCCAAGAATTTCAGAATCAGAATTTTCAGCAATTTCCACCAAGTGGTGAACCAACTTTTCAGCAGTTTAATCAGCCTGTTCAACCATTTGATCAACCCCCACAGTCTCAATTTCAACAAATGTTTCAACAAGAGCTTCAAAACCTCGAAAGGCAAATGGAAGAAGTGGCTAGTGATTTGAATCAGATAAAAGCACAAAGATCAGGACAATTAGCTTCTCAAGCTGCTTTTAATTCTGAGAGCCCCGGAGTTGGTTTTATATCAGTTCAAGGTGACCCTAGTGCAGGCCAAATCTTTCTTTAATGGATCTTGCAATTTTGGAAGAAGAAGAAGAAGTCATCAAATATAGGGCACCTACAGCATGCATTCCTCCGGAGACTCCTATTCAAAATCCAATTCCAAATTTTTCAGCTCCAGAAGAAGAAACTGAAGCTCAACAGGACCATTCTCATTTTTTATTTTGTGATGATAGTGTTATTAATGGTCTTAATTTTTCTAATGTTGTTGTTGCAGATATTACAGGAGAGGCATGCATAGGAGATGATTCCACAGGTGTAGGGGATTGCACTAAGCCCCAGGGACCACCACAAGATTCAGAGAATGAACCAGAAAGTGTAGGGACTTGCATGGTGGAAGCAAGCACCCAATGATCACCTATTCCAGTTGAGTGTCCACCAGAGAGTGAGGCTGAAGAGGAGCATGTACTTGATCAGGAGGAAGCCATGGATACATCTACTCTTGTAGAACCTCCAGGTATTCTCCAGCACGCTCAGGTAAGTATTTCTCCTCTTTGTTCAGAAAAATTCAAAAAGGTACCTAGTGCTAACTTTATTGATTCTGATGAATTTATTGATATACCTTGTGTAGAAATTGTTTGTGAAAATCCAATAGAGGTACCAAAAATTGATTTCATTGGTCATACTGCATTACCTGATACATCTCTTGTAGATATGAATAGCGAAATAATTTTAGAGGCACCTATAATTGATGTTGTTTGTTATGATGAATATCTTGATACATCTTTTGTGGATATGGATAGTGAATCATTTTTAGAAGTGCCTGAAATTGATGTTATTTATTTTGATGAATCTCTTGCTATATCTTATGCTGAGGTTGAATGTGAAAAACTTATGGAGATATCTGATATTGATTTTATTGGCTGTAACACATTGCTTGATACATCCTTGATGGAAAATAATTGTGAAAGTTCTATTGATGTGCCAGAAATTAATTTCTTTATTTGTGATGAGTATCTGGATGCAAATTTTGTAGGAAATAATTTTGAAAATTTCATTGAGGTACCAGAATTTGATTTAATTGGACATGATGCAGTTTTGGATTCATTTCATGCAGAGACTGAATTTATATCATTTCTTTCTGACCCTGCACGCTTGAGAGAGGTATTACATTGTTTTGCAGGGTCCAGAAGACTTCAGGAGTGGGTGCTCCAACTGAACAGACTCCAGCCTCCTGGAAGGACTTCTGAAAGGCATCAAGAAGGAGGAGTTGATTGTACTTTAATTCGAAGCACTCCACCTCTTCAATGGCTATTATACCTGAATCGCCTTCGGCCACCGGAGCATTTTTCTGCAAAGTTTAAGTGTGGGGGAGTCCTAATTCTCCCAGCCACCCAGACTCCTCCACTACCACGATGGATGCTACTTTTGGATAGGCTCCGTCCACCAGAATAAAGGGGAGATTGTTCTTTCTTGTATTTTCTTTTATTGCATTTTTCATTTTTTATGCTTTCTAGAAGTAGAATTTTCTTTTAAATTGTGTCCTTGTCAATAAAAGCATCTTAGTTTTCTTGGAAGTTTGTTTCTTACATGAGTAGAAATAAATGTATCCCTCTAGGTTATCTCCATAGCATTTTAGAGTCTTTTGGAAAATAAATTAAATTTGGTTGTTAAAACTTAGGGTTTGAACTCATGGATGAAATCTTGGATGCTTGAGTACTACTTGGTTTTAAATTCTTAATTGATGACTTGGGATGAATTATTTTTGCATAGTGAGGTTTAGCTTAATATTTGTGACACATACATGTTATTGTACTCTAGAACTTGCCTAGGTTCTTTCAAAACCATATTTCGATGATTGGATCACATTTATAGAGATAAATCATTTTGCTTCTCATCTCATATCCATTTTCATTAATTTCTCTTGTCTCACTTAATAATTCTCATTTTCCCTACTTAACCCCATTTTTTCTATGGATTTGTATGCTTGGGATGTTTTCTTAATGCTACTTTGCCCGAGACGGACAAAGATTTAAGTGTGGGGGAGTGACTAGTGGTTTGGAAAGATTTGGTATCAAAGAGGCATTTCATATCAAGAAAAAAAAATTTTGCAATTCAATTGAAGCAAAAAGGTGCCAAGTGAGTGAATTTGAATTCCAAAAATGAGCAAGAGGATGGAAGCAAGTGGAGCATCTAGATTCCTTATCACACTTTGAAGATCAAGTGGCACACGAAAAAAGAAAAAAAAAACTGAACAAGAAGAAGAGAAAAGAATTGGCACGCAAAAAGAAAAATATTTTTTGTGCCAAAGTCTAAGTGGCACGCAACCATTCAATTGAAGCCAAATTCCGGAAGAAGTCAAGCAATAGATTGAAGATCTAAGCACTGTAGTGCCAAGGTAAATTCGGCTGAAAGAAAAAAAAAGTAGAGAAAAAAAAATCTGAAAACACATCTTGCTACAAGGTTGTGCCATTGAAGGAATAAATTTTTGGATAGCATGTTTTGATCAGAATGTTTTGGACTTGCAGCTGCTCTCTGTTTAGAAATCAGACTGTATTGCAAGGAAGAGTTTGGAATCTGATGAAAAACAGAGAAAGGAAAAAATTGCAGTGAAGCCGAACAAAATCTGAGGTAAATTCTGAAAAACAGTTTGGTATCAACTTCAAGCTCTAAATCTGCCATTCTTATTTGATGCAACCTGCTGTCACGAGTTAGATTGGAATGTGGAGCTGTAATGTGAAATAGGAACTTGTGTTCCTGCTCTGAAGTGATCAATTAGAAGGGTTGAAAAACAGAAAAACAGTTTGGAAAACAGAAAAAAGAAACAAAGCAGAATTTTGAGTTTGGTTTCACTTGAGGGCTCTAGATCTAGGAGAAGTTTGGAAGCTACTGGTTTTGAGAAATCAGATATGAATAAGGAGAAGCTGCAAATGAAATAAGGAAGCTAGCAGCTGAGAAAAAAAAAGAAATAGAAAACAGTTTGAAAAGGAAGAAAAACAAGGAAAAAGAACAAAGAAGCAAGTTGGTATCCAATTGAAGTTTCGGCACCATGAATTAGTGAAGATAATCTCATCCAAATTGAAGATCTGCTCCATGACATTCTGAATTCAGTAGAGAAAAGAAAGAAGGAAAAAAAATCAGAAAAGAAAACAAAGAGCAAAATTGGCACGCAAGAGGAAAAATTGGCACAAAGGAATTCATGAATTCTTTTCATCAAATTTTGGAAGGGCATTGGAATGACTCACTCCATCACACTTTGGATTTCATTATGTGGACTGAAAGGAGAGCAAAGAGCATCAAAAGCATCCACAAGCACTCAAGTCTTCCACTCTACCCATTTTTTTCCATTTTCTTGGCTTTTATTTCACTCCTTATCATTTTCCATGTTTTCACTTGTTTTTGTAGATGTGAATCCTAATCATGACTAATGGTGGAGAGTAGATAATAAGCAAGCCTATGGTAGTACAAGAAGCATGTGTGTTTGAGTGAGCTCCACTTCCATCATCAAGTTAGAACTTAAGTAGAGAGCCACTAGATTTTTCCTTGAAAGGCTAGAGAGTTGAATTCATCTCAATGACTCATGATAGATGAAAATGCTAAGTTGTTGATTTAAGGACAAGATACTAATCCATAGAGTTTAGATTTATGAGAATTGACAACCTTAGGTAATTTCTTTTCATTTGCTTCTAATTATGCTTAAGAAAGCCTAAGGGATACTTATTTAGTAGTTTCGCGAGACGCTCAAGGTTAAGTGTGGGGGAGTTGATAGATACCATTTTGTTGATTATTTTAATTGCTAAAATCCATGTTTGACCTATGTTTTTATTGTTTAATTATGATTTTACCCTAGGTTTTAGGATTTCCTCTTATTTTGGACTTAATTACAAATTTACACATTTTTTTGGATTATTTGGCCACTAATTTTCTGATATATTTTTGTAGGCATGAAAGGATCCTGGACCTAGAGTATATTGGGTCAAACTTGAGTCGGAAGTGAACCGGATCGAATTATCAAGCCTACGATTAATCCGGGCCGTCCGATTCAAAAGTGGTTAGATCTGAGCCATCCGGGACCATCTGAAGCAATCCGAGCTAGGGTTAGGGTTGATCAAGCATTATGATCAAGATCTGAAGGTTTCATCCCAATCAGAGCTAAATCAACCGTTGGATCAAGCTTGGAGGGCTCTAGATCGTCCATTCACAGATTGAGTTGATCTGGACCATCCGTTGCACATCTGCAGGATCCGAGCTACCACGAGGTAGATCCTGACCCCAGATCATCATCATAAAAATTTGGATCAAATCGGAGCAAGATCAGCCGTTGGATCTCCTCAATTCAATCTGAGCCGTCCATTGGTTATTACTTAAGCAAAAATCTGCCCAGTTCTTCCCTGTCGCGTCTCTGCCGCTACAGTAGGTTGCTTCGTTTCTTCTTCGTTTTCCAGCTGATTTCTTCCATCCAAGGGGCGCGACCACCTCATCTCTTCATCTAGATCAAGTCGAGGTCACTGGGGAGAGTAGTCGGTGGAGTTTCAGCTCGGAATTGGGCAAGAGCAGGGTTGTTTGAGGGTTTCGGCAGCTCTACATTTGAAGGCTTCAATTTCGGTTTTGTCAAATTCTACATCAGTCCAAGCTATCTGGAGGGGTTCTCGGACAAGCTTGGATCATTCCCGCACCTTCGTTTCAATCAGACAAGGCTGAGTTGAAGAATTCAAATGGGTTTTCCTTCTTGAACAGATTTGAGCTCGATTCGACCGCAGATTCAGTTCCCCAGTGATTTGCTGAGCCTAGGGGTTCGAAGCCAGCCTTTGCGTGACGAACAAAGAGACCTTGAGCTAATGGAGCGATTGGGGTTTAGTTTGCTTAGTTAATTTCATGTTTAGTAGCTGTAATTTGATTTCTTCACTTGTTCTGTTTCTGCATTTTGTTTCAGATTGGTTAATTTCGTTTATGGCATTGTTTCAGCTGTAATCTAGCTTTAATTCTTGCAGGTAGTCAGTTAGTGAACTTGTGTAGTGATAGATTGCATTTAATTTCAGTTTATTTCTGTGTTTTATGCTTGTGTATCAGATCCTTGATTGCGTGCCAACTTAATTCTGCGTATCATTCTTCTTTTCTGCAATTCTTTTTAGCTCTGAAACCATTGGCTAATTTCGTATCTAGTATTTCAATTTAGTTGAACTAAGTTGTTCACTTTTAGCTTCAGTTCCTAGTTTTTGTTTAGCTTAGTGAATCGGCATTTCATTTCTGTTTATTTGCACAACAAATTCTGTTTTCAGTTTATCCAAATTCCTGCATTTGAAATCTGGGATATGCATTTATCATTGCCCTGATGTTTGTTTCTGAATTTATTCGAATCCATGCGTATCAGTTTTGCTGTAACTTAATTAACATTTCTGCACATTGTTTTGGCTTGAACGTTTCTGAAATTGAAACATTTCTGTGCATCAGCTGGAATCTGAATTTGATAGTGCAGTCATTTGATGCTGAAGCTTGTATCTTATTTGCTTGCTCATATTCAATTGCTCTACATCAGTAGCTTATTAGACTTTGCATCTAACTTGCAGCTGAAATTCATCTCTGTACTTCTGAAAATTCTGCAGCTTGTGTCTGAAAGTTTACTGCAATGTTTCTGAAAAACAAACTGCAGTTTCTGCAGTTTGTTGTGCCGAGTATCTGAACTTCTCATTTATCCCTGATTTCCTGCGTGCCAAACATGCCTTTTGGTTTGTCCTTGATTGATCAGTAGCTAGCATTGAGTTCTTACAGTTTATGCACAGCATTCTACTTAAGCCTCATATTCCTAGCTGAATTGACATGTTTATCTTGAAAATGGCAGTTCACAATCTTTGAAATTGACATCAGTCTTGGTACACAAGTTTCTCCTTTGCGTACCAAGATTAATTCACTCCTTCCTTGTGTATCAAGATAGAGCTATTGCATTGATTAGTGTCAAGACAGATGAAGTTTCGAGTGTTCTTTGATGCTTGAATTCAATTAGAATCATATTCGGATGTGCTTAATTCTTTATGCATTGGTTGGCTAAATTTTGTGAAATGTTTTAAGCTTGATTGCTAAATTTTGTGGCTAGCTTTAGTTGAAGCTTACTTAGTTGCGAAAATTTCCATATACTGTTTTATTCCTTTGATTGGAATTTATTCTGCATTTATATTAGATTGGTTTTCCAAACTAGGCTAAGTTGCCTTTAAGCTCCCATTTGCATGAGTTCATTAGTTGAATGACTTGGGTTAAGTGTCATAGCTAAGTTCTTTCCATTTTATCTGCGATTTCATTTCAGATTGAAACCCAAAACCCAAATCACAAACGACACATAAATACAAGCACGAATCAAATTATAACAACTAGCCCCGAGAAAAAATACGACCTGTGGCCCCTATATTACATTTTCAGATTTTGATTGTAAAAAGGGTTTCCAGCATTTCATTCACATTTAAAATCTGATGAGCCCACACTTTCGTGACAATTTAATCTAGTATTCTGGCTCTATCAAATTTTGGCGCCGTTGCCGGGGAAGCAACTAGTTGATTTGTTTGATTTTTGCTTGTATACTTTTGGACATATCATTGGGTTCTATTTCATTTTGCTTTATCATTCGTATACGGTTGCTGCCATTTTTCCTGTTTGTTTTGTGACAGGGTTGTAAGATCAAAATGTTTTCACCAGAGGACTATTCAGAGCTCAAAGATGCACTGGTGGGGTTAAAAAATGTGTTTAAGCACTGGAATTCCCAACTAAGACCCAACAGTGATTCATCTACTTACCAGCAGCCATGTCAGCAATTTCAGCAAAAAAACCAAGCTTTTCAGCAATCCCATTTGAATTTTCAGCAACCAAACTTTTAGTTTCAGCAAGGGTGTTTAGATAATCAGAATTTTTAGCAACCACCCTTCCATCAAGTTCAACCAAACCAGTTTTGTCAGCCTCAAATTCAGCAACTACAACAATTCGAACAACCACAGCAATTCCAACAATTTCAGCCAGATTTTCGGCCAGGTCTACCAATTTTCCAGCAAACTCAGATTGGGCAGCCATTATTCCAGAATTTTCAGCCCCAAATTCAGCAATTTCAGCCCAATTTTCAGCAACCTTGTCAACAAGATCAATCACCTTTTCAAGGAATTCAACAAGGGTACGAAGTAAATCCGAATTTCCAGCAATCATCTCAATTTCCACAGCAATTTTACCCTTGCAACCAGAATTTCCAGCCCACTCGATTTCAGTGTTCACCACAACAAATTCAACCTCAGATCCAAGAATTTCAGAATCAGAATTTTCAGCAATTTCCACCAAGTGGTGAACCAACTTTTCAGCAGTTTAATCAGCCTGTTCAACCATTTGATCAACCCCCACAGTCTCAATTTCAACAAATGTTTCAACAAGAGCTTCAAAACCTCGAAAGGCAAATGGAACAAGTGGCTAGTGATTTGAATCAGATAAAAGCACAAAGATCAGGACAATTAGCTTCTCAAGCTGCTTTTAATTCTGAGAGCCCCGGAGTTGGTTTTATATTAGTTCAAGGTGACCCTAGTGCAGGGCCAAATCTTTCTTTAATGGATCTTGCAATTTTGGAAGAAGAAGAAGAAGTCATCAAATATAGGGCACCTACAGCATGCATTCCTCCGGAGACTCCTATTCAAAATCCAATTCCAAATTTTTCAGCTCCAGAAGAAGAAACTGAAGCTCAACAGGACCATTCTCATTTTTTATTTTGTGATGATAGTGTTATTAATGGTCTTAATTTTTCTAATGTTGTTGTTGTAGATATTACAGGAGAAGCATGCATAGGAGATGATTCCACAGGTGTAGGGGATTGCACTAAGCCCCAGGGACCACCACAAGATTCAGAGAATGAACCAGAAAGTGTAGGGACTTGCATGGTGGAAGCAAGCACCCAAGGATCACCTATTCCAGTTGAGTGTCCACCAGAGAGTGAGGCTGAAGAGGAGCATGTACTTGATCAGGAGGAAGCCATGGATACATCTACTCTTGTAGAACCTCCAGGTATTCTCCAGCACGCTCAGGTAAGTATTTCTCCTCTTTGTTCAGAAAAATTCAAAAAGGTACCTAGTGCTAACTTTATTGATTCTGATGAATTTATTGATATACCTTGTGTAGAAATTGTTTGTGAAAATCCAATAGAGGTACCAAAAATTGATTTCATTGGTCATACTGCATTACCTGATACATCTCTTGTAGATATGAATAGCGAAATAATTTTAGAGGCACCTATAATTGATGTTGTTTGTTATGATGAATATCTTGATACATCTTTTGTGGATATGGATAGTGAATCATTTTTAGAAGTGCCTGAAATTGATGTTATTTATTTTGATGAATCTCTTGCTATATCTTATGCTGAGGTTGAATGTGAAAAACTTATGGAGATATCTGATATTGATTTTATTGGCTGTGACACATTGCTTGATACATCCTTGATGGAAAATAATTGTGAAATTTCTATTGATGTGCCAGAAATTGATTTCTTTATTTGTGATGAGTATCTGGATGCAAATTTTGTAGGAAATAATTTTGAAAATTTCATTGAGGTACCAGAATTTGATTTAATTGGACATGATGCAGTTTTGGATTCATTTCATGCAGAGACTGAATTTATATCATTTCTTTCTGACCCTGCACGCTTGAGAGAGGTATTACATTGTTTTGCAGGGTCCAGAAGACTTCAGGAGTGGGTGCTCCAACTGAACAGACTCCAGCCTCCTGGAAGGACTTCTGAAAGGCATCAAGAAGGAGGAGTTGATTGTACTTTAATTCGAAGCACTCCACCTCTTCAATGGCTATTATACCTGAATCGCCTTCGGCCACCGGAGCATTTTTCTGCAAAGTTTAAGTGTGGGGGAGTCCTAATTCTCCCAGCCACCCAGACTCCTCCACTACCACGATGGAGGCTACTTTTGGATAGGCTCCGTCCACCAGAATAAAGGGGAGATTGTTCTTTCTTGTATTTTCTTTTATTGCATTTTTCATTTTTTATGCTTTCTAGAAGTAGAATTTTCTTTTAAATTGAGTCCTTGTCAATAAAAGCATCTTAGTTTTCTTGGAAGTTTGTTTCTTACATGAGTAGAAATAAATGTATCCCTCTAGGTTATCTCCATAGCATTTTAGAGTCTTTTGGAAAATAAATTAAATTTGGTTGTTAAAACTTAGGGTTTGAACTCATGGATGAAATCTTGGATGCTTGAGTACTACTTGGTTTTAAATTCTTAATTGATGACTTGGGATGAATTATTTTTGCATAGTGAGGTTTAGCCTTATATTTGTGACACATACATGTTATTGTACTCTAGAACTTGCCTAGGTTCTTTCAAAACCATATTTCGATGATTGGATCACATTTATAGAGATAAATCATTTTGCTTCTCATCTCATATCCATTTTCATTAATTTCTCTTGTCTCACTTAATAATTCTCATTTTCCCTACTTAACCCCATTTTTTCTATGGATTTGTATGCTTGGGATGTTTTCTTAATGCTACTTTGCTCGAGACGGACAAAGATTTAAGTGTGGGGGAGTGACTAGTGGTTTGGAAAGATTTGGTATCAAAGAGGCATTTCATATCAAGAAAAAAAAATTTTGCAATTCAATTGAAGCAAAAAGGTGTCAAGTGAGTGATTTGAATTCCAAAAATGAGCAAGAGGATGGAAGCAAGTGGAGCATCTAGATTCCTTATCACACTTTGAAGATCAAGTGGCACACGAAAAAAGAAAAAAAAACTGAACAAGAAGAAGAGAAAAGAATTGGCACGCAAAAAGAAAAATATTTTTTGTGCCAAAGTCTAAGTGGCACGCAACCATTCAATTGAAGCCAAATTCCGGAAGAAGTCAAGCAATAGATTGAAGATCTAAGCGCTGTAGTGCCAAGGTAAATTCGGCTGAAAGAAAAAAAAAGTAGAGAAAAAAAAATCTGAAAACACATCTTGCTACAAGGTTGTGCCATTGAAGGAATAAATTTTTGGATAGCATGTTTTGATCAGAATGTTTTGGACTTGCAGCTGCTCTCTGTTTAGAAATCGACTGTATTGCAAGGAAGAGTTTGGAATATGATGAAAAACAGAGAAAGGAAAAAATTGCAGTGAAGCCGAACAAAATCTGAGGTAAATTCTGAAAAACAGTTTGGTATCAACTTCAAGCTCTAAATCTGCCATTCTTATTTGATGCAACCTGCTGTCACGAGTTAGATTGGAATGTGGAGCTGTAATCTGAAATAGGAACTTGTGTTCCTGCTCTGAAGTGATCAATTAGAAGGGTTGAAAAACAGAAAAACAGTTTGGAAAACAGAAAAAAGAAACAAAGCAGAATTTTGAGTTTGGTTTCACTTGAGGGCTCTAGATCTAGGAGAAGTTTGGAAGCTACTGGTTTTGAGAAATCAGATATGAATAAGGAGAAGCTGCAAATGAAATAAGGAAGCTAGCAGCTGAGAAAAAAAAAAGAAATAGAAAACAGTTTGAAAAGGAAGAAAAACAAGGAAAAAGAACAAAGAAGCAAGTTGGTATCCAATTGAAGTTTCGGCACCATGAATTAGTGAAGATAATCTCATCCAAATTGAAGATCTGCTCCATGACATTCTGAATTCAGTAGAGAAAAGAAAGAAGGAAAAAAAATCAGAAAAGAAAACAAAGAGCAAAATTGGCACGCAAGAGGAAAAATTGGCACAAAGGAATTCATGAATTCTTTTCATCAAATTTTGGAAGGGCATTGGAAAGACTCACTCCATCACACTTTGGATTTCATTATGTGGACTGAAAGGAGGGCAAAGAGCATCAAAAGCATCCTCAAGCACTCAAGTCTTCCACTCTACCCATTTTTTTCCATTTTCTTGGCTTTTATTTCACTCCTTATCATTTTCCATGTTTTCACTTGTTTTTGTAGATGTGAATCCTAATCATGACTAATGGTGGAGAGTAGATAATAAGCAAGCCTATGGTAGTGCAAGAAGCATGTGTGTTTGAGTGAGCCGGTCATTCTTCTTCCAGTCAACAATTGACACCTTTGGTTGGTGAACAATCCTACTCTTTGGAGGAGGATTTCCTATTTCGATGTGTTTACAAACCAATTAGTGATTTGAAAGATCTTACTGAGGTGTATTTCATCCCTTTTTTACTTTTAATTATATCAACTAATCATGCCCTCCGCAAAATGACAATTTTTTTGAAACCTTTCGCCTTTTGTTCTTCTAGACTACAGTCTTTGTCACCATTGGGATAGTGAAGGATATTGAAAGTGAATTTAGTTGGTGGTATTGTGCCTGTAAAACATGTTATTCTGGGTTGAGGCAGATGGGTCGTAAGTTTTATTGTGTAAAATGTGGTAGAGAGTCCACCAATTTTACTCCAAGGTTACTTTGTTAATTTTTATACACTATAATTCATCATTTTTAGTTTTATGTTGATGCTTTCCATTTTTTAACAACAATGTGGTTTATAATTATTTCAGGTACAACATCCATTTGAGAGTTATAGATGATACTGATTCTGCATCATTTATATTGTTTGATAGAGAAGCTTGTAAGCTCTTGAATAAATCATGTTCTGATCTGAGACTCTCATACATATCAAAGGTATAACTAATACACTTTCTAATGTTTCTGACAACTATTGTATATATACTTATATACTACTGTTCAATTTAAATTTAGGGCGGAGATAAGAATTCATACCCTGATGAGATAAATCAACTGAAGGATAAGATGTTCCTTTTCAAAGTACAAGTTAAGATACAGGATTTTAATTCTATCGATCCCTATGTCATTCAGGTGGTAAAGTTGGGTTATGATGAATCATTAATTACTGCTTTCCAAAAGAAATATACCAATGTTTCTGTAAGTTCTTCCTTTTTTATCAATAGTTTCTTTGACGCGTGGTCTCTTTTGATGTTTATATTTGTTGATTTTCCTATTCTCGACAGCTATCTTATATCAATGAATCTTCTGAACTATTGAGCTAGATTACTGAACCAATTGAAATGTTAAAGGTATCCAATTCTATTCGCTAATTCTATTTATTGTTATACTAACTGATTTATTGCTATCTAATTTACTAAAATATGAGCAATTGATTGTAATCAGGAAAACATATCACAGTCATACGACAATACTTCCAAACTTAGTACTCCAACTTCTGTGAAACCAACCAAAGTTCATATGTTAGAAGGATGTAGTGGAAATGAAATTGAAAGCCTTCGGGATGATTCCCCTAGATTATCAAGTAAGATGAGGAAGATAATCAAAGAGGAGTAAAGATTTGTTATGCTACTTTTTAAAGATCTATGTTAGGTTGAGATGACCATAATTTTGCATGTCAGTGTCGATGGATTGATCTATGTTAGGTTGAGATGACCATAATTTTGCATGTCAGTGTCGATGGATCAATATATGACGATCTACCTTTTAATTTTAATCTTACCAATGGTATTCCAATTTGATATCTACACCTGATAGAATGGGATTCTTTGCCTCTTCGGATGTCATTTGCATTAAATGTATCAGAACTATAAACCTAAACCTTAGTAAAGGGAGATAATAACTTCATTGCATTCAATGTCTTCCACTCATAAAAATTGAAATCTAGCTTGCCATAAATATAATTTAATGATATATTGCGTTAAATGAAATCTATTGTTGAGGTAAACATATATAAACATGATAATTTAGATATACAATTTAAATAAGCTTAAAATCTAAATCTGGCAACATTTTATATATAGTAAAGGGAGATAATAACTTCATTGCATTCAATGTCTTCCACTCATAAAAAATCAAATTTAGCTTGCCAAAAATATAATTTAATGATATATTGCATTAAATTAAATCTATTGTTGAGGTAAACATTTAATTTAAGAAAAATGATAGGGAGAGTAAAAATGGAAGAGTGAATAACGTGACACTTTGCATGCAGTGATCTCCGACGGGTTCACCGTGCCCCCCCAGGGTATAGTTTAATTCGGGGCGGTGGACGAAGGCCGCTGATGGTGTCCAAGCGATAATCGAACGTGTGTATGTAAAGTGACATGCCATTCACTCAAGTGCCACGTCATTCACTCTACCATTCACTCTCCTATTTTCACTCTCCCTATCATAGCTCTTAATTTAATATGAAAAACTTATTAATGAATATTATTTAATAATAATATGAAATATTTTCGAAATCGTATCATTTAATGTCAAACTAAATAGGACATGATATAATCGAATTTAAACCTCTTTAATAACAAATATAAAAAATAACAAAATACTAAAACATGTTATGATTCGAAAATTTAACCATGTTTTCAATATATCTTTAATCATTACAAACTATACAAAAACTACATTGATACCTTCAATGTATTGCCATGAATATATATATTTTCTTGATTAATATTATCTTAATATCTCACATGTATTTGTCTTCCTACTTTTCTCGGTTATAACTACTGCCAGAGAGCCTATTTTTTAGTTTTATATTTCCAACAGGTCAAACGGATTACCTACATACATGGAACCAAAATCTTGCTAGATTTAGGAGAAAGTTGATACTATCTAGAAAAAGAAAAAGGCTTCCAGAAATTTAAAATTTCAAATGCTATTTTCCAAGTACTTTCATATCATAGTACTTTTATCATAGAATAGAATTTTTTAATTTCAATTATTATCTACGGACTAATAAATTTGACTCCATTACCTATTATTTCAGTTCAAGTTGCAACTTCCATGACTTATGAAGCTTCACTAAGAAATGTTGTTGACCTACACACACAGTCTTCAACACATAACACTATGATCGAGCAATCATGTTTCAAAAAAGGGAGAACGAACTTTCAAACACCCATGACTTTCAACATAACAACTACAACCCATAACAATAATGACAAGTACTTCACACAACAATTCTCAAGTTTAGCATTGTAAGAAAAATATACAAGATGTATTTTAACTTAATGTCATTAAACATACTACAATTATTGCTTCACATAGGCTTTTGTATAAACAGTTTGTATTTATGTTCTTTTCCAGGAAATTCAATTCGCCATAATTCTTTCAAAAGGAGCACCAATATACATGGTCGCAGACAGATCTCCAAGGAGAGCACCCCTACTTTGGTTCAGAAAAGACATATTAACAGGAAGCTAATACCATTGGTTCCATCCAATATCAATATTACACCACTTTCAAATTTGACAAATTGTGAGTTTCAGCTTTTATTAATTTTTTTACCATAGGTATATATTGCTATTCATTATTCATATGCTATTCAAATCAAATGTTTAATGAGGTCTAACGCATGAAAATGAACATTACAATGAAACTGTATAGTTGTTAGGTGAATGTATATATCTTTGCG
Source organism: Boesenbergia rotunda (assembly GCA_024364735.1). Lineage (NCBI taxonomy): Eukaryota > Viridiplantae > Streptophyta > Magnoliopsida > Zingiberales > Zingiberaceae > Boesenbergia > Boesenbergia rotunda. The sequence continues at coordinate 188,077 of JAGFNQ010004020.1, read as the reverse complement.
TGTCTTTATATATCTATTGTAACTTCACTCATACCACCCCACAGAGTCATTTCATCTTCCATTATATGCCTGACACAAATTTTAATTTCACTTAATATCATTTAACATTATCGAATTATTACTTCACACATATTAAAGTATCAATACTCTATACATTTAGGCTCTTCTGCAGGACATTCAACTCAGCATATTCCTTTCACACGGAGCAGCATTATATATGGCGACGAAAACATCTTCACCGAATGTACACCAACTACAATTCCGGATCTACATGTTAAAAGGAACTCAAGATAATTAGTTCAGTCCAATATCAATAGAACTCCATTTTCAAATTTAACTAATTGTGAGTTCCACATTTCATTGATCTTTTTGTATTCGATAGTATATATTTGTTATTCATCATTAATTCATATACTACTGACATCAAATGTTTATTGAGTTTTACATTTGTTTTTCTAGGTAAAATAGATAGAAATGACAATTTAACAAATTTACCTACTAGAGACATCCAAGAAAATCCATTTCCATCACAAGTCAGTCCACAAAGCTCAACCATTATATCAAAGTAATTACTTACTGTCATTCATTCTTTATTTTTTTTATCATGTCAAATAATAACTTTTACATCAATTTCCCTTAAAAATATTTTTTTCTTAAATCATATCAGATATCCACTAAAATCAAAGAAGCATGAGATTCAAAGTTCAAAGGTTATTAATTCAATTTGCAAACATCCATCTGAACTTCTAAAGGATTCAGATGTATTAGATCATAATGTTCCAAAAGTTTTAGATAACTCAGAGGTTTTAGAATGCAATCACGTAGATCCATTAACCGATTATGAAGATTCTATTTCTCACATTTTAATCTAGCTATTAATAAGAATGCTTGATTAAAACCTGTTTCATGTATGTTTTTCAACCTGCAACATTTTCCTTTTGCAGTTGATAATTCCTTTGATGATTCCCATTTGGAAGCAGAATTATATGACTATGCTTTAGAATTTGAACCAAATGTGCAAGGTAAATTTCACATAAACTTATACATTATGTATTTTGATAACAATATTACACGTAACAACAATTCTTACTATTTACGTAAATGACTATAAAAGTCTTATGAGCATTAACCCCTAATGAGATTTGGGTCATTTGTCTATTGCAGAATTTTTTGATCAAGAACATGATAATGGTAACATTTTTTTAATTATTGTCAGCAAGTTTTATAACCATGATTGCAAATTATATGTTACTTACAAAGTTATATCTTCATTTTATAGATACTTGGGACATTGGATACCCTATTCATGAATGTCAATTCTGCAAAGCAATGATGTGGTCCAATGAACAGCTTGCAAAAAGTAAGAATCTCTTACGGCCGAGATTTTCTCTCTGTTGAATGGAAGGTAAAGTCAAACTTTCATTACTGTCCAAACCACCACAAGTCTTACAAGATCTCCATATACAAATAATAGAAGCAAATATTTTTTAAAGAATATCAGAGCTTTCAATGGCATGTTTAGTTTCACCTCTATGGCTAGAAAAGTTGATCATCAAATAAACAATGGAACGGCTCCACCAATTTTTCTTCTTAGTGGCCAAAATTATCATAGTATTGGCAGTTTGCTTCCACTAGATAATTTGAAACCAAAGTTTGCTCAACTTTACATCTATGACACAGAAAATGAGCTTAATAATAGAGTACACACTATCAGGTAAACTGTGCTCATAACTATTCTTTTTTATGTCATTTCTATATAGCCGTAATTATTCTATCTATTAAGTTTTTTTAAAATCCCTATATTAGATGCTATTCATTTGCATTATATATAGGAATATGCATGAGATACAAAATGAAATTATGAAATTGCCTCAATGTTGAAGAACATGATTGATAGACACAACACACTTGCAAAGTCATTCAAATATGTAAGAGATAGATACGAAAGTGGAGATTTCTCAGAACTAAAGTTAAAGTTGATAAGAAAAAGACACAAAGATGGTAGAACTTATAATTTGCCATCTACTTCTGAAGTGGCTGCTTTAATTGTTGGAGATATTGATCAACTTGGTGGAGAAAGAGACATTATTGTCGAAACGAAATCTAGAAGGCTGCAGCGATTGGATGTCCTACATCCAATGTATCTACCTATGCAATATCCTTTGCGTTTTCCATATGGGAAAGATGGTTTCAGACCTAACATTCCTACAGCTAATTTAGTGTCAGGTAGAGCTAATAAGAAGAGGTCAACAATAAGTCTGAGAGAATTTTTTGCTTATAGAATACAAGATAGAGTTGATGAATCTCCTATTTTAATGCAATCAAAGAGACTTTTTCAACAATTCCTGGTCGATGCATACACAATGGTTGAATCTGAGAGGCTAAGGTATTTTCGGTTCAACCAACCAAAATTAAGAATTCATAACTACAAAGGCTTGCATGAGTGTCTTTTACGAGGTGAGCTAGATGTTGTAGCAACGAGACAAAGAATTATCCTACCAAGTTCATTTACTGGAGGTCCTCGATATATGTTCAACAATTGCAAGGATGCATTTGCGATTTGTAAATATGCAGGATATCCAAGCTATTTTATTACCATGACATGTAATCCATATTTGAAAGAAATTAGAAGATTTGTCAAGAAAATGTTATTAAACCCAGAAGATCGTCCAGATATTCTATGTAGAGTCTTCAAAATTAAACTTGATGCCTTAATCAAGGATTTAAAGGATGGGAATATATTTGGCAAGATATTAGGATGTAAGTTTATTTTTAATCTTTTTCATTTCTCACTTTTTTTTGTCTAAACTCACTGATACATAAAATCATGCACATAATATTCATGTTTTTGTAATTTCAGATGTATGTACAGTGGAGTTTCAAAAACGAGGACTTCCACATGCACATATACTTCTATTCATGCATCCTGAATTCAAGCCTCAAACTCCAGATGACATTGATCGGTTTATTTCAACTGAAATTCCATATCAACATGAGCAACCAAAATTATTTACTGCAGTTGAAAAATTCATGGTTCACGGGCCTTGTGGTTTCCATAATACAAACTCTCCATGCATGAAAAATGGTAGATGTGTAAAACACTACCCAAAGGAATTCAGGCAAAGGACTATTATTGATGATGGTGGCTTCCCAAGATATAGAAGAAGACATAATGGGAGAACAATACAAAAGAAGAATTGCATCATAGACAACTCATACATCGTTCCTTATAATGCAAGCTTACTCTTAAAGTATGATTGTCATATCAATGTTGAGTACACATGTCAAATAAGCTCAATCAAATATTTGTTCAAGTATATTCACAAAGGAAATGATCGGGTCACTGCTACTATATCTAATGGAGCTAATACTAATCAAACAACTTAAGTTGTTGATGAAATTCGCAATTACTATGATTGCAGATATATATCAGCGTGTGAGGCTACATGGAGAATATTTGGATTTGAAATTCAAATGAAGGAGCCCGCTGTCATAAGACTCACATTCCATCTTCAAAATGACGAACCTGTGATTTATAAAGACTCTACATCTATTCAAGATGTAGTTAACAAAGCAGTAGATCGGCAAATAATGTTCTTAGTTTGGATGGAAGCAAACAAAACTTTTGATTATGCAAGGAGTCTAACATATTCAGAGTTTCCAACCAAGTTTGTTTAGAAAGAAGATTGTTCAAAGTGGATGCCTTGAAAACAGGTTTGCTATTGGGAGACTAACTCATGTGCCTGTAGGAAATGGAGAAGATTATTATCTTAGGCTACTCCTAAATATTCAAAAAGGATGCAGGAGCTATAGTCATATTAGAATTGTTGAAGGCAAGACCTATGATTCTTTCAAAGATGCATGCTTTGCCCTTGGTTTGTTACAAGATGATAAAGAATTTGTAGATGCAATTAAAGAAGCAAGCTCATGGGCATCAACTACATATGTAAGAAGACTTTTTGCAATTCTTTTAATTTCCAACAATATTTCAAGACCAGGACATGTTTGGGAGAGTTGTTGGATGGAACTTTCAGACGATATTCTATATAGGCAAAGATGCATGTTGGACATAAATGGTAAGAAACATTATAATAAACAACCTTTTTAATAACTCTAATGCATATTAACACTATTGTTGTTATTATTTTGTGTAGATTTAATTCTAACAGATGATGAGGTGAATAACATAGCACTGGGTGATATAGAGGAGATAATGCAATCAAGTGGAAAATCATTGAAAGAATACCCACTAATGCCAATACCATCTGAATCTAATTTTTCCCATTTTCACGACAGGTTGTTACATTACGAGTTTAATTTTAATAGAAATGCATTCTCAATCTAATTTTTCCTTTTTTCATAACAGGTTGATACATGAAGAGTTGAATTTTGATATAAATGCATTAACTGGGATTCTAAATAACATGTTGAAGACAATAACAGATGAACAAAAGGTTGCATATGAACAAATTATCCAAGCTGTCTATAGGAACAGAGGTGGATTTTTCTTTTTATATCGACATGGTGGAACAGGGAAAACATTCATTTGGAATTTATTATCGACAGCAATCCGTTCCAAAGGAGACATTGTCTTGAATGTGGCCTCTAGCGGTATTGCATCCTTACTTCTTCCAAATGGCAGGACTGCCCATTCAAGATTTAAGATATCATTGAATATAAATGAAGAATCATCATGTAATATCAAATAAGGTACCCCTCATGCAAAATTATTAAGCAAGACCAAGTTGATAATTTGGGATGAAGCTCCAATGGTCAGCAAGTATTGCTATGAAGCTTTAGACAAATGCCTCAGGGATATTCTTAGGTATAGTCCATCATACAACCCAAACTTACCTTTTGGAGGATTGATTGTTGTATTAGGAGGTGATTTTAGACAAATATTACCAGTCATACCAAAGGGATCAAGACAAGATGTAGTTCATGCGACAATTAATTCTTCGTTTCTTTGGCAACATTGTCATATTTTGCACCTGACAAAAAACATGAGACTTTCTATAGCAGCGAATAATTCAAATCAATATGAAATAAAAGAACTTGGTGAATGGTTATTGAAAGTTGGTGATGGAATCATTAGAGACAACACTGATGGGGAGTCTGAGATTCAACTCCCATTTGATATAGTAATTCATGATTCTGAAGAAGCATTTGATCTGTTAATCAATTTTGTTTATCCTAACATAATTCAAAACATTTCATCTAGAGATTACTTCAAAGACAGGACCATTTTAGCTCCTACATTAGACATTGTGCATGAAGTTAACATTTATCTAATGTCCTTGATTCCAGGAGATGAAAAGATTTATTTGAGTTCAGACTCAATTTGCTTGGAAGAGGGCAATTTAGAAAGCGAATTAGATGTCTTGGGTCCAGAAATGTTGTATGGCATAAATTATTCAGGTTTGCCTCCACATAAACTCATTCTTAAGATAGGAGTTCTAGTGATTCTTTTAAGAAACATAGACCAATCAAATGACTTTTGCAATGTGACACGACTACAAATTAGAAGATTGGGAAATCATGTTATAGAATGTGAAGTTTTTATAGGGAATAGAATCAGACAGATTGCTTTGATTCCAAGAATGACTATGGTACCAAACAATAATGTCATTCCTATTAAATTTCAAAGAAGGCAATTCTCTTTGATAGTTTCTTTGCTATGACAATTAATAAGTCTCAAGGTCAAACTTTATCTTCTGTTGAGTTATACTTACCGAGGGCTGTATTTACACATGAACAATTATATGTAGCCTTTTCAAGAGTTAAAAGCAAAAGAGGTTTGAATGTTCTTATTCGGAATCATGAAGGACTTTCAGAAAATTGCACATTTAATGTTGTTTACAGAGAAATTTTTGACAATTTAAGATGTTAAGGTATGTATTCGTATATCATCGTCGATATTCGATCGCTGCTTTGAATCAAACTATATCTTAGAGGGCACGATGAATCTATCGAGAATCGCTGTATACAAAATGCCACGTCATTTAATGAATTTTTCCTTGAAAATTTTCACTAAATATATTATTTTCTTTTTAGAAAATGATTATTCCAAAGAAAATTAATGAGAAAAAAAGTGGGCCCGTGGATGGGCCGATAGCGACTGGACCCGACCCGTTAGATGGCAATATGAGGGCGTCAAATTGTCACGGCAGACCGCATTTTTTTGACTGCCCTAAACCCTCAGAGATCATCTCTCTGGTCGCCATGGCAGTCGCCGCCTTCGTTCGCAACCAGCTCCGTCACCAACTGCACTTTCGCGCCTTCTCCTCTCCTTCGGCGTCGTCCATCCTCAACCCTTCCGACCCTTCCTCCGTGCTCACCACCAAACAGAAGTCTCGCGCCGCCCTCCGCCTCCTCAAGTCCGAAACTGATCCCTCGCGAATCGTGGACATCTGCCGTGCTGCCTCGCTCTGCCCCTCTGCTTCCCACCTCGACCGCCTCGCTCTCTCCGACGCCATCTCCGCCCTCGCCGAATCCCGGTCCTTTACCGAAGTGCGCTCGATCCTTGACTCCCTCCCTCACTCCTCCCTCCCCCACGCCATTGTACTCTTTGGTCAAGCTGGCTTGCACGACGACGCCATCCGCTCTTTCCAGAAATCTCCCTCCACCCGGACCCTGAACGCGCTACTCTTCGCCTGCATCGTCGGCGGCCGACACGAGGAAGTCAGCCGCATCTTCAGCGACTTCCCAGGCACCCACAGCATTACCCCTAACATTGAAACCTACAACAATGTCATCAAGGCCTTCTCCGAGTCAGGCACCACCCGTTCATTCTATTCGGTGCTTGAGAAGATGTGCAGTGCTGGCGTCAAGCCCGACACGATCACTTTCTGCAATGCACTTGCTGGTTTCTACTTGGAAGAGGGGTTTGACGACGTCAAGAAAGTGTTGGAGCTCATGAAGAAGCACGGCTGTGATCATGGGCTTGGCATCTACAACTCACGGATCCAGAGCCTCTGCAAGCTAAAGCGCACAAATGAAGCAAAGGAGCTCTTCAAGGAAATGGAAAAAAAAGGAATAAAGCCGACTTGGATAACTTATAACCACTTGATATTTGGCTTTTGCAATGAAGGCCAATTGGAGGATGCCAAGAAGCTCTACCAGGAGATGAAGGGACGAGGTCGTGTTCCAATTGGCAAATGCCACTTCACTCTAATACACTTCTTGTGCAAAGGTGGGGATTTTGAGGCTGCGCTGTCTGTCTGCAAGGATTCTATGTCACAAAACTGGATCCCAAATTTCTCAACCATGAAGATGCTTGTGAAAGGGCTCATTGGATCCTCAAAGGTGGAGGAGGCAAGGGATATAATGGAAAAGGTGAAAGAAAAGTTCCCAGGGAAAGCAGATATATGGAAGGAAGTGGAAGTGGCATTTCCAAAATAGTCTGAAAAATCATTGCGGTATGCATTATTTGCTTTTGTTTGCACCTTCCTTTTCTAGCCTAGATTTGATTTTATTTTATCAGTTTTTCATGTGTTGTTTGTGCATATACTTTTTTGCTTTAGCTGTCATTCACTTTTTTGAAATGTTCTGTGTACTTAGCAATCAATTGAGAGGGATTTATTACCATTGATGCTCCAGTTGTTTAGCTCTTGTAGATTTTTAATCATGTTGCTGTTTGGTCCCTTGTTTATGAAGTCATATGTGATCTCCTTGGTGAAATTTGAAGTGGACCACTCAACGATCACATATGCATTGTAATTTGTAGCATAGTTGTCAAAAGCGCTCACTTCGCTCGCTTAAGTGCTAGGTGTAGCGAAGCGGAAGCGTAGCGCTTCTGTGAACTTGGAAGCAAGAGAGATCAAAGAAGCGACCGCTTTGCTGCACTGTGTCGCACTTCGCGCATAAGCGAAGCGTTGAACGTGGAGCATTCTTGTGTGAAGCGCAAAAATTTCTAATTTTGTTTGTTTCTTTTATTTAAAGCCCTAAACCTCTTTCAATTTTCCGCTGCCTTAAACCGTTGCCTCTTCATCTACCACTCGCCACCGCTGCTGCTTCTTCTTCTATCATCTGCTTCTTGCCACTGTTGCTGCTTCTTCTCTTCTTTGTTCATATCTATTAATCCTAGTTTGAAAAAAATTGTCCAATGTGCCATTGTGGGATGCTTTCAGTGGCACCAGTGGCGTCCCGTGTTGTAGGATGCTTCTGGCGTCGTCGGAAGTAGCGTGGCACACCATTGGCGCCGCCAGAAGCGTACCGCAACGGCTCCAATGACGTCGATCTCGCGAATGAATTTATTTTTCTTTAACATACATTTAATTAAATCAAATAATTCCTTAAAAAATCAAACAATTTCTCAAAAAAATCTTATAAACTTTATTAATTCATATAAATTAAATTTAAATATATAAAAAATATATTGAAAATAAAAATTATAATAAATTTTATTAATTAATATAAATCAGATTTAAAATTTTAAAAAAATATATTTTAAATATAAAAAATATGATAAATTTTATTAATTAATATAAATCAGATTTAAATATATAAAAAATATATTTAAAATTATCTTTTTAAAAAATTAGATTTAAAATTTAAATACATAAAAATTTTATTTAAAATAAAAAATCTGATAAATATTAATTAGATTTAAATATAAAAAAATATATTTAAAATAAAAAACTAGTAAATTATATTCATTCATATAAATCAGTAAATCAAATTCAAATATATAAAAAATATATTTAAAATAAAAAATTCTAATAAATTTAATTAATTCATATAAATCAGATTTATATTTTGATAATTAATTTTTTTCCTATTATATATATGTTTTATTGATTGATTTTGATTATTATTGATTTCAATTTTCAATGGTCTTGATTGAGTTGATTCTTAACTATGTCAAATACAATAATTCCATCAACTTGAAAGGATATTACTTGGAATTATGCAATATGTTCATATACTAAAATTCCAAATAATGTCAGTTGTATTTTTTGTAGTAAAATATCAAATGACGGAATTTATTGACACAAGCTACATTTAGTTAGAGGCAATAGAAATGTGAAAGCTTATCCGACCGAGCATGTTAAAGAAGAAATTAGAGAGTTCATGCAAAAAAAAAAGTAATTTAAAGAATCAAATGAATGATATTCCTCATTTTGATGATATTGATGATTTGGAAGAACATGAAGATGATCATCAAACTAAAGTGAAAGGAAAATGATTAATATCCGATCCACACATCCATTTTACGGTCCAAGGTAAAAAGTGTAAAAAAAAGGGGGCCTATTAATCTTTATTTAATGAAAGATGATGAAATTGCCAAACAAAGATGCGCAAAAAACAAAAGGGTAATTTAACGAAAATAAAAAGAAATTAAGTGATATTGTGGTTGAGAAATTTGCAACATGGATGTATCATGCTGAAATTCCTTTCAATGCTGTTAAATATGATTCTTTTGAGCCTTGTATTGAAGTTATTGGACAATTGGATTGGGGATGAAACCTCCATCATATCATGGAGTGAGGGTTAAGTATTTGAATAAGGAGTTGGCAAATACGAATTCGCGTCTCAAATCCCACGAAGAAGATCATGCTAAGTTTGGGTGCACAATCATGGTGGATGGATGGACGGATAAAAATGGTATGACTCTTATAAATTTTTAGGTAAACGGTCCCAAAGGATGTGTATTTGTTGAATCAATTGATGCTTCAGGCTATTCTCACACAACTGACAAGATGTTTTAGTTACTTTTGAAATTTGTGTATTGTATTAGAGAAAAAAATGTGTTCCAGTGCAGGTAATATTTTAAATTTATGTTACTTTCAATTAATAATTGGATTATATTTTTAATTTTTTTTACAAAATTATTTTGTTTTTTTAGGTTGTCTTTTGGAAAATTGATTTCCACACTTGCGCTGGACTCCTGTGTAACTCATTGTTTAGATTTGTTGCTCTAGGATATATTCAAAATTTCTCATCTCAGAAAATTGCATGAATAATGGTGAATGATTATATTTACAACAGAACACATGTATTGAGCGTGACGAGAGAGTTTACTAGACAGAGAGATATGGTAAACAACTGCAAAAACACATTTTGCATTTGCTTTTTCGACTTTAAAGTTGCTTCATGTACAACAACCAAATTTGAGAAAGATATTTACATCAGAAAATGGGAAAATAGTTGATTTTCAAAAGGAGGCTACAGGAAAAAGTGTAGCAGAAGTGATATTGATGCTTTTTTTGGAAAAATATATTTTTGCATTAAAAGTTAGCGGCCAATTGGTGAAAGTATTGCGACTAGTAGATGGTGAAAAAGGATCTCCTATGGGTTAATTTATGAGTCAATGGATAGGGCTAAAGAAGCTATCACTGCATCATTTAACAATAATGAAGAGAAATATCGTAGTATTTTTCAATTCATTGACAAAAGATGGAACATTCAACTCCATCTACTTTTGCACGCTGTCGGATATTTCTTGAATCCAGAGTGTTTTTACTCAAACCCTGATATAGAAAATGATACATAAGTGATGAAGGGTTTGTACAAGTGCATATCTAGATTGGTAAGAGGTGAGGATTTACAAGATTAGATCACTAATCAATTGAAAAATACAAGAAAGCAGAAAGACTTTTTGATTTGCCAATGACTATCAGATAACTAACTTTAAAATCACCAGGTAAATTGCAAATAATATATTGTGCAATATCAATATTGGATGGTATAATGGTAATAAAGTTAATCTTATAATTTTGTGTTTCAAGCTGATTGGTCGTCTTCTTATGATGCATTAACACCTGAATTAAAAACATTTGTAATGAAGATTTTAAACCTCACATGCTCTTCTTCGTACTGTGAATGTAATTGGAGTGTTTTTGAATATATTAGTTAGAGTTTTTTTAATACATATTAAAAATTATATTGTGGATTTAACTTTTTAATTTTTTTTAGATACATTCTAAGAAGAGAAATAGATTGTCTGAACAACGAATGATTTGGTATATATCAAATATAATAGAGTTTTAAGGTGAAGATATGACATGTGAGATAAGATTAATCCTATTACTTTGTCAGAGATAGATGATAGTGATGAATGGTTGTTGGGAAAATTAGATCACAATGATAAAGATAATGAAAATGATTGTCTTTGAAGGTGAAGATTTTGCGTTGGAGTGATGTAGCACTAGCATATAGGGTTTGTGAAAGTGCATTGGCTTTTGATCTTGAAATTCGTCTTCTTCAAAAGGAGCATCATCATTTACTTCAGCAAAAAAAGAAAACAATTTTGGGCTCAAACTATTCTTGTAGATAAAGAAGAGATAACCTTGATGATGAAACTAAAGAAGATACCGATGGATACAAATCAAGCGATGGAGTTGATGACGTAGATTTGGACAATGAAGATGAAGAAGATGATTCTTTTGATATTTGATATTTCATCTATTACATTTTCAAAGACTTTTGATTGATTTTTAATTTTTTGAATAATCTACCGTTTCATCAAAGAGTATTTTGTTATGATCATTTGGATTTTCAAAGTCATTTTCAAAGGTTTTCAATAGATATTATAGTCCTTTTGTTTATTATATTTTTTTTCTATAAAACTCGCGCTTCGCTTTCCGTTTTAAGTCTCAAGACCCTTGAGCGCTTTTTTGCGCCTTGCGCTTTTAACAACTATTGCATATGTGACTGCATATTCAGTAAAAAAAAACTTATTATGTTCATTTGGTCCAGTTTAGAGCAAAAGTGTAAAACAAATTGATTTTAAACACCAAGCTACTCTATTTGTTTGCTTATATATACTTTTTGTATTTTGTGCCAATTACACTGACATTTTTCTGCAGAAGTATGAATCAGATGTCTCACAAATGTACATTATTGTATGTTAGTCATTTTTATCTATGTAAATATTTTATAAATATGGTAACACTGGACTGGCCACATAACGGTCTTTACATTGTTAAATTTTTTCTTTTACAATGATTGACATTTCCTATTGAACTCAAGCAACAAGAGCTCTGTTACCTTTTAGATCTGCATTTTTACATCTGGTTGCTTTCTTTCATGTTTGCATTTTTAACCTTGAATTAGTTAATGTCTACTTTTCTCAAGTGATGATTGAAAGAAATGCATTTTATGCCCATCCTCACAAATCTTTTTACCATTATTTTAAGACCATAACATTCCATCAATTGACAAGTGGAATTGCCTAAGTATGACAAATTTGCAAGACAATTCTCCAGTACTAGAAGTATAATACAAATGTAGATGTAGTATAATGAGATTAGTGTCATATAACTGTTTCTACACTACTCGATATCAGTGAGTTATTTCAGTTTTTCTACGTGAGTTTTTTTTTCCTAGCCTTATTTGTTTGAATTTTTATCTTGGAAGAATATTTAACAAATATATCTTTTACTATGTTTGTCTTTACGCTTATTACTTTCTATTGCTCTAGTAGAGACATTACCTGCTTAAAGTAGTTTGTTTTTGCTATGTCATTGATTGATTAACTATGTCATTGTGGAACCTCTTTAGCTTATTTGTTACCCTGATTCAAAGTGGTCAATTGGTAAGCCATGTATGACATAACATGATTAGTGCCCTTAGTTTAATGTATAAAAGTCAACTAAGTTTTTTTTGCTTTCCTTAAGCATTATTAGAACTTATAATAGTTGTGTTATGTGAAGGGGATCCTTGACACAACGGTAAAGTTGCTATTATATGATCTGGAGGTCACAGATTTGTATCTTGGAAATAACCTCTTGCAACGTAAGGTAAGGCTGCATAGAATATACCCTGATCAAGGACTCTGTATTGACGGGAGCTCCGTGTACCAAATAGTTTTTTTTTAATAATAGTTGTGTTATGTGTTAAGTGCCACACTGTGTGTTGTTATGCCAATCATGGCGGCAAAAAGGTGATTCACTCGCCTCTAGCGTCCCTGCCAACTCGTCCTAGGGCGTCGTTATGCCAATCATTTATATGGTGAAAGTAGTCCTCTTTGTCAAACAATACAATACAAGATTTACACGCTCAAATTAGTATCAGAATGAGAACCTCTCCTAGATAGAGGTTTCTTCTTCAATTGTCTTCGAGGCCACAAGCTGATGGTGGTATAACCTCCCCTCCCTCTACTGTCTTAAAACCCTTGTTATTTTTCTCCTTCTAGCCTCTCCTTCCCTATGAGATGTCGATGATCGTGCGGTTGGCAAGAGAGGGGGGGGGGGGGGGGGGGAATTGCCCCTGCAAATAAAAATCCATCTTTTGTCCCTGCTCAACAAAGATGTTGGTTAGTTCACAAGCAAGATAAGCATAAGAAAGAATTTAACAGAAAAGGAAAAGAGGCACTGACAGTTACTTGGTTTGCAACCAGGAAGGTTGCTAATCTAAAGCAAAAATATAGCTTGATCTCTTGATTTAACTCCTTGGGGCAGAGAAGCTTCTTACACAAATGAAGAATTCAGAGAACAGAGGAAAATTGAAATTAAATTTATGTACAAGTGAATTGTTGTTTGGAACGAAGCTCTAGGGCCTTATTTATAGTCCCGGTCAAGTTTATCCGAACTCTGACGTGACCCTACTTGGGCACCCGAGAGCTTAGGGGTGCCTGACATGTGGCTTAAGGGATATCTCCTTCGCAACGTTCGCGAATGGCTAGCTATGGATGATATTTTGCATCTACGACACTTGTATGCATAGGGACACCCGGGAACACGGACGCCCTAAAGCATAGGGGCACCCAGGTATACTGGCGCTCGAGTTGACTTTCGTCAGCTCTTTGTTGACCAATCTTCCGGCGGGTTTTCTTGGGTGATCTCGGGCCTTCCAGAGTTGGACTCACCTGAACCCTCCTTCGGCTTTCTCCTTGAGCGTGTTTCCGCTCGGCTTCTCGTTCCTCGTATGTCGCGCGTGTCCTTCTCGCTCCACCAACGTACTCTTCCATAGACCTCTGCATCCCTCGGATGCACCGAGCTCGTCGACTCCCTTCCCGTGCCATCCTTCTCGATCATTGCGTCTTTTGCTCGACTTCCTGCGCTCTTAAGCTCTTGCACACTTAGACACAGGGATCAAACACAACAGGACCTAACTTGACTCGGTTGACCATATCTAAACTCGCCTGGGGTACTTACAATTTTCCCCTTTTTGATGTGCATCAACTCAAATTAAGTTAGGGTAAAAGAACATTAAGAACAACATTTCAAAAATAAATATGTGACAATGTAAAAAAACTTCTCCCTTAACTTAATCCAATTTCTTCCCTTTTGATCACATCAAAATTTAAACATGTTAAGGGTAAATTTAACACTAATGATAAAGATATGTAAAAATTCATAGAAAATTATTAAAGCATCCAAAAATTTCGAAAATTTTTGAAAACATGTCTAACAAAATAGTTAGTTTCCAGAAAATCCGATTGATCAAAGTATGCCAAAAATTATTTTTAAAATTTAAAGTCCAATTTTTGAAAAATAATTTTCAATAATTTATTTTTATTCGAAAATTACTCAAATTTTTATGCATGTTAGAATTTTAGCAGACTTATTTTTGTAAAAATTGTCAAAGTGAAATCAATTTTCTAACATGAAAATAATTTTGAATTCAGAGTTGATAAAAATAAAAAGAATAATTTTAAAATTTGATTTTGACTTCAAATAAGTTTGAAAATTTTTCTGAATGCTTGAAAGATAATCCATAGGTCCTAAAAAATCGGATTCGATGAAATTAATTTTTTAAAGTATTTTTAAAATTTAAAAATATACTTTCGAATGATAAATCATAATAAATCTGTTTAATTATTAAAAATTTTTGGAAAAATTTGTGGATAGCTTACAACAGATTCTATAAAAAAAATATTAAACTAATTTTTCTGCAAAATTATATTAATTTTTTTAAAAAAAAGATTACAAATAAAGCATTAATTTCAAAAAAGATATTGACAAATAAGCAATAAATAAAATGTAACAGTTTAGTACATTTTTTGAGACCCAATATATGCTCTTTCCAACATGATTAATCAAAAACTTAGGTGAAATATAAGTTTTGAGAATTTTTATAATTTAGTTCCTGTGAAATCGTAAATACTAATTTAGTCCTCCATAATATCTAACTTTTGAATTTTAAAAATAATTTGAACATGCATGGTTGTTTTTCAATTTTTAAACTTGAGCCTTTAAATTTTTATTTTTTAATTTCAAATTATCTTTCATTTCTATTGGGCATGCAGATGTTATTTTTTTTTTCAAATCTATATTTTTGAATTTTAATTTGCAAAGTGCTTTGGTCATTATCTTAATGCCAAATAGAATTAATCGGGAGAAAGTAAACATACCTCATTTACCAAGTCGTTCTTGAATTCGGAGGCTCCCCGTTCATCGTTGCTTCCTTATGACGTAACTCCCCCTTCATCGATGCTTTTTCTTGGTGGGTGACCATCAGTGCTAATCCCATATTTCTCGAGATCCGATCCTTTTGTTGCCTATGTTGCCTTTAGGTTGTGGGTCTTTGACTTCGTTGGCCTCTTGTTTTTGTTCTTCAACTTGGGGCAATTTTCCTTGACGTATCCCTTTTCATCGCAGTAATAGTATTTTATCTTCCTTTTACTCCGAGGGTGTCATTTGGCCTGCATCTCATTAAACTTATTAGATTTAAAAAATTTCTTAAACTTTCTTATCATGTATGCTGGTTCCTCTTCGTCGGCTGAAGACACTTCATCATTTTGGGTCTTCTATGAACGTAGGGCAATGTTGTCAATCTTTCTACCATTTCCTGCACACCGAGACTCGTGAAATTCTAAAGTACAAAATAACCGTTCTAGAGCACTTACCTCTAAATTCTTGGAGATATAGTATGAATCTATGATTGACGTCCACTCCGGGGTTCTTGGAAATGCGTTTAGAGCTTACCTTTGTGAATCTCGGTTCGTTACCGTTTCCCCGAGATTCATGAGTTCGGTGATTAATTCCTTTATCCTCGAATGTAGTTGCGCCACCGTCTCTCCTTTTTCCATCCGGAGGTTGGTTAGTTGGTTCCGAAGGATATTTCGTCGTGCCAGCTTCGCTTCCGAGGTTCTTTCATGCAACTCCAAGAATTTCTCCCAGAGCTCTTTCACTGACTTGTAACTTCCGATGTGGTTAACTTCTTGTACCGGTAGAATGGTTAGCAGATAGAATTCTGCTTTTTCATTCGCTATAAAATCTGCTTGCTCCATTTTTGCCCATAAGCTCTCGTCTTTGTCTTTATTCTCGGTGTTTTTCGGGACTTCAAAATATTTTTTTATTATTAATAACAAATCAAAATCGATTTTAAAAAATATTTGTATTTTTCGCTTCCATTCGCAAACACCCCCTTGAACATTGGCAGGTAGATGGCTGGTTCAACCATTTTGTACTTTGCTTTAGATGACGGTTAGTTCTTCTGGAGCATCCTGGCTCATATACCTCTTGTCGGTAATCGTATGGTCGGTAAGAGGGGGGTGAATTACCCCTGCAAATAAAAATCTATCTTTTGTCCTTGCTCAACAAAGATGTTGGTTAGTTTACAAGCAAGATAAACATAAGAAAGAATTTAACAGAAAAGAAAAAGAGACACAGCTAGTTACTTGGTTTACAACCAGGAAGGTTGTAATTCAAGGCAAAAATATAACTCGATCTCTTGATTTAACTCCTTGGGATGGAGAAGTCTCTTACACAAATGAAGAACTAAGAGAACAGAGGAAAATTGAAATTAAATTCGTGCATAAGTGAATTGTTGTTTGGAACTGAGCTCTAGGAGTCTATTTATAGCCCCGGTCAAGTCTATCCGAATGCTGACGTGACTCTACTTGGGCGCTAAAGTGCCTAGGGGCGCCTGACACGTGGCTTAAGGATGTGTCTTTTGTAACGTTCACGAATGGCTAGCTATGGATGATATTTTGCATGTAAGATGCCTGTATGCATAGGGGCGCCTGGGAACACGGGCACCCTAAAGCATAGGGGTGCCCGGGCACACGGGCGCTCGTGTTTACGGGCACTTGAGTTGACTTTGGTCAGCTCTTTGCTGACCAATCTTCCGGCGGGTCTTCTTAGGTGATCTCGAGCCTTCCAGAGTTGGGCTTATCCAAACCTTCCTCCGGCCTTCTCCTCGAGCGTGCTTTTGCCCGGCTTTTCGTCCCTCAGACGTCGCACATTTGACATATGATCCTAGAAATCAATTTATTTCGTTCCTATTCTATTGGAGGCAAGATCAAGTGTTGATGTTGATGCTTTTAGCAAACGTAAACGAGGTATGCATGATGATGTGAGATATAAGATGCATGCTCATCTGAAGAGAATATGAATTTGAGGAAGGTAATATGAATATGGTTTGTATAAGGCTTGAACGATATCCAAAGTTTTAGAAAACTTCACTTAAATAATGTTGGTCCTTACAAAATTTTGAAGAAGATAAGCTTTAATCCTTATGCCCTTATTTGCTGCCCGACATGGGTATTAGCAAAATATTCAAAATTGATGATTTCACCTTATTTTGTGAATATGAAGATGGTATGAAAAGTAACGAACCTAATACTTGCCTGCCATCAATATAAATAAAGAAAGAAAAAAATTGAAGATGCAATGACCATCAGATTGTGTCAGAAAAGGGAGTTATCAACAATATCTTGTCAAATGGAAGGCAAATCTTTTCTTTTGTGAATGTATATGGTTTATTGATAATGGATTAAACAGCTGAACCAAGACTTTATGAAAGATTCTGCTTTTAACTAGACAAGATTTTCTCACCCTGGCAGAGTTGATGTGGCAAATGGCAGCTTCCTCTAAAAGTCGTAAGTGTAGAAATGAAGATTTCATATCCAATTTTTAATTTGACATACATACTTAGGATAAGGATGTGTCTATTTGGGAAATAGTGCAAAGTGTCGTAGTTGTAGTCAACTGCCACTTCGAGAAGTTGAAGAGTCAATCAAAAGAGCCTTTATTGGTTCCGAGAAATTCTAGGAGTTAGTCAAAATAAACTTTGAGTCATTTATACTTTTTTAAAATTTTTTTTTATGAGTCATTATAAATGTCTTTTCTGTATTGCTGAAGTATGAAATGGAAGAGTGAAATTTTAAAGAAAATCTGAGCTTCTACATTGTCGTATTATCTTTCTATGTGACATGATGGTTAGAGTTCTTTAGGTGTGATTCTTAAGTTTCTACCATCTTATACTTCTTAAAACTATGTTTTAGTTTCTTACCCCATGTAGCCTCAAATAATCAAACCCCCTCGTGCTGCATCACATATGGAGTCTAACTAGTCCCCACTGGATGGATTGATAGTTAGTGCGTGGGTGTTGCCAGCATGAGGTCTGAGGTCAAAACTTGGCAATGCCAATGTGTCCGTCCTCCCCCACGCACTAGCCACAACATCCGGGCTAATAGCCCCCGTGATTTATCTCCTCTGTGTTGGCTCTGAGACGGGTTGGCGGGGGCACTAGGGGCGAGCAAATTACCTTTTACCAACATATGGAGTCCAACTAAGAAGACCATTCCTTTTCTTAAAGATTGTCATTAACTTTACCTTTTGAAGATAATTTCTGTTGAAGATTGACACATATTATTGCTTCAGTGTTTTCTCATCCTCATCTTCTTCAATCATAGTTCTGTTTTTTCTAATAACCTGAACATAGATAATATCTGTGTTCCAACTTGAATAAGATTATGAATGTTCATATTTCTCTTTCGTATAATACATTACCATGTTCCAACTTGAATAAGATTATGAATGTTCATATTCTTTCGTATAATACATCACCATACACTATTCTCCCCTTTAACTGTTTTCATACAACTTTTCAGCCAATAATGCATCAATACCTGATCGGCTTCCGCCTTGTGCAAATATTTGAAATTGGGAACGCTATTAATTTGTAGATTGCAGCATTACAGGCGCTGGAGATGTTGAACCTAGGCATTCATATGTTCAACTGTATCTCATAATTTGTTTGAAGTCCTTTCCTATTATCCTCGTCAAAAAACTTTATTCTGCATATTATCTTGTGTAAGCACTTATAAATGTATGATTAAGGTCTGGACTTCTAATGTTAATTTCCCATTTTGGAGAGGATGGCTGATCTAGTTCCCACTTTACTAAATGCTACACTAAGTGCAGATTGGATCATAAATCAAGGATTAGGAATTTATCTTCAGTTTTTACATTCAAAGTCACAATCATAACGATGTTTTTATATTTG
Source organism: Boesenbergia rotunda (assembly GCA_024364735.1). NCBI lineage: Eukaryota > Viridiplantae > Streptophyta > Magnoliopsida > Zingiberales > Zingiberaceae > Boesenbergia > Boesenbergia rotunda. Next base: position 168,898 of record JAGFNQ010004020.1, on the reverse strand, counting down.
TATTGCACAGAGTCTTGAATTTGCAGGAGCTCCTACGGGATGCACAATCATAATTTGATTTCCAAATAATTTGGTTTGTCAACAAGCGCGTTCCGCAGGATCATGAGGTCAGTTGCTGCTTTTGGTCTTAAGATCCCGTTTTCAGGAATCATTTCGGTGGTTGTGATCTTTGTTTTAGTAGTAATTGTAATGGTCACATACGTGGCCGTGTTGTATCCCAGAAGTGAATCCTCGTCAACGGAAGACCTCGAAAAAAAAAGGATAAAAAAACCCCGTTTTTCTCATTTTAGCAAAGATATCCATTTTTCTTGAACTTAAAATAAAAAGAACGTGCTGATGCGTTATGTTACATCTTCCAATTTATTATGATACATTTTATGTAATAAAATAATTTTAATATATCTCAATCTCACAAGTCTAATGTTGGTAATTTTAACCCTTGAAAAGTTTTAGAACATAACTTTCATATGTAAAAAAATATATAAGTTATGTTATTTTCCATGGCTTTAGATTATATTTGAATTATTCAGTGTTACCTATAAAGTACATATGTTTATTTAAAAAATTTTAAGCAATTACAATTGATCAAATGTAAAAAAGTGACAATAAGTATATATATTTATTTAAGTAATTTTAAGCAAATCTAATCCATTAAATGAAGAGAAGTTTTAGTGACTATAAAATTATTATTGTATAATTTAGAGGTGAAGAGTTGGAGTTTCGAAAATAATTTTTTATAAAATAAGATGAGATTTGTTCAAGTCTCAATAACAATCTTTTAAAAATAAAATTATATATAATAGATCGTTCTCAAAAATTTTATATTGACCGAACCTTCATACTTCGACTGCCTTTTTATTTTAATTCATCAAATTATTTTGATCAAATATAATGAACCAACTTACAAATTATTGTAACAAAAATTCGAGGCTAATTTTGAACTCCTTATAATCCTTGGAACAAATATTAGTCTTATTTTTATTTGGAGTTAATTTAATAAATTAAATATTTTTAAATCAAAACTATTTGATAAAGATTCATGAGGTCCATAATTTGGAAGTGCATTCAAATTCAAATTAATATTACTCATACATAAACATTGAAAGATTCTATTTGTTGCGCAAAACAGAATCAACAACCTCTCAACCTCTAACATGCCGCGGAAGAAGAAGAAGAAGAGAGAAAGAAATCGCGCGGAGTAACGAGGTAAAGACACACAATAGAGAGAAAAATACGAGGAAGAAGTAGAAAAGGAGAGAAGAAAAGTTACCGTGATTCGACGGCGTGCCTACTTCACAAAAAAGGCTGAAGCTTTATTAGAATTCTATCTACACAAGAGAATATATTTTATTCTCTTTATACTAATGATGATGATACAATAGGCTTTTCCTATAAATAATGCCTAAACCTAAACCTAATAAAACCATGACAGAATTTTGTTAGAAAAAATTTAACAAAATTCTATTAGAAAAAACCTTAATAAAATATTATTAGAAAAATCTTAATAAAATTCTGTTAGGAAAGATCTTAACAGATTTTTCTTCCATGTCATCTATTATTCAGATATGAGCCACTCGTCAATAATCTCCACCTTGGCAAATATTCACCCCTTCGAAGAACACAAGTATCTGAGCAAAACTCCACCTGGAACTCTAGGTTTGGGCTTTCTTTCTCAAGCATCTAGAGACATGGATCAAGTTTAAGCAATGCTTGAACATTTCTGCGATCACTAGCTTTGTTAATATGTCTACAGCATTGTCTGCAGTGTGAACTTTCTCAAGTTGAATTTCCCCGAAAGCAATAAACTCTCTGATCTTGTGAAATCTTACATCAATGTGCTTAGTTCTCGCATGATATACTTGATTCTTAGACAAATAGATAGCACTCTGACTATCACATAACAACTTGACTCTACCTTGTTGAACGCCTAATTCTCTGACCATCCCTATAAGCCATAAAGCTTCCTTCGCTGCTTTAGCTGCTGCCATGTACTCTGCCTCCGTAGTAGACAATGCAACAATAGATTGCATCATAGACATCCAACAGATAGGTCCTCCTACCCCATTGAACACGTATCTTGTAGTAGACCTTTTGTCATCTAAATCTCCTATATAGTCTGTTTCTACGTACCCAGCAACTGAAAAATCTTCCGGTTGTCTACTGAACATGATTCCATAATTAGTTATATTTCTCAAGTATCTAAAAATCCACTTCACTGCATCCCAATGCAGTCGACCAGGATTTGAGAGAAACATGTTGACCATACTAACTGCTTGCGCCAAATCTGGTATTGTACAAACCATGACATACATGAGACAACTAACTGCACTAGCATAAGGAACCTTTGACATCTCTTGGATCTCCAAATATATCTTTGGGCATTATGTACTGGATAACTTGAAGTGATGTGCTAGGGGTGTGCTCATCGACTTTGCGTTCTTCATGTTGAACCTATTGAACACGTTCTCCACATAGCTACGTTGAGACAACCATAATCTCCCTGCAACTCTGTCTTTGTGAATTTCCATCCCAAGAATCTTCTTGGCTTCGCCCAAATTTTTCATATCAAATTCCTTGCTCAATAATCTCTTTAATTTGTCGACATCTTTCATCTTCTTAGCAACAATGAGCATATCATCCACATATAGAAATAAGAAAATCCGTAATTCATCTTCAAGGCTCTTCATATAAATGCAACAATCATACTCAAATCTCCTATATCTATTTTGAATCATGTATGAATCAAAATGCTTGTACCATTAGCGATTTCTTCAACTTGTAAACCAATTGCTCTTGTCCAGGCTGACTAAATCCTTCAGGTTGTAACATAAAAATTTGCTCCTCCAAATTACCATGAAGAAGTGTCGTCTTTACATCCATTTGCTCTAGTTGCAAATCGTGATGTGCTACCAAATCCAATACCCCTCTGATTGATGTATGTGTTAGTAGGAACCCTAGAGCCAATTATGTGATTATTGATTAGGGACTTTTTGTATCATATTCTATCATTAATAAAGACATGTTTGGTTATTATATTTACTTTATATTTGTGTCAAATAACTAAGTATAATAATGTCTTTCGGTAGTAGGTTCTTATCTACATTATATCGATTGGTTGAATCGATAGTGAGATGATGTAGAGAACACTATACTAAACCATTCTTAGTCAAGCATTAATATTCAAGGACGATATTAATGCAGGGAGACTAGCATGTAGGTCAACTGATGACTTGAGCTCACAAGTCATGGATATGTGATATCAAGTTGACACATGAGTATACATTAGATAATGTGTACTGAATTGACCCGCCATGAGAAAATTTTATAGATTGTCATATGAGTGTCATAAACTTTCTCATGTGACTATTAGTAGTAATAGTCCTTAGACCTGAAGTTACTACGGTTCCCTACATAAGGAGTTATGTATTTTAGTATCGTCAAACGTCACCCGTAACAAAGTTGACTATAAAGGCGATCACTGGGTATGTAATAAATTATGCAGAGGGATGTGAGTGATGTAGATGGGATCTATCCCTCCCATATGACGGGAGTGATATCTGTGGGCCTCTTGATCGAGTAGGACTACTAAAACGCATGACCATGCTCAAATGAGGTCAATATCAATGAGTCAATATGAGATATTGACCTCATTTGTTTGAGTAAGTCTACTCGTGGATCAAGAAACATAAAGATTGATCGAGGATGACACGGTCTATGCCTCATTGATCAATCTAGATATCAAGGATAGAAGGACAAGGTCATACATTGTCATAGTCACGGAGGTTAAGTCGGATCTCGACTTTCTCATCACTTGGGTAGCAATGATGCATTGCTAGATGCCGCTCATTGCTTATGTGTCTAAAGTGATTTAGACACATTGCTAACGTTACGAGAACCTATTGGGTCACACACTAAGGACACGATGCTTCAGAGATAAATTGATCTTAGTTTGACTAATATTTGATCCGAATTGGATTAATTGAGTTAGACTCAAGTGAATCCAATTGGATTATGTGATTGAGTCTAATTTGAGTTAGACTCATCTGGATTAGACTCAACCACTTAATTATGGATAATATTCATTAAATGGTTTAATGAAAATTATTTAAGAGGAAGACTAAGAAGCATTCTATTCATTAATTGAGTTAGACTCAAGTGAATCCAATTGGATTATGTGATTGAGTCTAATTTGAGTTAGACTCATCTGGATTAGACTCAACCACTTAATTATGGATAATATTCATTAAATGGTTTAATGAAAATTATTTAAGAGGAAGACTAAGAAGCATTCTATTCATTAGATGAATAGAATATTAAGAGTCTCAAGGAATACCAAAAGACTTGGTATTTATTGGGTTTTATTAGCATTAAGATGAGATGAGCTCAAGGGACATAGACCCTTGATATTCATTAGATGAGTATAAATACCCCCTCTTGTCAAAGGCTAAAGATGAGCACTTCTCTTCTTCTTCTTTCTTCCTCGTTGTCCAAAACTCGCTAGTGGAGGTTCTTGTGCTTTGTGGATCATCCTAAGTTTCTAGCACAACTAAGGTGGTTCCTCTTCGAGGCAAAGATCGTGTTCATGTGGATACGCATAGAGGCATGAACACTTGAACGTGCAAGAGATCCGGCATACCTCGGATAAGTGGGATAAGTGAAGGGCATGCGCCAAAGGTATACCTATACGATATGATTTTTTGTAAATTCACTTTGTATGAGTTTTCTTTCGCATGGATCGCTCAAGGAATCTTATTTCCGCTGTGAATTTTAAATATTTTTGCCCATAGAGCCCTACAGTATGTTTCACCACTAGAGAGAAAATCTCATCATAGTCAACCCCCTTTATCTGTGAGTATCCCTTTGCTACCAAACGAGCCTTGAACGACTTTACTTTTCTTCCCTCTATCATTGTTTCCTTCTTCTTGAATACCCACTTACATCTTATAGCTCATTTTCCCTCAGGAAGTTCCACTACATCCCATGTTTGGTTCTTATGCAATGACTCCATTGTTGATGTAGTCTGGCCCTGATTGTTATTTTGGTGTTGACACCGATTTAAGTTTAGGTTGATGATTATGATTATGTTTAAGTCCTGATCGAGGATTAGACATGGTGTTGAAAATCCTAGTCTGGAGGGCTAGGTGTTGGAAAATCCTAACCTGGAGGGTTAGGTGTTGAAAATCCTAACCTGGAGGGTTAGGTGTTGAAAATCCTAGTCTGGAGGGCTAGGTGTTGGAAAAGTCCTAATTCGGAAGGGTTGGGTGAAAAGTCCTAGCTTGGAGGGCTAGGTGAAAAGTCCTAACATGGAGGGTTAGGTGCAAATTCCCATCCTGGAGAATTAGGTGAAAAAGTCCTGGCTTGGAGGGTCAGGTCCTAGCTTGGAGGGCTAGGTTTGAAAAGTCCTAATCCGGATGAGTTGGGTGAAAAGTCCTAGCTTGGAGGGCTAGGTGAAAAGTCCTAGCTTGGAGGGCTAGGTGAAAAGTCCTAACTTGGAGGGTTAGGTGCAAATTCCCAACTTGGAGGGTTAGGTGAAAAATCCTTAGCTTGGAGGGCTAAGGTGGATGGAAACTTAGCTTGGAGGGCTAAGTTTAAGTCCCTGGATCGGTCTGGTGACCGATCAGGGAATCTGGCACGCTGCTCCATCGTGGATCGGTCAGGTGACCGATCCAGCAATGACTGATCGGTCTGGTGACCGATCCAGCAATGACTGATCGGTCTGGTGACCGATCAGGGAGCACATAGTGAGGTTGGGAACCTACTGTACTGCTCCTGATCGATCCGGTGACCGATCAGGGAGTGCGTGTTTCACCCACTGCTTGGCTCCTGATCAGTCTGGTGACCGATCAGGGAGCAAACAAGTGAGGTTGAGTTCCCTTGCTGATCTGCACCTGATCGGTCTGGTGACCGATTAGGATCACTGTGCAGATCGTTCCGGAAAACGATCAAACGTCGCAGGTTCCTCTCTATGATCGATCAGGACGGAGCCTGATCGGTCTGGTCATGTTCTGATCGGTCTGGTGACCGATCAGGAGGTTGCCTGATCGGTCCGGTGACCGATCAGGAGGTCTAGACTGTGAAGCTCAGAAATCGCCTGATAAAGGGGTGGATCGTTCGGGTGATCGATCCATAGCCTGGGATCGGTCTGGTGATCGGTCTAGAAGAGTCCCAAAGAAATCGCAATTTCTAATTGAGCGTTGGGGACCGATCAGGACGGAGCTTGATTGGTCTGGACCTAGCCTGATCGGTCCGGTGACCAATCAGGAGTCGCTCTGATCGGTCGGGTGACCGATCACTTTAATTCAAATTGCACTGTCAGACGCTCTGATCGCGTCTGACCATATCCGATTCGCTGCTGTTTGTCTCTGATATTTGATTTACTGTGTGATATACAGCACTAACAGTCTGATTAAGCTACAGGTGATAGGGGAGGATTCAAACACTCAAGGAGAAGTCAATGGAGGCTTTTCTTGGAGCAGGTTTGTCCGTTTCTCATCTCAGGTTGCAACGGTTGGAGCTGCAGGACTGAAGCCGCTGACTGAAGCTTGGCTGTGGGAGCTCAGGAAGTTCAGTAAGGGTTCAGTGGTAGCTGGCGTTGGCAGTGAGGCAGCTGGAGGCTGCTGGAGATGAGGTCACTTGATGCTTAGTGGAGAAACAAAAGGGATGAGAGACAACTTCGGTGAAGCAGAGTTCTACAGCTCGTGTTTTGAGTTCTTGCCGCCTTGAGTTCTCCACAACTGCTTGCTGTGTTCTTGAAGTTTCCATCATTCTGAGCAAGCGATCGAGAAGCAATCATCCATTACTTGAGCGCTTGAAGGAGAGAACAAGAAGCTTGGAGTCCGACAGTGGGAAGACACGAAGAAGGGTTCTTGAGTGAGATCGCCACTGGGTGGAGCTCAGGGAAGCTTGCTGCGTTCTTGTCCTTGATAAGTGTTTGAGTAAGATCCTTCTTGTTGTTTCTTTGTGCTTAAACTTTATCTGTGATTGAAACACTGTGGAGAGCTTACTCCACCGAGAAGGAGGTTGCTTTTTATCCGGTGATCACCGGGGCTTGATCTGCCGACGATCAAGGGATCGCCCACCTTAAGGGCACGCCAAGGAGTAGGGGCAAGTTATCCCCGAACCTTGTAAATCCTCCTTGTTAGCGATCTTGCTTACTGTGTTTGGTTTGTTTGTGTGTTAGTTTTCTGCACACCTTATTTTCTATTCTTTCCGCTGTGCTACTGATTTCTAAGTTGCAGAAACTTGTTAAGTGCCAAAGGTTGCATTGATTGGCTATATTCACCCCCCCTCTCTAGCCATCTCGTTCCCAACAAGTGGTATCAGAGCTTGGGGCTCTGTACACGGCTTAACATTCGAGAGTTTTCAACAAGATGGCGTTGAGAGAAGGCTTCTCCACCACCCGACTGTTGGGACCGGGTGCATGTTGACAAGGATACGGGTTCGTAATATTTTAAAATTTTACGTGCAGCGGAAGAATTAGCATAAAATAATTTCACAAATTATTTTAACCACGTATCTAGCATGTGACCTTATGATGTGTGGACGTAATCATAAATTAAAACTTTGCGGAAAAGTAAACTAATTTACTTTGTACCTCGCGTAACTCAAAGAAAGGGACGAGATCCAACCGTAGCGTCCCTTGCAAGCTCCGCCTCTATTCGCGTCCACGCCGAGTTCTCTTCGGGATGACTTCGCAAAGCCACGAGTTTTGTGCCGACGAGAACTACTAGATTCTCTAAAGGCACAACTAGAAGATCAAGAGAGAAGATAGGAAACTAACCACCAAGAAACGGAATCTAAATTCCGGGAAGGAAGGAGATGCCACCCGCTTCTTCTTCTTCTTCTTTAGCTTCTACTTAGTGGAGTCGACTCACGCCAACCCTAGGGTTGTGTGAGGTGCGCCGGCCCTAGCACTCAAGGAAGGCGCCGGCCCTAGGATACAAAGAGGGCGCCGGCCCTAAGGGGAAGAGAGGGAGAGAATAAGAGAGAGAGGGAGAGCTACTAAATTTCTTGATAACTCAATTGATTGGAATTCAAGGCTTGCCTTTGGTTCCTTTATATAATAGCCTCTCCCTTGCCAAGTCTCTCTTTTAACGGAATTAACGGAATTAGTTTTCATAAGAAATTTATCTTATAAATTCTCTTATGAATTATTCCGTTTAAACCAAGTTTTATTATAACTAACTTTATAATAAAACAAATTCATCACTCCTTTAATTATGGAATAAATTTTACAAGAAATTTATAAACTTTCTTTTTATGAAAAAAATCAATTCATAATTGATTTTATAAAATTAAAATAAACCATTCCATGGATCATTTTAATTTCCATAAAAGAATAAATTTCTATAAATTTATTTATATAAATTTCTCTACACAAATTTATTTATCCATAATTTATAAAACAAATCACGCTAGATTTATTTTATTAATTAAACCAAATAAATTGGTTTCTTCCCCTTGTTGTGGCCGGCCAAACCAAAGGGGTTTAGCACCCTCTTTGGCTGGCCAAACCAAATCGAACCGATCGCGAATTAAACTCATTTAATTCGCCCAATAAGCCTTCAAAAGACTTAGCCATTTTAAGTTTCCGTTGCGCCTCTGATTAACTCAGATTCGACTTATTTCTCTTGATTGGAAAATCCAATTTTCAACTCGTTTTAAATCCCTCGGATTACTCGTAGTGCGTGTGACTAAATAGGCTTTCGATTTATGTTGGCCGTCTATAATTAACTAATTATAGAACGATCATGAGTGGCACCTAGTAGTACATCATGACCCCCAATTAATCGAAAGGTCAACGGTTTGACCTCAGAAGTAATTCTGAAACCCTTCAGCAGCTCTAATGAATCGTGCCCCCATTCCCTTCACCATCTTATACCCACTTGGTTCAGGACACGGTCTATTTGTGTCAGTCCCCACTAGGCTGACTACGTCACACCTAGCCCAAGTAGTGTCTTTCTCGTCCTTTGGATTTCTAATTACTCTCACGTATTTAAGAGACTCGCACTCTAAACATGATATGCTCTGGCCAGAGGCTTTGAGTAACAATCCGACGATAGGCCTGGGTATACATCTCCTCGCAAGGAGTGGTGAATCCTTTGTAGGCTGCTCAAACATTTTCGGGCACTTCGGCTTATACCCAATCATCCTGGGTCCACACCTCCTAGGAGATGCTTGCTTAAGATGTTAAAGTATAAGTCTCCATGACCAAGATAACTTGAACACCGCAAGTCAAAGGAACATCGCACTTAAGCTGCAGTAAGAACTTCATTGACATATCTATATAGATTACCATATGAAGTTTTACAGCTAGTCACTCCAATGAACTAGTTCCCTTAACTAGCATCCATGTTTATCTCCGGACATCCCAATGTCACCAGCCAGTGAGAATCAGTTGATTAGAGAATAACCCATGCTAGTCTCAACAGAATTGATAATGTCCATTTTTATCAATTCATCGACTAGGGATATTTTCAATACTTCACAATTGCACATTTAGAGATAATCACTAGTTGTGATCCCATCACAAATTCTCTCATGCTGTGAATTGTATTGCGGACATTCAGTAGATGAGTTTAAGATCCCAATTAAATACACAAACATGTATACTTAAATAGTGAATTATCATTTATTAAAATGAATATTTACAATCATAAGGCGATTGCCTTAGGACACTTCTCTCATATCACTAACAAACTCCCACTTGGCCTAACGCCAATCGCTACGGTATCCAATACCACAGGCTCTAACATGACCCTCAAACTTGTTCTGAGGCAAGGCCTTAGTTAAAGGATCCGCTAAATTCCTTTCAGTGGGAATTTTCTCAATTTGTATATCATTCCTACTTATAATCTCTCTGATCAGATGATAGCGGCGAAGCACGTGTTTGGATCGCTGATGAGACCTTGGCTCCTTTGCTTGTGCAATAGCTCCATTGTTGTCGCAGTAAACCGGCACTGCTTCATCAATGGTTGGAACCACACTAAGTTCGGAGACGAACTTCTTGATCCAGACTGCTTCCTTTGCTGCTTCCGAAGCTGCGATATATTCCGCTTCGGTGGTAGAATCCGCTACGGTGTCTTATTTGGAACTCTTCCAACTTATTGCGCCTCCATTCAAAGTAAATACGTATCCAGACTGAGATTTGGAGTCATCCTTATTTGTCTGGAAACTGGCATCTGTATACCCACGTATTACCATATCTCCTTCTCCATATATTAGGAACACATCCTTAGTTCTCCTTAAGTACTTAAGGATTGTCTTGACAGCCGCCCAGTGATCCATACCTGGATCAGACTGGTATCTGCTCGTGACGCTCAGAGCATATGATACATCGGGCCTATTACATAACATAGCATACATGATAGATCTTATCGCGGATGCATAAGGAATCTTATTCATGCAAATCCTCTCATCTTCTGTGCGCGGACACATAGACTTTGAAAGGTTGATCCCATGCCTGATGGGAAGGTAACCTTTCTTGGATTCCGACATGCTAAACCTTTTTAGCACTCGGTCTATATATGTAGACTGCGAAAGACCAAGCAACCGTTTTGATCTATCTCTATAGATTCTAATCCCAAGGATATAGGTTGCTTCTCCCAGGTCTTTCATGGAGAAAGTTTTGGACAACCAAATTTTAACTGTCTGTAAAACTGATATATCGTTTCCTATAAGTAATATGTCATCGACATATAATACTAGGAATACGACTGCACTCCCACTAACGTTCTTGTACACACAAGGTTCGTCAGGATTTTGTGAGAAATCAAACTCTTTGATTGTCTCATCAAAACGGATGTTCCAGCTCCTAGATGCTTGCTTCAGTCCATATATGGATCGTCGAAGCTTGCATACTTTGGTTTTATCAACCGATGTGAAACCTTCAGGTTGTATCATGTATACATCCTCAAGCAGGTTTCCATTAAGGAAAACTGTTTTCACATCCATTTGCCATATCTCATAATCATAATGAGCTGCTATGGCTAGGAGCATCCGAATGGATTTAAGCATAGCTACTGGCGAATAGGTTTCGTCATAATCAATTCCTTGTTTCTGACGATATCCTTTTGCCACTAATCTAGCCTTAAAGGTAACAACATTACCTTCCATGTCGGTTTTCTTCTTGAAAACCCACTTGCACCCTATGGGTTTAATCCCTTCAGGTGGGTTAACCAAGTCCCATACTTGATTTTCGTACATGGAATCCATTTCCGACTTCATGGCTTCAAGCCATTTGTCCCTTTCTGAACATTTCAGAACATCTTCATAACTGATAGGTTCGTCATCGCTTATGAGTAACACGTCATTCGATTCGCTTATGAGAAATCCGTATCTCTCTGGAATATTACGTGTCCTATCAGATCTACGAAGAGGTGGTGTCGTTTTAGGTTCAACTGATAGCTCATCATTATGAGGTATTGGTTGTGGGTCTAGACTAGGTGTCTCTGTAATGTCTATTGGAGTTTCTTGAACTTCATCAATTCAATGCCACTCCCACTGTTTTCTTGTAAAAGAAATTCTTTTTCTAGAAATACAGCATGCCTTGAAACAAACACCTTTTGTTCCAAGGGATGATAGAATTGGTAACCCTTCGTTTCCTTAGGGTATCCAATAAATAGACATTTATCAGACTTAGCATCCAATTTGTCTGATACAGTCCGCTTCACATAAGCGGGACAACCCCATATCTTAAGGTGAGTTAATTGGGGTTTCTTACTATTCCATGTCTCATATGGAGTAGTAGAGACTACCTTGGTCGGGACTCTGTTTAGCAAGTAAACAGCTGTCTTAAGTGCATAGCCCCAAAAGGATTTTGGAAGAGTTGCATGATTCATCATCGACCTAACCATGTCCATCAAGGTTCGGTTGCGCCTCTCAAATACACTATTATGCTGTGGTGTATATGGCGGAGTCCATTGGGACAATATCCCATTGTCCCTAAGATAATCTTGAAACTCTTGACTTAAGTATTCACCACCTCGATCGGATCGAAGTATCTTAATACTTTTGCCAAGCTGTTTCTCTACTTCATTTCTGAACTCTTTGAATTTCTTAAAAGCTTCAGATTTGTGTTTCATCAAGAACACATACCCGAATCGTGAATGATCATCGATAAAGGTGATGAAGTAGCTATAGCCTCCTTGTGCAAGAGTTGACATTGGTCCACATACATCAGTATGTATTAGACTAAGCAATTCTCCCACTGGATTACCTTTTCCAGAAAAGGATAATTTGGTCATCTTGCCTTTTAAGCATGATTCGTATGTATCAAATGAACTGGGTTCAAATGATTCCAGAATTCCACATCGGTGTAATTCGGTCATGTGTTTCTTACTTACATGGCCAAGACGGCAATGCCAAGTGTAGGAGTCTATTCGATTATCTATTCGAGCACGTTTGTTGCTAACTTCGATATTGAAAACGTCACCGGATAAATCTAACGTGTAGATACCATTGCACAAAGTTCCATTCCCATAAAGAACGCTATTTAAAGTTATGTAACAATAATTGTTACTAAAAGTTAAATGATAACCCTTTTCATTCAAACATGAAATAGATACAATGTTCTTTATTAACGAAGGAACGAAATAACAATTATCCAATTCTAAGACACGTCCAGTGGGGAGCTTTAGCAAATATGTTCCGATGGCAACAGCAGCAATCTTTGCTCCATTTTCAACTCGCAAATTCTCTTCTCCTTTGACGAGTCTTCTTCTATTCCTTAGCCCCTGTATGTCATTACATATATGTGAGCTGCACCCAGTATCAAGTACCCAGGTGTTTGAGGAAATAGAGTGACATTCAATAACGAAGATACTTGAAGAGGATGGGGTATCAGATGCCTTCTCTTTCAAGGACTCAAGATAAACCTTGCAGTTTCTTCGCCCGTGACCCTCCTTGTCACAGTGATGGCAAGTGCCTTTTAGGGTATTTTCAGTCTTTTTGGCCTTTTTCTTCTTTCCCTTATTCTGTTCTTTGGCCTTCCTCTTAGAACCTTTCTTCGAGGAACCAACTAATAGTACCGTCTTTTGATCCTGCTTCACAGAAGGCTCTACAGTCTTCAGCAGGTTGAGCATCTCAGGAAACTGGTCTGGAGTTGCGTTTTCAGGAGGACGGTTGGGAAGTTGATCTTCAAGGACATAAGCAAGCTTCTCTGCCTTGAGGACTTTCCTCAGGTTTCGAAGCCAGTCCATGAAGTTTGACCCAGTCAGTTTATTGGTGTCCAAAATGGAACGCAAGTTTAGAGAAGACATGATCGAGTGATTAACCTAGAAATACAAATTGAGCTTATGTGAGAAGAATAATAAAGAATGTATCAATATACATTAATTAAAAATCCTATTTATTTTCAAATTGAATAACCCTTTTTTTTCCAATTCGGGAGATTGTAGGAACATCTCCAAATAGGTTGATATCCAACCATAGATAAGAACAACCATGGCTGTGACCATCAAGTTATTCTTAGCTATGATGGTAGGTAATTATACCGATTACATATCACATATATGTAACTATCACTTTATGCTATCAACTAATTGAATGTTTGCATAAATCATTGGGTTGTTAACTCATTAACAAGTATGCAACATTATACATAGCACCCAACTGCACCTCTCTTTACATCGACCTTGGCTGTGGCACAACAAATCGATGCTCCAAGCTTAAGGCTGACCCATTAATCAAGAAATAGTTTTAATATGGTTGGAGCTCATTCAACCGTTTAGTCAGGCTTGGATGTGTCCAACAACCATAACTAAGGATTGACCACTGACTCCAACTGTATTAATCATAAACTAATTCCATGGTTTGAACATATTGAGGTTCAAGCTGGGCATGGATGTGTCCATCAACCCAAACAAGAAACAAAACTCCGATTCTAACCATATTAATGGAAGGTGTTGGCCTTACTATTTTGTAAGGGGTTTTGGGTCTCATCCTTTCTTTTCTAAGCACATTCATGACATATAATTATGTCATGACTAACGATTTCCTTAATAAAGTATGTATGTGACTTAATTTATCAAGTCCCATGAATTAAATTAGGAACCGGATTTCCTAATTCTAATTTCATACTTTATTGAAGGAATTATTTTGGGAAACAATTTCCTAAATTGTCATAATCAATTTCGGAAATAATATGTTTAAGACTTTGATTTCTCTAAATCAAATCTTATTAAATTAAGAGACATGAGTCCTTAATTCAACCACATATTATTTTCATGAAAATCTCATTTAAGAAAACTCTATAGGAAACCATTTTCCTAATTAATTTTGGAGACAACAATATGTAAGAGCATCACCTCTTAAATCATATTTTATTCATGGATTTAATTAATTATAACAAATCGTTTTCTAAGGGTGGCTCCCCGAGGCTCAGATACCCAAAGAAAAGTAATTTGTCGTAAATCCAATTTGGTCCGCTTCGGAAGCATAACCAAATTAAACATGACAATTTCATTTAAAAATTGGGAAATTAAATTACAACAACTAACTTTAAATTGGACGACTTCCCGAGGCTCAATCACTTCAAAGCCGTTGGCCGAGATCCGACCCTACCACTGCCTTATGCTCTACGGCATGCATTGCCGGATGGACTTCGATATCATGGAGAGCATCTTCCAATCTATCCTATCCTACCGTGAGCCGAGTCGTCGCACGGTTTATATGCCTTTTGGTCACGTCATCACTGATTGGCTTATGTCAGTTGGTATTGACGTCACCAAAGGCAGGACCGTGCCCATGGTTAAGCAAGATTGTCGGTTGGGTCGGCGAGCTTTTGCGAAGTCTGGTATTATCATTCGTGAGCGAGATGGGGTGTTGGTGTGGAAGGATGGTCGCGGACTTGGTGATCTTCCTGGGGGAGCACCACATTTTCAGGCACCACCCGAGGCTGCTGCATTTCACGATGGTCCTGCTGCTGACGCCGAGTATGACGATGAGCCCGAGCCAGATCTTCACTGGCAGATCGCGGAGCTGGATCAGATCTTCCAGCAGGATTTTCAGTTGCTCAAGGCTCACCGCGAGGAGACCCGATCACGGTTCAGCTCTATTGAGCGCAGATTGACAGCGATTGAGACCGATGTCTCTGGGACCCGTGCCCTCCAGCAGACATGGTATGATGAGTGGCGCAGCCACACATTTCCAGGAGGTGCACCTTCATCGAGTACTGCACCAGGGTCCTTTGCTCCTACTGATGCGACGATGGATGACCTTATGCACGATGACGACCCCCCCACTGATCATTGAGTTTGGATGTTTGTTGTCTCTTTTCATGATTTGTGTACTTGACCTGTTTGACTTTTGGGCTGTATGCCCTTGACTTGCTTAGTGTGGCTTTGTGCCACACGTCTCTGGATTTCGATGCCTGTGACTTGCATCGTGTTATGTCTTAGGATATTTTATGACCTACTCTTTATGATGCTGATGCATGTTTTATCCTACTACTTGTTGATGCTATGATGACTACTATTTGCATTCGTGCTATATTGCCATGATTATGCTTTTATCTCATGATAGTATGCTTATTGTCGATACTTGTTGATGATATGCTATATTATCTGCATTTTTGATCCATAGCTATGTTCATGTCTATGCTACCATGCTCACATGATACATATGTCTGTTTAGCCATCTGATATCTTTTTGCCACATGTGATCGTATGCTTATCAATAGTCAATCATATTCTTGTTGATTTGAGATACCCCTAAGGTTGAGGGGGAGTATGGTTTAAACTTATCAGCCCTTCTAGCCCCTTTTCGGTGTTCGACAAAGGGGGAGAGTGTTGGTTGGTTAAGTTTAGGTTGATCATGTTGTAGGGGGAGGATCCTGATTCCCCTATGATTCTGGATTTGAGGAAATGGATTGAGAATCCCTAAACTTAGATCGGGTTGTCAAACAACAAAAAGGGGGAGATTGTTGATGCAGTCTGGCCCTGATTGTTGTTTTGGTGTTGACATCGATTTAAGTTTAGGTTGATGATTATGATTATGTTTAAGTCCTGATCGAGGATTAGGCATGGTGTTGAAAATCCTAGTCTGGAGGGCTAGGTGTTGGAAAATCCTAACCTGGAGGGTTAGGTGTTGAAAATCTTAACCTGGAGGGTTAGGTGTCGAAAATCCTAGTCTGGAGGGCTAGGTGTTAGAAAAGTCCTAATTCGGAAGGTTTGGGTGAAAAGTCCTAGCTTGGAGGGCTAGGTGAAAAGTCCTAACTTGGAGGGTTAGGTGCAAATTCCCATCCTGGAGAATTAGGTGAAAAAGTCCTGGCTTGGAGGGTCAGGTCTTAGCTTGGAGGGCTAGGTTGGAAAAGTCCTAATCCGGAAGAGTTGGGTGAAAAGTCCTAGCTTGGAGGGCTAGGTGAAAAGTCCTAGCTTGGAGGGCTAGGTGAAAAGTCCTAACTTAGAGGGTTAGGTGCAAATTCCCAACTTGGAGGGTTAGGTGAAAAATCCTTAGCTTGGAGGGCTAAGGTGGATGGAAACTTAGCTTGGAGGGCTAAGTTTAAGTCCCTGGATCGGTCTGGTGACCGATCAGGGAATCTGGCACGCTGCTCCATCGTGGATCGGTCAGGTGACCGATCCAGCAATGACTGATCGGTCTGGTGACCGATCAGGGAGCACATAGTGAAGTTGGGAACCTACTGTACTGCTCCTGATCGATCCGGTGACTGATCAGGGAGTGCGTGTTTCACCCACTGCTTGGCTCCTGATCGGTCTGGTGACCGATCAGGGAGCAAACAAGTGAGGTTGAGTTCCCTTGCTGATCTGCACCTGATCGGTCTGGTGACCGATCAGGATCACTGTGCAGATCGTTCCGAAGAACGATCAAACGTCGCAGGTTCCTCTCTATGATCGATCAGGACGGAGCCTGATCGGTCTGGTCATGTTCTGATCGGTCTGGTGACCGATCAGGGGGCTGCCTGATCGGTCCGATGACCGATCAGGAGGTCTGGACTGTGAAGCTCAGAAATCGCCTGATAAAGGGGTGGATCGTTCGGGTGATCGATCCACAGCCTGGGATCGGTCTGGTGATCGGTCTAGAAGAGTCCCAAAGAAATCGCAATTTCTAATTGAGCGTTGGGGACTGATCAGGACGGAGCCTGATCGGTCTGGACCTAGCCTGATCGGTCCGGTGACCGATCAGGAGTCGCTCTGATCGGTCGGGTGACCGATCACTTTAATTCAAATTGCACTGTCAGACGCTCTGATCGCATCTGACCATATCCGATTCGCTGCTGTTTGTCCCTGATATTTGATTTACTGTGTGATATACTGCACTAATAGTCTGATTAAGCTACAGGTGACAGGGGAGGATTCAAACACTCAAGGAGAAGTCAATGGAGACTTTCCTTGGAGCAGGTTTGTCCGTTTCTCATCTCAGGTTGCAACGGCTGGAGCTGCAGGACTGAAGCCGCTGACTGAAGCTTGGCTGAGGGAGCTCAGGAAGTTCAATAAGGGTTCAGTGGTAGCTGGCGTTGGCAGTGAGGCAGCTGGAGGCTGCTCGAGATGAGGTCACTTGATGCTTAGTGGAGAAACAAAAGGGATGAGAGACAGCTTCGGTGAAGCAGAGTTCTACAGCTCGTGTTTTGAGTTCTTGCCGCCTTGAGTTCTCCACAACTGCTTGCTGTGTTCTTGAAGTTTCCATCATTCTGAGCAAGCGATCGAGAAGCAATTATCCATTACTTGAGCGCTTGAAGGAGAGAACAAGAAGCTTGGAGTCTGACAGTGGGAAGACACGAAGAAGGGTTCTTGAGTGAGATCGCCACTGGGTGGAGCTCAGGGAAGCTTGCTACGTTCTTGTCCTTGATAAGTGTTTGAGTAAGATCCTTCTTGTTGTTTCTTTGTGCTTAAACTTTATCTGTGATTGAAACACTGTGGAGAGGTTACTCCACCGAGAAGGAGGTTGCTTTTTATCCGGTGATCACCGGGGCTTGATCTGCCGATGATCAAGGGATCGCCCACCTTAAGGGCACGCCAAGGAGTAGGGGCAAGTTATCCCCGAACCTTGTAAATCCTCCTTGTTAGCGATCTTGCTTACTGTGTTTGGTTTGTTTGTGTGTTAGTTTTCTGCACACCTTGTTTTCTATTCTTTCGCTGTGCTATTGATTTCTAAGTTGCAGAAACTTGTTAAGTGCCAAAGGTTGCATTGATTGGCTATATTCACCCCCCCTCTCTAGCCATCTCGTTCCCAACATCCATCTCTTCCGCCATAGCGTCCATCCACTTGTCCTTCTCAAAGCTATGTACTACCTCTTGAAAAGATATAGGGTCTTTGCTACTGATGATGAGTGCATAGGATACTAAGTCCTCAAATTCGTATCTGGTGGGTGGCTTTATGACTCATCTCATTCTGCCACCAACTATAGTATGATGCTCTGTGTGCTCTGAGCTAGAATCATCGGAGTTATGAGTCTCTAGCTCTACCTGCACAACCTCTTTCTCCTTGTTGCTCTGTGGTGTTTTTTCCCTTCATCATGAGTACGCTGTAGTATGACTTTCTCATCAAACAGCATATCTCTGCTGATCACCACCTTGTTTGCCTTAGGATCCCAAAGCATGAAACCTTTAACTTCTGTCTGATACCCCAGATAAATGTACTGTTTTGACTTCGCATCCAGCTTTGATCTTTCCTCACTAGATATGTGCATATAGGTCGGACATCCAAAAATTTGAAGATAAGAGTAATTTACTAGATTCCCTGTCAATACTTCCTCTGATACTTTGCCTTTTAGTGTTATACTTGGTGATCTATTAATGAGATAACACGCCATGTTTACCGCTTTCGTCCAGAAATTCTTTACTAGCCCTGCATTTAGCCTGTGACATCTTACCTTCTCAATGATTGTCCTATTCAACCTTTCTACCACACCATTCTGTTGAGGTGTCCTGAGAACTAAGAAATGCCTCATTATTCCATGCTGCTTACAAAATTCCTGATACTTTGAATCCTTGTACTCAGTCCCATTATCTGACCTAAGGCATTTGATCTTCCTTCCTGTCTGATTCTCCATTCAGTTTTCATAGTTTAAACATCGCAAAAGTTTCTGACTTATGACGCATGAAGTATACCCAGACCTTTCGTGAGAAATCATCAATAAAACTCACAAAATATAAGTGCCCTCCAAGTGATGCTACACTGGCTGGTCCCTAGAGATCTGTATGCACATAGTTTAGAATCTCCTCCATCTTGTGTATTGCCATCTTGAATTGCACTTTGCTTTGTTTCCCAATGACGCAAAATTTACAAAATTCAAGCTTGCACATTTTGACGCCCTTTAACAAATCTCTCTTATGAAGCTCCAGCATTCCACGTTCACTCATATATCCTAACCGCATATGCCACAAGACTGTACTTTCTGATTCAGACTCTACTGAGGTGACTGCACCTATAATTGTAGTCCCTATCAACTTGTAGATGTTCCCTATTAACTTTTGTCCTTTCATTACTGTTAGAGCTCCCTTGTTAACCTTCATCACCCCGCTCACTGATTTGTAATTGTAACCTATACCATCCAGTGTGCTTAGTGAAATCAAATTCTTCCTTAGATTTGGTATGTATCTGACATCACATAAAGTTCTAATTACACTATCAAACATCTTGATTTTAATGTTCCCTATACCGATGACTTTGCAAGATGCATCGTTTCCCATCAACACTGAACCAGAATCCACTGCCCTATAGGTGTCAAACCACTCCTTGTTTGGAGTCATGTGATATGAACATGCAGAATCTAAGATCCATGCATCCGTCAGCTACTCCAAACTCGACATAACTGATAGTATATCTCCATCACCGCTCTCTAGATTTTCTTCAACTATGTTTGTAGACTTTGTCGAATTACATTTGTTCTCTGCAATATGTTTCTTTATCTTTGGACAATTTTTATTATATGACCTTTGCCTCCATACTTGTAGCACGGGATTACCTTCTTCCTTCTCGACATAGAATGAGCCTTATTATCACTGCTTGATTCATACTGAATTTTGATCCACCACGCTCTTGGTTACTATTCACCACATGTCCTTCTCCTTGAGAAACTTCGTCACTTGCTTTCTTCCTCTGATGAAAGCCCAACAAAGTACCTGTGACTTCCTCCAATTTAAGAGTTTCCTTTCCCTATATCAGAGTAGTAGCCAAATTCTCGTATGTAGGAGATGAAGGTAGAGAATTTAGCAACATCAGTGCCTTGTCTTCGTCCTCGATTTTCATATCAAACCACTTCAAATCACTCACAATTTGGTTGAATATGTTGATGTGCTAGCTCAGATCAGTTCCCTCTGTCATCTTCAACTCGAATAATTTCTGCTTAAGATATAACTTGTTTGTCAATGACTTTGACATGTACCGGCTTTTCAGCTTTTGCTAAACTGCCACCGGTAACTCTTCATCCATAACATGATGTGTACATCACATCATCCGTAAGACAAAGCCTAATTGTTGTATCGACCTTCGCCTGAAGTTCTTCCCAGTCCGATCTCTTCATACTTTTCAATTTTCTTTCTCCTAGCGTCTTCACCATGCCTTGTTGCACTAACAAGTCCTTGACCCTCCTTTGCCATAATCCGAAGTTCACGGTTCCGTCAAACTTCACCATATCAAACTTCAAAGAAGACGTCTCCAACATGTTAAAAAAATCTATCAAACCTTGCTTTGATACTAATTGTTACGCAAAACAGGGGCAACAACCTCTCAACACCTAATGTGTCCTGGAAGAAGAGGAAGAGAGAAAGAGATTGCGGAGTAACGAGGCAAAGATACATAATAGAGAGACAAAAATACGAGGAAGAAGTAGAAGAGGAGAGAGAAGAAAAGTTACCGTGGTTCGACGACGTACCTACTCCACAGAAAAGGCCGAAGCTTTATTAGAATTCTCTCTATATAAGAGAATACACCTTATTCTCTTAATACTAATGATGATGATGTTGGAACTTGGATGGCTAGAGGGGGGGGGGTGAATATAGCCAGACACTTAAACTTTAGCACTTTTCAAGTTTTCTGCACTTAAACGTTAGTAGCACAGCGGAAGCATAAGAAAAACAGAGTTGCAGAAAACTAAACCCTAAACTAAGCACAAACACAAAACGCTAACAAGAGGATTTACAAGGTTCGGGGATAACTTGCCCCTATTCTTTGGCGTGCCCTTAAGGTGGGCGATCCCTTGATCGTCGACAGATCAAGCCCCGGAAAATCCGGATAAAATGCAACCTCCTTCTCGGTGGAGCAACCTCTCCACAGCGTTTCAAGATGATGAAGTATAAAGTACAGGAAACACAAGAAGGATCTTACTTAGCACTTAGAACCACAAGAACACAAGCAAACTTCTCCCGAGCTCCACTCAGCGCAGATCTCACGCAAGAACTCCCTTCTTCGTGTCTTCTCGCTGATAGACTCGCCAAGCTTCTTGCTTCTTTTCCAAGTGCTGAAGTATCACAAGGTTGCTCAAGATTCACAGTAGAGTAATCGGACAAGTGTTGAGCAAAAGCTTTTTCAATGTGGAGAACTGATAGCGCAGCTAGAACTCTCTGCAGCTCTTCTCCGCTTCCCAGCATAACCAGCTTCCATCGCTAGGTCAACCGTTCCTCTACAGCAGCTCCCAGCTGCTCTCCTGCAATAGCCAGCTATCTCTGACCTCCTCTGGACTCACTGAATCCCCTCCAGTCGAGCCCTAGGTCATCAGCTCCTCAGCCGTTGCAGCTCATGCCAGAGAACGTTGCAACCTGCTGAAGCAAATAGCCAAAACTGCTGTAGCGAAAGCCTTAGTTTGACTTCCCTTGAATGATCCCTGAGTCACCTGCACACTTAGCAGCACATTAGGGCAGCAAATCAACAGAAAATCAAAGCATCAGAATATATCAGTGGAGTATCAGTGAAGTTCAGAATTGTTCAGAGTGCGATCAGAACTCCGACAGCGCATTTTGAATTAAAGTGATCGGTCACCGGACCGATCCAGGGCTCGTGGATCAGTCACCGGATCGATCCACAGCTTTGCTGGGACTCCCAGCTTTTGTGGCCACACGGGCCTGATCGGTCACCAGACCGATCAGGCTGTGACCTGATCGGTCACCAGACCGATCAGGAAGCTCCCCGTCCGATCAGGCTCCAGCCTGATCGGTGATAGCGAGAACTCCACGACGTTTGATCGTTCACCAGAATGATCTGTATAGTATTCCAGATCGGTCACCAGACAGATCAGGAGACGAACAGAAGCCAACCAAAGCTCTCTGTTCTCTCCCTGATCGATCACTAGACCGATTAGGAGCCAAACAGAGAGTCTTCTGTTCTCTCCCTGATCGGTCACCAGACCGATCAGGAGCCGAACAGAATCCAACCAAGGCTTCTGTTCTCTCCCTGATCGGTCGCCAGACCGATCAGGAGCCGAACAGAATCCAACCAAGGCTTCTGTATGCTCCCTGATCGGTCACCAGACTGATCAGTCATCACTGGATCGGTCACCAGACCGATCCAGGAAGGAGTACCGTGCCAACTTCCCTGATCGGTCACCAGACCGATCCAGGGACTCCAACCTAGCCCTCCAAGCTAGGATTTCATCCAACCTACCCCTCCAAGCTAGGATCTGACCCTCCAAGCTAGGATTTCATCCAACTAGCCCTTCAGGCTAGGACCTGACCCTCCAAGCCAGGATTTCATCCACCTAGCCCTCCAGGCTAGGACCTGACCCTCCAAGCCAGGATTTTATCCACGTAGCCCTCCAAGCTAGGACTTTTCAAACCTAACCCTCCAGGTTAGGACTTTTCACACCTAACCCTCTAGGTTAGGACTTTTCCACACTTAGCCCTCCAAGCTAGGATTTTTCCACACCTAACCCTCCAAGTTAGGATTTTATCAAACCTAGTCCCACTAGGTATGCCTAGTCCATGACCAGGACTTAATCCCAATCATAATCATCTCATCAGCCTAAACTAAAATCGATGTCAACACCAAAATAACAATCAGGGTCAGACTGCATCAACAATCTCCCCCTTTTTGTTGTTTGACAACCCGATTTTAGGTTTAGGGATTCGAAATCAATTTTCTCAAATTTCAGAATCATAGGGGAATCAGGATCCTCCCCCTACAATAGTTCATCCTAAACTTAACCAACCACACTCTCCCCCTTTGTCAAACACCGAAAAGGGTCTAGAGGGGTTGTTAAGTTTAAACATACTCCCCCTCAACCCTAGGGGTTCCCCAAAATAACATAAGATTTGATTGAATTTTGAGGGTATATGAAAACATATGATAATGAGAAGGCATGACAAAGCAATCATATGTATCATGTGAACATGGAGTAAGAATAAGCAAATCAATGCATAATAAGGCATACATGACGATAGCAAACATATGAACAATCATATCAACTAACAATAAGCATAAGTCAAACATGAAAATCAATCATAGCGTTAGATGCATCACATAGCATCAAAGTCAAGTCAAACATAACACAAGACCATAAAAGTCAAATCAGGGGCATACAACCATAGAGTCATACAATCCAAACAGTCAAATAGTCATCCTGCATCGGATCATTAGTCGTATCATCAGGTATATAGGACCCCGGTGCAGCACTGCCAGGGGGCGCATCTCCAGGAAATGTGTGCCGGCGCCACTCGTCATACCAAGTCTGCTGCAGAGTACGGACCCCCGAGACATCAGACTCCACCACGTGCAGTCGGCGATCGAAGGAGCGAAACTCCGACCGGACCTCCTCGCGCCAGAGCTCCCTCAAATGAAGATCATGCTGGATGGTCCGATCCAGCTCTGAAATATGTCAGCGTAGGTCTGGGTCCGGCTCATAGTCGTAGTCAGCAGCAGCAGCGGGAGCCTCCTGATGTGCAGCAGCATCTGCTGGTGCCTGAAAGTGTGGGCCTCCCCTAGGCAGCTCTCCAAGACCCCTCCCGTCCTTCCACACAAGAGCCCGATCGTGATCCCTGATAATGATGCCAGACTTGGCAAATGCCTGCCTTCCAAGTCGGCAATCCTGTTTAACCATGGGCACTGTCCTGCCCTTGGTTACATCAACACCTACTGACATAAGCCAGTCAGTGATGACGTGACCAAACGACATATAGACAGTGCGCCGACTGGGCTCTCGATAAGAAATGATCGACTGAAAGATGCTCTCCATGATATCAAAGTCTAAATGGCGATGCATGCCATAGAGCATCAAGCAGTGGTATGGACGGATCTCAGTCAAGGGTTTCGAAGTGATCGGCAAGATGTAGTTTGTGATTATCTTGAAGAGAATGTAGTCAACAGGGGAAAGACGGAGGGTCGCAAAGGTCGGAAAGTCGGGCCCTAACTCGTCAAGACCAGCTGGTCGAGGATGGCCAAAGAAGTGCTGATATATGCTGTCGGGGGTGACATCCACAAAAGGAGGCAGTAAGGGGTCAGGAAGCTCTGGGTAGATGGAATAGAAATTAGGCGACCGACGCCAGCCCAGATATTCCGCCAAGATGTCATAAGAGAAATCAAGGTTCCTCTTGGCGACTCGAGTAGTGAACTCAAAGCCCCCTTGAGGTCCTTGTTGCAGGTTATTATAAAATTCGGAAACAAGGTCATAGTTTATCGTCTGCTCCAGGGAGAGGAGAAAGCCATGGTTGTAGAATGTAATTATCTCCACTATGGAGGGACAATGCTCAGACAGAAAGGGACTGTCAATTGATCGGCAAGAAAGCAACTTGAAGGTTCAAGACTGAAACGCTTGTTCACAAGCAGCGTTCGGGAACCTGGAACTCGACGAAGGCTGAGGCCTTCGAGAGGGCGCAGAAGAAGAAGGGCCTTTGCCCTTTGAGGACCCTTCTGCGGGTTCCTTGCCCTTGGATGACTTCCTAGGGGTTTGAAGAATTGATCATGACAGCAAATTGGATCAAATGAAGGAAATCGAATATTGATAAAATCATGACACAAGTTGATAATCATGGCACAAATTAAAAGATCACAAGATTAAGGTTTGATCAAATTGGTCAAGACAAGGTTTAATCAATGAACCAATCAGTGAACATAAGGTTTAAGACATTGATCAAATTGGTCAAGACAAGGTAGGTCATGGTAAGAGTAGGGTCGCAACACAACACGAAACCACAAGGAGAAACATGGTTAGCGCAAATATATGATTGATAAACACCAAAAGAAAACCGCACAAAATGCTTACTTTGGTGCTATCAAGTCGAGTTGGTTGAGAGGAATCGCTCGGCTGAGTTGCGCAGAGAGGAGATCACGGCGCAGGAAATGAGCTCAAGAGCTTGAGCGAGAAAGAGACTTTAGAACCTTGCAGAAGAAACGAGAAAGAATGCACCGCAGAGGAGATGGCACGCGCAAGAGAAGAAACCGCAGGAAGAGCTCATGCACAGCAAGAGGATGCGCAAGAGGAGAGTTTCGGCGCTAGGGTTCGGAAAGGTAAGGTCTACACGAAGTTAATAGGTTGGTGGATCGGTCCACTAACTGTAATTTAATGTGATCGAACGGATCACCGTTCGATCTGGGAGCGCCCAGTCCGATCAGGCTCCAGCTTGATCGGATTGGCTTGGTCCTGATCGTTCGGGTGACCGATCAGGCAGGCCCCTGATCGATCGACTGATCGATCAGGGAGCGATCAGTAGGTTTGGGAGGTTTTCTGTGACCCTCTTGATCGGTCCGTGGACCGATCACCACAGTGGCCAGATCGGTCTGTGGACCGATCTAGGATAACACAGAACGGTTTGACAATTTTTCGCAAAGTCTTCTGTGACCCCCTCTGATCGGTCGGTGGACCGATCACCACAAGGGGCCAGATCGATCTGGGGACCGATCAGGGGTCGAACAGAAGGTTGTGAACCTTCTGTGAGCTTACTAATCAGTCTGTGGACCGATCAGACCACTCCTGATCGGTCTGTAGACCAATCAGATATCAGAGAATTTTCTGATACAATTTGAAACCTCAATTTCAGACTCCCATTCGATTTCTAATGGGATTAGATGAAAATTATCGATCTTGGAAGGTGTTCCCTCGACTAAAATTGATCCCTCAACAAGGATCAAAGGTCCTTATGGTTTTACAAATCACTTTGCTCCACCCAAGTGGAGTCAAACTCAATCAACAAACATCCATTCAATTTCAATCAGGTTTGTATCAATATGAAATCTCCAATCAAGTTGCCTTGATTGGAATGTCCAAGTATGATCATGGAGCCAAGTACACATGTGTTATGCATTGGTTTTCCCCATACTTGGTCACCGTAGTGATTTTTATCTCGTCAACTTAATTTCTCAAGGGATGCATTGACATTTTGAGAAATTGAGTTGATCCTAGCATCTCACCCCATTTCTAGCAAACAAAAATGTTTTGGTAACCCTTATAGTTTGTGTGAGATGTCCCCAAGTTACCCAATTGTTGCCCAACAATTTTGAGATGATCATGAGGGGTTTTGAATGCATTTCATGTTAGTAATATGAGAGAAGTGTCCTAAGGCAATCGCCTTATGATTGTAATCATTTACTTTAATAAATGAATATTCACTATTTGAGTATACATGTTCATATATTTGATTGAGATCTTAAACTCATTTACTGAATGTCCGCAATACAATTCACAGCATAAGAGAATTTGTGATGAATTCACAACTAGTGATTATCTCTACATGTGCAATTGTGAAGTATTGAAATTGTCCCTAGTCGATGAATTGATAAATACGGACACTATCAATTCTGTTGAGACTAGCATGGGTTATTCTCTAATCAGCTGATTCTCACTGGCTGGTGACATTAGGATGTCCGGAGATAAACATGGATGCTAGTTAAGGGAACTAGTTCATTGGAGTGACTGGCTGTAAAACTTCATATGGTAGTCTAGATATAGAAATGTCAATGAAGTTCTTACTGCAGCTTAAGTGCGATGTTCCTTTGACTTGCGGTGTTCAAGTCATCTTGGTCATAGAGACTTATACTTTGACATCTTAAGCAAGCATCTCTAAGGAGGTGTGGACCCAAGATGGTTGGGTATAAGCCGAAGTGCCCGAAGATGTTTGAACAGCCTACAAAGGATTCACCACTCCTTGCGAGGAGATGTATACCCAAGGCCTATCGTCGGATTGTTACTCGAAGTCTCTGGCCAGAGCATAATATGTTCCGAGTATGAATCTCTAGGAAACATGAGAGTAATTAGAATCTGTTGGATGAGAAAGACATTACTTGGGCTAGGTGTGACGTAGTCAGCCTAGTGGGGACTGACACACATAGACCGTGCCCTGAACCAAGTGGGTATAAGATGGTGAAGGGAATGGGGCACAACTCATTATAGCTGCTGAAGGGTTTCAGAATTATTTCTGAGGTCAACCGTTGATCTTTCGATTAATTGGGGATCATGATGTACTACTAGGTGCCACTCATAATCGTTCTATAATTGGTTAATTATAGACGGCCAACATAAATCGAAAGCCTATTTAGTCACACGCACTACGAGTAATCCGACGGATTTAAAACGAGTTGAAAATTGGATTTTTCGATCAAGAGAAATAAGTCGAATCTGAATTTATCAGAGATGCATCGGAAGCTTGAAATGACTAAGTCTTTTGAAGGCTTATTGGACGAATTAAATGAGTTTAATTCGCGAGGAGCGGCTTGGTTTGGCCGGCCAAAGAGGGTCCCCACTCTCTTTGGTTTGGCCGGCCACAACAAGGAGGGAAATCAATTTATTTGGTTTAAATTATAAAATAAATCAAGTGCGATTTGTTTTATAAAATTATGGATAAATAAATTTATATAAAGAAATTTATATAAAGAAATTTATATAAAGAGATTTATTTTCATAGAAATTAATATAAACCTTGGATTGGTTTATTTTATTTTATAAAATCAATTATGAATTCGTTTTTCCATGATAAGAAAAATTTATATAGTAAATTTCTTGTAAAAATTTATTCCATAATAAAAGGGGAGATGTGTTTATTTTTATTATAAATTTAGTTATAATAAAACTTGGCATAACGGAATAATTCATAAGAAAATTTATAAAATAAATTTCTTATGAAAATTTATTCCGTTAAAGGGGAGACTTGGCAATGGAGAGACTACTATATAAAGGAACCAAGGCAAGGCTTGAATTCCAATCAAGAGATCTAGTAGCAAGCTCTCTCTCTCTCTCCTTCTCTCCCTCTCCCTCCTCTAGGGCCGGCGCCCTCTTCCTCCTCTAGGGCCGGCGCACCTCCTAGGGTTGCCGTGAGTCTCCTCCACCAAGAAGGTGCTAAAGAAGAAGAAGAAGCGGGTCGCAACTCCTTCCTTCCCCCGGATCTTGATTCCGTTACTTGGTGGTTAGTCTTCCATCTCCCTCTCTTGATATTCTTGTCGTGCCTTTGGAGAATCTAGTAGTTCTTGTCGGCACGAAACTCGTGGCTTTGCGAAGTCATCTCGAAGAGAACTCGCGTGGACGTGAATAGAGGCGGAGCTTCCAAGGGACGCTACGGTTGGATCTCGTCCCTTTCTACGAGTTACGCGAGGTATTAAGTAAATTAGTTTACTTTCTGCAAAATTTTAAATGTATGATCATGTCTCCACAACTTAAGGTTGCATGCTAGATACGTGGTTAAAATAATTTAAGAAATTATTTATGCTAAACCTTCCGCTGCACGTAATTAAATTTTAAAATTACGAACCCGTATCCATGTCAACATGCACCCGGTCCCAACATTTCAATCCTACGAAGTGTGACACATTCCCAATTCCCATCTTAAGAAACTAAATTCATTCTCGGGAAGTGGTTTAGTGAAAATGTCCGCTAGATTTGATTTGGACTCTACATATGAGAGTACAACATCTCCTCTAGCAACATGATCCCTAATGAAGTGGTGACGCACTTCAATATGTTTAGTCCTAGAATGATGGACTGAATTTTTGGTTAGATTGATTGTGCTAATGTTGTCACATAACACTTGCACACCCTTATAACTTAATCCATAGTCCTCTAAAGTATGAATCATCCATAACAATTATGACATGCTCTCTCCCATGGCGATATATTCTGCCTCGGTCATGGAGAGAGCAACACAATATTGCTTCCGACTTGACCAACTAACTAGAGATGATCCTAAGAATTGGCAACCCCCACTTGTGCTTTTCCGGTCCAACTTGCATCCAGCATAGTCAGAATCGGTGTAGCCAATTAGGTCAAATGATTCGGTACGGGGGTACCAAAGACCAACTCCAATTGCGCCTTTAAGGTATCTCAAAATTCTCTTAACAGCAATTAAATGAGATTCCTTGGCACAAACTTGATACCTAGTGCACATACCCACAACAAAAAGTATATCAGGTCGACTGGCTGTGAGGTATAGCAGACTACCTATCATGCTCTGGTATTGAGTCAAATCAACAGGTTTACCACTCTCATCATTGTTAATCTTATGTTTGTAGCCATGGGAGTGGTTACCTCTTTCGAATCACTCATGTTAAATTTCCGGAGCATCTCTTGTGTGTATTTCGATTGGTGCACATGGATTCCGTCACGAGTTTACTTAATTTCAAGTCCAAGGAAGAAAGTCAACTCTCCCACTAGACTCATTTCAAATTCACTCTCCATGTGTCCAATAAATTCATTTAAATAGCCCTTGTTGTTTGAGCCACAAATAATGTCATCGACATATACTTGGGCTACAAATATATTATCACCATCTCTTCGTAGAAATAGTGTAGGGTCTATTTGACCTCTAACAAACCCTTTTTCAATTAGAAATGTCGACAATCACTTATACCAAGCTCGGGGTGCTTGTTTAAGGCCATTGAGCGCCTTTTTGAGCTTGAATACGTGGTTTGGAAATTCGGTACTCTCAAACCCTGGAGGTTGTTCGACATAGACCTTTTCTCTTATTAAACCGATTTGACATCCATTTGATATAGCTTGAAACCATGATGTGCTGCAAATGCTAGCATTAACCGGATGGACTCTAATCGTGCCACGGGAGCATAAGTCTCATCATAATCAAGGCCCTCAACTTGACTGTAGCCCTTGGCTACTAAGTGTGCATTGTTTCTTATGATTTCTCCCTTATGGTTCAGTTTATTTTTGAAGACCCATTTAGTTTCAATAATGGTGGTCTTCTTAGGTCTAGGGACTAAGTCCCAAACTTGACTTCTTTCGAATTGACCTAGTTCATCTTACATAGCAATGATCCAATCGGGATCATTTAATGCTTCATCAATTTTTCTAGGTTCAATTTCGAAAATTAAGGCAACTTCATTAGCCTCATTCCTAAAGAATGATCTAGTTCTAACCCCATGATGGATGTCTCCAACAATTTGATCTTGGGGATGACTAGAGGCTAACCTTGTTTGCCTTGGTGTTGGTGGTGCTTCTTGCATGGTTTCACTAGACACCGGCTCAGCCTCAGGATCCGTCTGATCTATGGGTTGTCTAGGCTCACCGTCATCGGACTCATCACCATCAACCATGACACTTGGACTTCCATTTAAACTTAGTCTCCTAAGTTCCAGTTGAACTCCTTCTACATTTTCTGATTGGTCATTTGCTTTTGGAATTTCTTCAAAAACCACATCAGAAGACTCTTCAACCAATCTAGATTTCTTGTTGTAGACTCGGTAGGCTTTACTAACGAGGGAGTACCTGACCAGTATCCCTTCATCATCCTTTGCCGTGAACTTTCCAAGGTGGTCCTTGGTGTTTAGGATAAACATCTTACAACCAAACACCCTAAGGTGTTTAACTGTAGGTGGTTTTCCAAACCAAAGTTCATGAGGAGTCTTTCCTAGAAATCTGTGAATGAGGACTCGATTTTGCACGTAGCAAGCTGTGTTTACAGCTTCGGCACATAAGTACCCCGGTAATGAGTACTCATTGATCATGCTTCGTGCAGCCTCTTGTAAGACTCGGTTCTTCCTCTCTACAACACCATTTTGTTGTGGTGTTCTAGGAGTAGAGAACTCATGTCTATACCCTCTATCTTGACAAAACTCTAAAAATCGTTGGTTTTGAAATTCACCTCCATGATCACTTCTAATTGTCTTAATTGTTGATGATTTCTCATTTTCAACCCTTCTACAAAAAGAAATGAAAACATCTAAGATTTGGTCCTTATATTTTAGAAAATATGTCCATGTATATCTAGTAAAATCATCAATGATAACAAAACAATATCTACTACTATTCAATGATATAATAGTGCTACAATCAAACAAGTCCATGTGAAGTAAATCCAATGCGGTAGATGTACTTACAACACTTTTACCTTTATGTGCAGATTTGGTTTGCTTACCCATTTGACATGCATCACAAAGTTTGTCCTTTTCATACTTGATGCTTGGTAAGCCATGAACTAATCCCTTGTTGGCCAACTTCCGGATATTCTTCATGTTCACATGTGCTAGTCTCCGGTGCCAAAGGGTAGACTCATCTTCTCTTGACATGAGACAATTAACAAGAGTATTAGTAACACTTTTAAATGAAACTTGATAAATGTTATCTACTCTAGTGCCTACTAGTACCGTATCAAAGTTGTCATGTTGTCTAACTAGACATTGACTTGATTTGAAATCAATTGTGTAACCCGCATCACATAATTGACTGATACTTAGGAGATTAAATGTCATTCCCTTGACTAGAAGGACATTCTTAATCCTAAGACATTCGGATATTTGAATGTCTCCTATTCCTATGACCTTAAGACTACCATTGTTACCAAAGGAAACATTACCTCTACTTTTTCTTTGAAGGGTAGTAAATAATGATCTATCCCCGGTCATGTGTTTGGAGCACCCACTATCAACGAACCAAGTTGATAGATGCTCCCCCTCAATCACAACCTACACAATTCAAAAAATAGAAGATTTAAGTACCCAAACCTTGGACCTAAAGAACCTACTAAGCAAGACTTAGGCACCCATGCCTTGACTACTTTCCTTTGAGCCCTAGGTGTCTTAGATTGTCTAACATCAGTCCTAGACATTAAGGACACAAATGATGGTTCTTTGGGTCGGTAACCAATACCGGCCTTATTGTAGACTGCCCATTGGGCATTCAAAATCATATCCAAGGTTTTTGAGCTTGTTGAGAATTTCTCAAGAATACTCTTGTGTTTCTCAACTTCACTCTTCAATGATTTATTTTCATCCTTTAACATCTCAATATGCAAATCATCTACATCCTCATCCCTAGAGGACTTTAATTGTTCAACTTCAATTTTCAATGACTTGACCATAATTTTTGACTTTTTCAACAAATCGGTTAAGCATGCAAATGTTTTATAGCATTTATCTAGTTCGGGAGTGATTACCTCTTCATCATCCGAAGATGATGAAACCGCGTTTGAGGAGTCGGAAGATTCATCACTGCTTTCGTCTCCCTCAATTGCCATGAGTACCACATGCCGTGTACTCTTCTCATCCTTCTCTTCATCGGATGAGCTTGAGGAGGATTCATCCCATGTGGCCTTCAAGGTCTTCTTCTTTTTCTTTGGTTTATCCTCCTTCTTCTAGAGCTTTGGGCAGTCCTTCTTGAAGTGCCCTTTCTTGCTACACTCATAGCAAGTAATATTAGTCTTATCAAGCTTAACTTCACTTGGGTTACCTTTACCCTTGAAGCGTCGACTTTTCCTCATCATTCTTCTAACAAAATTTGCCATCTCAGAGGAAGAAGACCCGCTGCCATCTTCCTCGGACTCGGATTCGGATTCGGATGAGGATGAAGATGAAGAGGCTTCCTTCTCCTTCTTCTTCTTAGTCTTTTCTCCTGCAACTAAGACAATCCCCTTCTCCTTGGGGCCTTTGTTAGCCATTTCATGTAATTCCATTTCACAAAATAAATCATCTAACTTTACAATTGATAAATCCTTAGAAACTTTGTAGGCATCCACCATGGATGACCACAAAGCATTCCTTGGAAAGACTTTCAACACATACCTCACAAGGTCGTGGTTTTCGACCTTTTCATCAATAGAATGAAGACCGTTCAATACCTCTTTGAATCTGCTGTGGAGCTCACTTACGGTTTCATTCTCCTTCATGGAGAGGTTTTGGAGTTGGTTGAGGAACAAATCCCTCTTGGCGATCCTTGAGTCTCGGGTATCCTCGTGGAGCTCGATGAGCTTATTCCACAAATCTTTTGCACTTGTAAATGGACCAACCTTGATGAGTTGATCTTTGTTCATGCCACATTGTAAGGTCACCACCGCCTTCGCGTCGGCTTCACTCTGCCGGGTTTGCTCAGCCGACCAACGCCATGATTCCAATTCTTTTCCTTCATCATCCTTTGGAGGGGAAAACCCCTCCTTCACAGCGAACCAAGTGTTGATATCCATCTTTAGATAATACTCCATCTTCGATCTCCAATATTGAAAATCTGCTCCATCGAAGAAGGGAGGTCGGGTAGTGCTAAAACCTTCTCTCAACGCCATTGTTGATAGCTCTCGGTTGTTAATCCGCTTGTACAGAGCCCCAAGCTCTGATACCACTTATTGGAACTTGGATGGCTAGAGGGGGGGGGGTGAATATAGCCGAACACTTAAACTTTAGCACTTTTCAAGTTTTCTGCACTTAAACGTTAGTAGCACAGCGGAAGCACAAGAAAAACAGAGTTACAGAAAACTAAACCCTAAACTAAGCACAAACACAAAACGCTAACAAGAGGATTTACAAGGTTCGGGGATAACTTGCCCCTACTCATTGACATGCCCTTAAGGTGGGTGATCCCTTGATCGTCGACAGATCAAGCCCCGGAAAATCCGGATAAAATGCAACCTCCTTCTCGGTGGAGCAACCTCTCCATAGCATTTCAAGATGATGAAGTATAAAGTACAGGAAACACAAGAAGGATCTTACTTAGCACTTAGAACCACAAGAACACAAGCAAACTTCTCCCGAGCTCTACTCAGCGTAGATCTCACACAAGAACTCCCTTCTTCGTGTCTTCTCGATGATGGACTCGCCAAGCTTCTTGCTTCTCTTCCAAGTGCTGCAGTATCACAAGGTTGCTCAAGATTCACAGTAGAGTAATCGCACAAGTGTTGAGCAAAAGCTTTTTCAATGTGGAGAACTGATAGCACAACTAGAACTCTCTACAGCTCTTCTCCGCTTCCCAGCTTAACCAACTTCATCGGCAGGTCAACCGTTCCTCTGCAGTAACTCCCAGCTGCTCTCCTGCAACAACCAACTATCTTTGACCTCCTCTGGACTCACTGAATCCCCTCCAGTCGAGCCCCAGGTCATCAGCTCCTCAGCCGTTGCAGCTCACGCCAGAGAACGTTGCAACCTGCTGAAGCAAACAGCCAAAACTGCTGTAGCGAAAACCTTAGTTTGACTTCCCTTGAATGATCCCTGAGTCACCTACACACTTAGCAGCATATTAGGCAGCAAATCAAGAGAAAATAAAAGCATCAGAACATATTAGTGGAGTATCAGTGAAGTTCAGAATTGTTCAGAGCGCGATTAGAACTCCGACAGCGCATTTTGAATTAAAGTGATCGGTCACCGGACCGATCCAGGGCTCGTGGATCGGTCACTAGATCGATCCACAGCTTTGCTGGGACTCCCAGCTTTTGCGGCCACACGGGCCTGATCGGTCACCAGACCGATCAGGCTGTGACCTGATCGATCACCAGACCGATCAGGCTGTGACCTGATCGGTCACCAGACTGATCAGGAAGCTCCCCGTCCGATTAGGCTCCAGCCTGATCGGTGATAGCGAGAACTCCACGACGTTTGATCGTTCACCAGAACGATCTGTACAGTATTCCAGATCGGTCACCAGACCGATCAGGAGACGAACAGAAGCCAACCAAAGCTCTCTGTTCTCTCCCTGATCGGTCACCAGACCGATCAGGACCAAACAGAGAGTCTTCTATTCTCTCCCTGATCGGTCACCAGACCGATCAGGTGCCTAACAGAATACCTTCTGTTCTCTCCCTGATCGGTCACCAGACCGATCAGGAGCCGAACAGAATCCAACCAAGGCTTTTGTTCTCACCTTGATCGGTTGCCAGACCGATCAGGAGCCGAACAGAATCCAACCAAGGCTTCTGTATGCTCCCTGATTGGTCACTAGACCGATCAGTCATCACTGGATCGGTCACCAGACCAATCCAGGAAGGAGTACCGTGCCAACTTCCCTGATCGGTCACCAAACCGATCCAGGGACACCAACCTAGCCCTCCAAGCTAGGATTTCATCCAACCTAGCCCTCCAAGCTAGGACCTGACCCTCCAAGCCAGGATTTCATCCAACTAGCCCTCCAGGCTAGGACCTGACCCTCCAAGCTAGGATTTCATCCACTTAGCCCTCCAGGCTAGGACCTGACCCTTCAAGCCAGGATTTCATCCACGTAGCCCTCCAAGCTAGGACTTTTCACACCTAACCCTCCAGGTTAGGACTTTTCACACCTAATCCTCCAGGTTAGGACTTTTCCACACCTAGCCCTCCAAGCTAGGATTTTTCCACACCTAACTCTCCAAGTTAGGATTTCATCAAACCTAGTCCTACTAGGTATGTCTAGTCCACGACCAGAACTTAATCCCAATCATAATCATCTCATCAGCCTAAACTAAAATCGGTGTCAATACCAAAACAACAATCAGGGTTAGACTGCATCAACAGATGATACAATAGACTTACAATGATCCCTATAAATAATGCCTAAACCCAAACCCATTAAAATTATAACAGAATTTTGTTAGGAAAAATCTTAACAAAATTTTATTAGAAAAAACCTTAACAGAATTTTATTAGAAATACTTTAATAAAATTCTATTAGAAAAAAATCTTAATAGATTTTTCTTCCATGACATCTATTATTCAGATATGAGCACCCGTCAATACTATTATTCATATATCAATAATAAAATAAAAAAACATACATATAATAAAATAAAAAATATTTGAATAATTATTCTAAAGTAAGTTGTTTTTTTACTCCTTTTCAAAAGAGTAAGCAACATACCTTTTATTTTATTTTATTTTTTGTTATTTTCTCCTATATAAATGTATATGAGATATTTATTGAATTAGAATTGCAAGAATGGACTCCGTTGATTCATTTTTTTAGCTAAATGATTTTTTAAATCACTTTAAAAAATCAGCGTTTTCCAAAACTATGTATTTACTTTTGCATATTACTCAAATCACGTAGTCATTTTTGAATTGATCCTTCATGTATTCCTTCTCATTATGTTTCCTATAATACCCCTCCCCCCTTCCCTTTTTTTAACCGTTCATCTAGAAAAAACCTCCAAAGCACTTTATTTAAAAAAAGCCTAATCTCCTCCTTCATCTCCATCGAATAGTTCACTTTCGGGCGGGCTGATGGCTTGCTCTCCTACATGTCGAGCTCCATCTCGAAGTCTGCGATCGTTGCACAAGGTAGGGTCACCGTCGTCGAGGTTGCTACTGTGACCAAGAAGCTCCTTCGTAGCATTGGAAAGGCTATGTGGATTGATAGCACCTTCTTTCTCATCTTAGTATTTTCCCTTATCATCGAGATTGACTGTGAGCAGCAGTTGAATGAGTTGGAAATGTAGCAGTCGACCCTTCTCGATGCCCCCACCACCTTGACACCCCTCTACACCACCACTACGACATCCAAGTGAGAAAAGAAATGAGATGATTTGGTCTAATCCCATGCTTAGAGGGTATTGAAGCTGGGAGCACTAGATAAGCGAATTTGATTTTGATATTGGTAAATGTTTAAAATTAAGTGTGATCAACAAGGTTAACTAAGTGTGCAGAAAAGTCCGGTTAATGCTAGGCAAGAAGTCTGGTCAGGTGATTGAGCAAGCAGTCTTGGTTGTGTAGATTGGGCAACGAAGTCCTGGTTGGATGATTGGGCAACGAAGTCCTGGTCGGATGATTGGGCAATAAAATCCTGGTCAAGGGGGCTGGGCAGAAGTCTTGGCAGATCGAGGACGACGAGTGGAAGTCTTGGGCGTCGTGGATACCAGGCGGAAGTCTAGGCAGGTCGAGGATTCAGACGTCTAGCGAAAAGTCCCGAGAAGTAAAGATCGGAGGCTGAGCAAAGGTCCAAACAAATCTAGAGGATTGGATGTTTAGCAAAAGGTAAATTCTCTTAAGAGGAGTAGGTGAGGATGCATTCATCGTTGAAGGAACAATAGGCGTCAGCTCGATCTGGGATTCCAGATTGTCAAAGCATCAATTATATATATGCCTGTATTTCTAACTGTGATGCAGAATATCAAAGCTGGACTTTGGCCTGAAAAAAGGGTTTCAAGCGCCCGAAAGGTCCACACCTGGAGCACAAGTAGCTGAGTGGACACATTCTGATTGGTTGGGGGACGTCACGTTCCAGGTACCCAGAGGTGGTCCAAGCACTTGGAACAAGATAAATGTTGGCGGATCAAGTTTAGCTACGATGTCCAAACTACTCCGCCAACATCCTAACTAATTTGTTCAAAGAGTAAAATTTTAAGCTGGCCTAACTTTTTTCATAAAATGATTGGTTTGCTAGACTTTTTGTTGTCACTTATATCAAATATTTTGTTGCAAGAACTTCAACTTTCTAACTAATTACTTAGATTGGACTGTTTTCTTAACATATGCAAAAGTCTCATTAACAATATGTGGATTGTTCAACACTAATTTTTTTATCCTTATATTTATTGCTACTATTTAAATGTTCTACCTTTTGAAAATAATGTGGAGAATCACATGATCATAGAATAAACTATGTTATGAAATATTGTAATCTTGTACTAGAGTTGAACTATAATACTACGAGATTATTTTTTCTTATAATTATAATAGCATTAAGTGATGTGATATCTGTAAGTGCATTGAAACACCCTCAAGTAATATAAAAGATTATCGTATCCACAAGGACTATTGAATAAGCAATAGTCAAGTTCACAAAGCATTCTATCTAGACGATCAAAGTTGGTTTGTGAGAGCTTACGACAAGAGGGAGAAAGAGGGTGTGAGAGAGAAGAATTGATCATGGGAGAAGGTTGGAATGGAGAGAGTCTAGGATTTTGATTTCACTACAATGCTAGTTGATGTTCAATGAATTATTCACCTCCTAATCTCAATATTTATGTTCTTATAGGGACTTTAACTAAATACTGATACGACCCAACAATGGTGCACCAGAGTATTCCTCCCATTGACATCCAGTGTCACTAAATGGAAGAAATAACATAGATAGTCCGGTAAAGGGTCACCCTTGTCGCATGAGAGCCCTCGATCATATGCCTCTACATTACATAGGTCACTTCCTAACATGGGATTGAAAGGAACCCATTAAGAACTATTAGACAATTCTTTGTGGAGAATTAGCCTCCATTTCAAGGCAATGCTCAAGATATTCGATTAAATGATACACTTATCACTTAGGGCTTCTTAGTCATACGATCTTGAGCATATCCACTAAGTAGTGACCTCTATCACATTCATATATATTCACCACACACATTTCATCAAACACATACAAGTCACAACACATATAAAATAAGGCTTAAACATATCATTGACAAGAAAATAAGCAAATCTATAGTTTAAACATCCATATCACATCATAGTTACTTCCTATTTCCTATATCTAGAGAACTACTCTAATGCAAAAAAGATACAACTAAGAGACAAGAAGTCAAACAATCTACAACTCAAAACGTGAAGAGAAGAGAAGAGAAACCTTATCCATGTAGCTGAGGATTGTAGAGAGCGATAGAGGGGGGGATATTGCATTCAAAAAATCTCGATTCGGATTTAGAATAATTATGAGTACATAGCAAAAATAAAAACAAGTAAAAGAAACACGGCTAACACAGATTTATTTTTACATGGTTCGGAGTCTGTGACAGCTTCTACTCCAAGGTCCACGGTCCTTGACCGTTAACTTTGGGTAATCACTATTAATCCAAAATGATGATACAAGAATGCAAAGTTAAGTACAAGAATAACAAGAATACCGACAACTTTAATAGAATGAAGAAAGAGCGCGTTGTTCACCCGGTTGGCATGCACAATACAACTAGCATTGGACCCTCCTAATTGGCATGCAACTCTCATCCCCTTAGTGGATTGCCGCCCAAACTCAGCCAACCACGTGTCCACTGAGTGTTAGGGGTCTCCAGCTTCCCCTGGCCGGAGAAGATGGACGGAACAGCCTGAAACCCATCGGAAACCTTCAAAAGTTGCCGGAAACCTCCAAACCACACCCAACCTTGTTTTAGCACCAAGCACACTTCATTTGAAACCTCCTCCCTACCTTCAACCCTTCGATCGACAACCTTGACTCCCGTTGGAGGCCACCCACTGCCCCCCAAAGCTTCAAACCACCCGTGAGATGGAGGAGAAGCTCCACTATACGCTAGAGAAAGGAGGTGAATATAAATAAGAAACAATTTGGGCACATTTCGGAGAAGGCAAAGAGAGCAAATAAGGCTTTAGAGGATGCACAAAGGGGTATTCTAGCGGGAGGGCCCATGCCCAATGATTATAGTATGATCCGAAAGAGTGCTATTCTATTATCGGAGGTGGAAAAGTCATTATGCTCGCTAAAAGGAATGGGGAAAGAACTACAAGCTTAGGCAAAGTTGCGGAGGAGTTTGTGGACTACTTCCATGGCATCCTTAGTCAAATGTGTTGGTGCAAGATGCATCAGTGATGCCCTCCTCAAAGTGTTTCAATGTTTGACAATATGCTTAAGTTAGTGATATATTGAACAAGGGAAGGGTAGTTAAGAAAACGGGACCAAAGTGAACCAAAGTCCTAGTTATCCTAGGCACTAAGTCCTGATCATGAATTGGGCACTAAGTCCTGGCCGAGGGCTGGACACCTAAGATCTAATTGAGGGTTGGGCACTAAGACCTGACCGAGGGTTGGGCAATAAGTCCTGGTTCGTGAAGCTGGGCACTAAGACCTGGTGAGTGAAGCTGGGCACTAAGACTTGGTGAGTGAAGCTGGGCACTAAGACCTGGTCGTGAGATTGGGCAAAAGTCCTGGTGAGTAAAGCTAGGCAAAAGTCCAACCGGATGGGCCGGGTGGCAACCGTCTCCTGAGAGGAGTAGGTGAAAGGCACGTTCCCGGGAATGGGAACTTAGGCATCGGTTCGACCTAGGGTTTCACGAAAATCCGAAGTCAGAACCAATTCGCTAAGGCTAAGATTGTATATGTGTTTATCTTGTATTTATGTATCTTGCAGGTACCTAAAATTGAAGACAAAGCAGGCAAACAAACACACAACAGGGCTGGAAACCTGGTTGCTAGGCGCCCCCATTAACCAGGGTGCCTTAATGATATAGGACGCCTCAATCATTCAAGCGCCCTGTATGTCTAGGGCGCCCTGGTTGATAACCTTATCGACTGCTGCGAGTTCAGCGCGAAGATGAGGTTTGACCAGACTCTATGAGGTGCCTCATTGAACACAGGCGCCCAGTAACAAGCCTATAAAAGGGGTTTCGACCCCTCAACTCAGTAAGCAATTCGAAGATCATTCTAAGCATTCCAAGTGACAATAAAGCGCTAACAATGAGGCTTTGTGACCAAGGAAGCTCAGGGAGGAAGTGTGTGGCACTTCGGAGTTCCAGATCGGTCGAGTCTTCAACTCTTTCTGTTTGGTTTGATTTACTTTCCGTACTTAATTTCTTTAATATTTCTGATTGTAAATCTGGCACTGTAAGACGGGTTTCACCGCCTTCGGAATGTCCGGAAAGGAGACCATTAGTAGACAGGCGTTTCTCGTGCTCAGGGCTTGGATGTACTGGTGGGGGGTTGGGAACCAAGTAAAAAAATCCCGTGTGCAATTTGTTGATCTATTTTTCATTCCTTTTTGTTTTCCGCTGTGCTACTAACTCTGTGTCCAGAACGAACGAACGAATGTTTATGCAAGTTTTTGAAAATTTTTTACGGTCGATATTCACCCTCCCTTTATCGACGGCACCGGTCCCCACAAGTGGTATCAAAGCCTGGTTGCTCTTTACCGGATTAACAGCCGA
Source organism: Boesenbergia rotunda (assembly GCA_024364735.1). NCBI lineage: Eukaryota > Viridiplantae > Streptophyta > Magnoliopsida > Zingiberales > Zingiberaceae > Boesenbergia > Boesenbergia rotunda. The sequence continues at coordinate 127,982 of JAGFNQ010004020.1, read as the reverse complement.
CGGAGCAAAGATGCCAGGAATTGAGGGGGAGCCCAGGGGTGAATCAGGTATATTTTTAAGTATGTCAATTTTTAAATTTCATATTACGTGTTTCAAGTGCAGGGAGAGAGGACACTATAAAAATCAGTGTCCTACTCGTAAGACTGGATCTACACCACCGGCGACAAAGGAAGTACCAGCACCTGGAGTCTGGCGGGACAAAAGTTACATCAAATGCTTCAAATGCGAAAAGTACGGATACTACAAGAATAAGTGTCCGACAAAGGTACAAAAGATTTACGTTCGAAAAGATTTTCAAATTCCTGCACTATCTTATGTAGATAATTTAGATAATTTTTCTGAAAAATTAAACTTTGTGAATAGTCAAATCAATATTTTGCATGACCAATTACAAAATGTAGATAATGTTAAAATATCAGAAATTAACTGTTTAATCCTCAATGTCAATTCAATAATTTCTAAATTAAATTCTGTTAAAATTAGATTTGAAAATTTTAATGATAATTATGAAATTAGATCTGAAAATTAAGAAATTAACCTTGAAAATTTAGATATTAATTCTGAAAATATTGAAAATAGGTCTGAAAATATTGAAGATATTTCTGAGGATAAGGATAATTTTATTGAACTTATTTATGAGGATAAGGATAATTTTTTTGAAGATATTTCTGAGGCTAATAGAGATAAAATCTTTTTAGACAATAGTTTAATTATTAATTTCTTGGAAAATCCTAAAAATAATTATGAAACATTAACTAGTAGCCCTAAAAACTACTCCACCTACTATGAAGATGTAGAAGGATATGATTTTGAGGATGTGGAGGAAATTAAATTTTCTAGAATCAAGACTACAGTGAATAAAATTTACAAAAATTCAAACAAATCAGAATTGTTAGAAAACTTGAAAAATTAAATAAAAAAGAAATAGTAGATAAGTCAAAAATTTTTGAAATCATGAAAATGATGAAATTAAACCCACAACTTTTAATTAACCCAGAAATTTTGAAACTTAAATCAAGTTAAATCTTAAAAAACTTTAATTAAAATTTTAACCTTAACCTAATCCTTAATTTATTCTTAATGAATTCTTAATTAATTTAATTCTTAATCCTTAATTAATTTAATTTTAATTTAATTCTTAATTAATTAATTAATTCTTAATTAATTTCATTAATTAATCCTTAATTAATTCTTAGTTAATTTAATCATAATTATTTTTACCTTAATTTAATTCTTAATCAATTTAATTCCAATTAATTCCTAAATAAACTTTAAATGTTAATAACTTAAACTTGAATTAAATAAAAGCTTACCCAAACTGCAACAATCAATTTAATAAAATTAAATATGTCAAATTAAATATGTCAAATTAAATATGTCAAAGTGAGTTGACATATTCGCGGGTTCACACGACATGTATCAAATCGGGAATTTGATACATTATTAGAAACATAAGTAAAATGATTTGAATTGTTTAACTCATGCATAACTGTCATGCCATGCATCTGCTATTTTGTTAAATATATGTCATGACATTCATGTTTAATTTTATGCATGATTTAAAACGGTTATAGGAAAAAGACTAATTGAAACTTGAACAACATAGTATTAGGTGGAGGTGAGATAATAGTACATTAGGGAAGCCTTCTAATAAGGTCAAGTAAGGTAAGGCGTACCCTACTTGGTCTGTTTAGTTTGGTGGAACTAGCCGAAGCTACCGATCCAAAACCTAAGCTAGTTAAACCAAACTTTTTCAAGAAGTAATTTGAAAATGAACTTTCGGTAAAAGGCTTTGTCAAGGAAAGGGTTGTTGCTCCAATAAGGCTACGACTAAAGAAGGCCTCTGTGCCTCGCCAAGACCTAGAAGCCAATTATCGAAAATCAAATTCAATTTACTATTTGATAAATTTGAATCTAACACAAGTTTTAATTAAATCTTAGATTAAATTCAAAGAAAAATTATTCAAGCATCTCACAATACACCCATAAGACAACCATGCATGCTTGTATTGAGACATCCAAAATCGGTGAGATGTTAAGGACTAATAAATTGAAGAATATTTTTCGAAATTATTTTCCAAAATTCTTAAAATATTTTTCTAAAAATCTATTTTCAAAATAGTGCTTTAACATAATAATGTTTTTATGGATTTCATGCTTGTCTGAGTGCTTATATATTATACATTTTCAAAATTATATCTTTTTGAAAAATTGTTTGACCTACACAATTAGACACAAGCCTCTTAGGTCAACACTAAAGTCCCTTAAGGCACTTAGATAGAGTCAAACAGTGTTGGATACAGGGGGAGTGTCTTATTCTTTTAAAAGATTTTTTTTGGTTTTTCGAAAACCGAGCTTGAAAAATTATTATCACTTATGTTTTTTGAAAAAGGTTTATGCTTTAAAATTATCATCATTCTAAATTATATTTTCGAAAATTGTCTCCTTGAGAATTACCACGCTCAAAATAAGGTTTTCAAAAATTGGTTCAAACCTTGTTATCTCTTTGAAAAATTAGCATCATTTCAAAGTGTGTGCTTTAAAAATTACTATCTTTCAAAAATGTCATTCAAAACTGATCTTTTGATTTTGATAAACCCTAAAGACACAGAGGAAATTTTCTTCATGATCTACAAGGACTCCTAGGATGTGTCAAATTTAGGGGGAGTCTTGTTGGTGCAGACAACACCCAAGTCGAACCTGTGTTTTGATAATGACAAAGGGTCCAAAAGTTAAGATGTCATGTTTATCTAACATGTTACTTGAGTGTGCAGATTGAAGTCCTAGCGAAGGACTGCTAGGCACCTAGCGAAGGACTGCTAGGCAACGAAACCCTAAGTCTTGGCGAAGGACTGCCAGACACCTAGCGAAGGGTAGCTAGGAATCGAAGACCTGGCGAAGGACTGCTAGGCACTGTTGGAACTCGGATGGCTAGAGGGGGGGGGTGAATATAGCCAGACACAAACTTCTTTAGCTTTAGGGTTTCTCTGCACCTCACGGTTAGTAGCACAACAGCGGAAACAATAAAAACAGAGAAGTGCAGAAAACAAAAACAAACTAAAACAACTAGCAAGATCTCTAACAAGGAGGGTTTACAAGGTTCGGGGATAACTTGCCCCTACTCCTTGGCGTGCCCTTAAGGTGGGCGATCCCTTGATCATCGGCAGATCAAGCCCCGGTGAATACCGGATAAAATGCAACCTCCTTCTCGGTGGAGTAACCTCTCCACAGCGTTTCAATCAGAGATATAGTTTTAAGCACAATGAAACACGAGAAAAACCTTACTCAGCACTTAGCACAGACAAGAACACAGCAAGCTCCTTCCGAGCTCCACCCAGTGATGATCTCACGCAAGAAACCACTTCTCCGTGTCTTCTCGCTGATGGACTCACCAAGCCTCTTGTTCCTTCCTCCAAGTGCTCAAGCAAGGGATGGTTGCTTCAAAGAGCACAATAGCTTGCTCAAGAAATGATGGAACAGCAAGAACACACGCACGCAGCAAGCACTTAGCAGCAGAAATTCTGATCAGCGTTGTTGTTGTTGAAGACTTGTTCGCCACCAGCGCATAAGTCTTCTCCACACTGCTCCAGGTGACACCATCTCACTGCAGCGGCTCACCTGCAATCACCAGCCACCACTGAGCTCTTCTGGACTTCCTGAGCTTCCCTCAGACCAGCCCCAGACAGCAGCTCCAGCCAGCGCTAGTGCCCGTTGCAACCTGAGATGGAAAACAGACAAACCTGCTCCAAGGAAAGGCCTCCATTTACTCTCCTTGAGTGTTTGAATCCTTCCCTGTCACCTACAGCTTAATCAGAGTGTTAGAGTAGCATATCAAGCAGGAAATCACATATCAGAGGTCAATTGCAGAGAATCGGATACGGTCAGACGCGATCAGAGCGTCTGACAGTGCAATTTGAATTAAAGTGATCGGTCACCGGTGATCGGTCACCGGACCGATCCAGAGCTTGTGGGTCGGTCACCAGACCGATCCACCGCTTTGCTGGGACTCCCAGCTGTCGCGGCCACACAAGCCTGATCGGTCACCGGACCGATCAGAGTGAAGCTTGATCGGTCACCAGACCGATCAGGTAACTCCCTGACCGATCAGGCTCCAGCCTGATCGGTTGTAAGACAGAGTCCGCGACACTTGATCGTTCTCCAGAACGATCTGTACAGTGATCCAGATCGGTCACTGGACCGATCAGGAGTAGATCAGTAAGGTCCCCAAGACCTACTGAACGTTCCCTGATCGGTCACCGGACCGATCCGGAGCAAAACAGCAGTGGAACTCAACCTCACTGAGTACTCCCTGATCAGTCTCCAGATCGATCAGGAGCAAGGCAGTGGGTGAACGGCACACTCCCTGATCGGTCACTAGACCGATCAGGAGCCGAACAGTGGGTTCCCAACCTCACTGTGCTCTCCCTGATCGGTCACCCGACCGATCAGTCATTGCTGGATCGGTCACCCGACCGATCCATGAAGGAGCAGCGTGCCAACTTCCCTGATTGGTCACCAGACCGATCCAGGGGGGTCTAACCTAGCCTTCCAAGCCAGGGTTTCACCCAACCTAGCCCTCCAAGCTATGACCTGACCCTCCAAGCCAGGACTTTTCCATCTAACCCTCCAAGTTTGGAATTTTCACCTAATCCTCCAAGTTAGGACTTTTCACCTAGCCCTTCAAGCTAGGACTTTTCACCCAACCCTTAAGAGTTAGAATTTTTCGATACCTAGCCCTCCAAGCTAGGATTTTTGACCTAACCCTCCAAGTTGGGACTTTTCACCTAACCCTCCATGTTAGGACTTTTCACCTAGCCCTCCAAGCTAGAACTTTTCACCCAACCCTTCCGAATTAGGACTTTTCACACCTAGCCCTCCAAGCTAGGATTTTCCCACACCTAACCCTCCAGGTTAGGATTTTTCACACCTAGCCCTCCAAGCTAGGATTTTTCACACCTAACCCTCCAGGTTAGGACTTTTCACACATCCCGTGCCTAATCCCCGATTAGGACTTAATCATAATCATACTCATCATAATTATCGACCTAAACTAAAATCGATGTCAACACCAAAATAACAATCAGGGCCATACTGCATCAACAATCTCCCCCTTTTTGTTGTTTGACAATCCGATTTTAAGTTTAGGGATTCTCAATCAATTTCTCAACTTCCAGAATCATAGGGGAATCAGGATCCTCCCCCTACAACATGATCATCCTAAACTTAACCAACCACACTCTCCCCCTTTGGCAAACACCGAAAAGGGTCTAGAGCGGTTGTTAAGTTTAACCATACTCCCCCTCAACCCTAGGGGTATCCCAAAATAATAAAGGTATGATTGATTTAATTTGATAAACATATGAACTCATATGACAAAGATTAGACATGACAAAACAAGCATATGTATCATATGGAACTGAAACAAACTCATAATCATAAGCATGAACATAGCAATATATGATGAGGCATAATGATAGCAACCATGTGACCATACATGTAAGCCAACATCCTAAACATGATAAGACAAATATGAAATACAAGCAAAATATCAGATGCATCATATTGCATCAAAGTCAAAACACCTCCAGGAAAAAAAACTGAGCACAATCAAATATGACACTCATCATAACAGTCAATGTCATCAATCCCCTACGTGGTCATCGTCTGAAGAATCAGCAATATATATAACATCCCCTGGCGAAGGGCCGCTGGGGGATGCACCATCAGGAAACGTGTGATGATACCACTCCTCATACCATGTGTCCTGTAGTGAGCTGATCTCAGAGACATCAGATACTAGAGCATCGAGACGGTGATCGAAAGACTGAAACTCTGAGCTGACCTCCTGTCGCCAGAGCTCGGAGATATGCAACTCGCGCTCCATCATCTGCTCTAGCTCCGCAACCTGCCAGCGGAGCTCAGGAGCCCACTCATCATAATCCTCAACATCAGCGGGCGACTCCTGATCATGGACTGCTCCTGGTAACTCCCCCGCACATCTTCAATCCTTCCACCTTAGCCCCTGTGGCCCGACAACAATGCCGGACTGAACGAGCATGCGACGATCCAGGCGGCAGTCCTGTCGAACCATGGGCACAATGCGACCCTGTGAAACATCGATACCTACGGACTGCAGCCAAGCAGTAATGATATGGCCAAAGGGCATGTAAACCGTCTGACCATACATCTGACTATGGACGATGATGGAAAAGTAAAGAGAAGTCACTGGGTCAAAGTCCAACTGCTGATGCATCCCATAGAGCATCAAGCAGTGAAATGGATGAATCTCTTCTAGGTGCTTTGAAGTAGTCGGGAGGAGACAGTTAGTTATGATCTTGAATAAAACATAATCTAGGGGGGACAGGCGAAGAGCAGGAAATGTGGGAAAATCTTGATCACGCTCACCGAAACCTCTTGGCCTGGGATGGCCTAGAAAATACTCGTAGATGGAGTCAGGAGTGACTCCATCAAAGGGAACTGGAAAAGAATTAGGAGGATAGGGGTAGAGTGAAATGACATTCTCGGACCTGCGACAACCGAGAAAGGTAGTGAAAGCAGATAGATTGAAATCAAGGTCAATACTAGTGACACCAGTCCTCCACCTAGTGCCTTCACCACTGACCATGTTATTATAGAATTCAGAGACCATATCAAAGTTTATTGGCCTCTCTAAGAAAAGGACGGGTTGAAGCTCATAGTATTCAATGATTCGTCGTATAGTAGGACAATGTTCGTAAATATAGGTTTGATCCACCGACCGACATGGCATAAGTTTAAAAGTATGCCATTGAAAGTTTAGAGCATAATGAATGTTTTGAAATCTAGTATGTGGTGGTGGTGGAGGTCTTGAAGGAGGTGTAGATGTTGAAGGACCTTTGCTCTTTGAGCTTCCCTCCATGGGTTCTTTTCCCTTAGAAGACTTTCTAATGGATTGAATAATTGATCATGACAATAGGTTTGATCAGGATAGGTAAACCGAATCATGACACCTATCACAAGATTAAGATTTGATCAAATTGATCAAGACAAGGTAAGACCCAATCAGTGAACATAATCATGACACAACCAAGGTAAGACATTTGATCATGGGGACATAATCATACAAGATTTGATCATGGGGATATAATCATAGGGTAAGACATTTGATCAAAGGTAAGACATGGCAAGGTAGGTCACGGCCAAAATATGAGGCCATGGCACAACATCAAAACATGGTTAGCCTCAAATACATAGTGTATGAACTGATTCGAAAAAGAAACTAACCAAAGAGAACTTACTTAGGTGCCATGGAAGAAGTTCTTGAAGGTTGAGAGCAAACTCCTTTCTGAACCTTGCGTAAGGAGGGATCGTAACACAGGGAAGGCGCTTGAAGTTCGCAGTAGCGGACTACAACAGCACTAGGAAGAGCTCTCGCGCAGATAAGATCGCAAGGGATCACGCGCAGGAAGAAGGAAAACTCAGAGAAGCTCAAACGCAAGAGGAAGGGAGATGCAGGGAAGGCGCTCGCACGGGATGAAGAAGTGCAAGTAGGGAGGTTCGGCGCAAGGGCTTGGGAGTTGAGGGGTTTTCGCGAAGTTAATAGGTTGGTGGATCGGTCCACCAACCGAAATTTAATGTGGTTGAACGGATCACCGTTCGATCAGATAACGCTCAGACCAATCAGGCTCTGGCCTGATCGGACTGGCCTGGTCCTGATCGGTCGGGTGACCGATCAGGCAGGCTCCTGATCGATCGGCTGATCGATAAGGAAGTGAACTGTAGGGTTAGAGAGTATTCTGGAAGCCCCCTGATCGGACTGTGGATCGATCACCACAGGGTGCCAGATCGGTCCGGGGACCGATCCAGGCTAGCACAGAATGGTTGGATAAAATCTCGCAAAGTCTCTGTGATCCTTCTGATTGGTCTGTGGACCGATCACCACAGGAGAGAGCCAGATCGGTCCGTGGACCAATCAGCCCTATGCCTGATCGGTCCGGTGACCGATCAGAGTTCCTGATACTCCCTGATAGGATCTGAAACTTGCAGTTTCAGACTTTCAAAATCTTTCTAACAAGATCTGATGAAGTTTATCGACCTTGGACATGATCTCATGACTAAAATTGATCCCTAAACAAAGATCAAAGGTTCTTATAGGTTCAACAATCACTTTGCTCCACCCAAGTAGAGTCAAACTCAATCAACAATCATCCAATCAAATTTTAACCAGGATTGTGCCAAATTCAAGTCTCCAATCAAGTTTCCTTGATTGGAATGTCCAAGTATGATCATGGAGCCAAATACACATGTGTTATGCATTGGTTTTCCCTATACTTGGTCACCGATGTGATTTTTATCTCGTCAACTTAATTTCTCAAGGGATGCATTGACATTTTGAGAAATTGAGTTGATCCTAGCATCTCACCTCATATCTAGCAAACAAAAACGTTTTGTTAAATCTTACAGTTTGTGTGAGATGTCCCCAAAGTTACCCAATTGTATCCCAACAATTAGAATTAATCATGAAGGGTTTTGAATGCATTTTGATCCTATGAAGCACGACACATTCCCAATTCCCTTCTCAAGAAGCTAAACTCATTTTCAGGGAGTGGTTTAGTGAAAATGTCCGCTAGATTTGACTTGGACTCTACATATGAGAGTACAACATCTCCTCTAGCAACATGATCTTTAATGAAGTGGTGGCGCACTTCAATATGCTTTGTCCTAGAATGATGGACTGGATTCTTGGTTAGGTTAATTGTGCTAATGTTGTCACACAACACTTGCACACCTTTGTAACTCAATCCATAGTCCTCTAAAGTATGAATCATCCACAACAATTGCGATATACTCTCTCCCATAGCAATATATTCTGCCTTGGTCGTGGAGAGAGCAACACAATGTTGCTTCCGACTTGACCAACTAACTAAAGATGACCCTAGAAATTGGCAACCCCCACTTGTGTTTTTCCGATCCAACTTACATCCAGCGTAGTCGGAATCGGTATAGCCAATAAGGTCAAATGATTCGGTACGGGGGTACCAAAGACCAACTCCAATTGTGCCTTTAAGATATCTCAAAATCCTCTTAACAAAGATCAAGTGAGATTCCTTGGCACATACTTAATACCTAGCGCACATACCTACAGTAAAAAGTATATCAGGTCGACTAGCTGTGAGGTATAGCAAACTACCTATCATGCTTCGATATTGAGTCAAATCAACCAGTTTACCACTCTCATCATTGTCTAATCTTGTGTTTGTAGCATGGAGTGGTTACCTCCTTTGAATCACTCATATTAAATTTTTGAAGTATCTCTTGAGTATACTTCGATTGATGCACATGGATCCCATCTCGGGTTTGCTTGATTTCAAGTCCAAGGAAGAAAGTCAACTCTCCCACTAGACTCATTTCAAATTCACTTTCCATGTGTCCAATGAATTCATTTAAATAGTCCTTGTTGTTTGAGCCACAAAATATGTCATCAACATAAACTTGGGCTACAAAGATATTGTCACCATCTCTCCGTAGAAATAGTGTAGGGTCTATTTGACCTCTAACAAAGCCTTTTTCAATTAAGAATGTCGACAACTGCTCATACCAAGCTCGGGGTGCTTGTTTAAGGCCATAGAGTGCCTTTTTGAGCTTGAACACGTGGTTTGGAAATTCGGTACTCTCAAACCCCGGTGGTTGTTCGACATAGACCTCTTCTCTAATTAAACCATTTAAGAAGGCTGATTTGACATCCATCTGATATAATCTGAAACCACGATGTGCTGCAAATGCAAGCATCAACCAGATGGACTCTAATCGTGTCACGGGAGCATCGGTCTCATCATAATCAAGGCCTTCAACTTGACTATAGCCCTTGGCTACTAAGCGTGCCTTGTTTCTAATGATTTCTCCCTTATGGTTCAATTTATTTTTGAAGACCCATTTGGTTACAATAATGGTGGTCTTCTTGGGTCTAGGGACTAAGTCCCAAACTTGACTCCTTTCGAATTGACCTAGTTCATCTTGCATTGCAATGATCCAATCGGGATCACTTAATGCTTCATCAATTTTTCTAAGTTCAATTTCAAAAATTAGGGCAACTTCATTAGCCTCATTCCTAAAGAATGATCTAGTCCTAACCCTATGATGGATGTCTCCAACAATTTGGTCTTGGGGATGACTAGAGGATAATCTAGTTTGCCTAGGTGTTGGTGGTGCTTCTTGAATGGCTTCACTAGACACAAGTTCAACCTTAGGATCCGGCTGATCTATGGATTGTCTAGGCTCACCGTCATTGGATTCATCACCATCAACAACATTTGGACTTTCATTCAAACTTAGTCTCCTAAGTTCGAATTGGATTTCATCTTCTGGTTGTCCATTGACTTTTGGAATTTCTTCAATGACAACATCAGAAGACTCTTCAACCAGTCTAGTTTTCTTATTGTAGACTCGGTAGGCTTTGCTAACTAGGGAGTACTCGAATAGTATCCCTTCATCAGCCTTTGCCGTGAACTTTCCAAGATGGTCCTTGGTGTTTAGGATGAACACCTAACAACCAAACACCCTAAGGTGTTTAACCGTAGGTGGTTTCCCAAACCAAAGTTCATGGGGAGTCTTACCTAAGAATCTATGTATGACGACTCGATTTTGCACATAGCAAGCTGTATTTACAGCTTCGGCCCACAAGTAACTCGGTATTGAGTACTCATTAAGCATGCTTCGTGCATCCTCTTGTAGAACACAGTTCTTCCTCTCTAAAACACCATTTTGTTGTAGTGTTCTAGGAGTAGAGAACTCATGTCTATACCCTCTATCTTGACAAAATTCTAAAAATCATTGATTTTGAAATTCACCTCCATGATCACTCCTAATTGTCTTAATTGTTAATGATTTTTCATTTTCAACTCTTCTACAAAAAGAAATGAAAACATCTAAGGTTTGGTCCTTAAATTTAAGAAAATAGGTCCATGTATATCTAGTAAAATCATCAATGATAACAAAGCAATATTTACTACCATTCAATGATATGATAGTGCTACAATCAAATAGATCCATGTGAAGTAAATCTAATGTGGAAGAAGTACTTACAGTGCTTTTACCTTTATGTGCAGATTTTGTTTGCTTACCCATTTAACATGCATCACAAATCTTTTCTTTCTCATACTTGATGCTTGGTAAGCCACGAACCAATCCCTTATTGGCCAACTTCCGGATATTCTTCATGTTCACATGTGCTAGCCTCCGGTGCCAAAGGGTGGACTCCTCTTCTTTTGACATGAGACACTTAGCAAAAGCATTAATAGCACTTTTAAAAGATACTTGGTAAATGTTGTCTACTCTTGTTCCTACTAGTACTGTGTCCAAGGTGTCATGTTGTCTAACTAGACATTGACTTGGTTGGAAATCAATTGTGTAACCCGTGTCACACAATTGACTGACACTTAGGAGATTAAAAGTCATCCCCTTGACTAGAAGGACATTTGAAATTCTAAGACATTCGGATATTTGAATGTCTCCTATTCCTATGACCTTAAGACTACCATTGTTTCCAAATGAAACATTACCTCTACTTTTCCTTTGAAGAGTAGTAAACAATGATCTATCCCCGGTCATGTGTTTGGAGCACCCACTATCAACGAACCAAGTTGATAGATGCTCCCCCTCAATCATAACCTACACAATTCGAAAAATGGAAGATTTAGGTACCCACACCTTGGGACCTAAAGCATCTACTAAACAATACTTAGGCACCCATGTCTTGACAACTTTCTTTTGAACCTTGGATGTCTTAATTGGTCTAACACCAGTCCTAGACATTAGGGACACAAATGAAGATTCTTTGGGTCAGTAACCAATACCGGCCCTATTGTAGACTGCCCTTTGGGCATTCAAGATCATGTCTAAGGTCTTGAAGCTTGTTGAGAACTTCTCAAGAATATTCTTGAGTCTCTCAACTTCACTCTTCAATGATTTATTTTCTTCCTCTAACAATTCATCATGCATATCATCTACATCCTCAACCTTAGAGGATTTCAAATGCTCAATTTTAATTTTCAAGGATTTAATCTCATCCTCTAACATTTTAACATGCAAGTCATATATGTTATTATCCCTAGAAGACTTCAATTGTTCAATTTCCAATTGTAATGATTTAACCTTATTCTTAGACTTTTTCAACATATTGGTTAAACATGCAATAGCTCTATAACATTTTTCAAGTTCGGGAGAGGTTACCTCTTCATCATCCGAAGATGATGAAGCCGCATTTGAGGAGTTGGAAGATTCATCACTGCTCTCTTCTCCAAGAGCCATGAGTGCCACGTGCCGTGTACTCTTCTCCTTTTCTTCATCGGATGAGCTTGAGGAGGTTTCATCCCAAGTGGCCTTCAAGGCCTTCTTCTTCTTCTTTGATTTCTCCTCCTTCTTTTTGGTTTTCTCCTCCTTCTTCTTTAGCTTCGGGCACTCACTTTTGAAATGCCCTTTCCTACCACACTCAAAGCAAGAAGCATTAGTCTTATCAACTCTAGCTTCATTAGGGTTACCTTTACCCTTGAAGCGTCGACCTATTCTTATCATTCTTCTCACAAAATTCGCCATCTCAGAGAAAGAGGACCCGCTGCCATCTTCCTCGGAATCCGATTCGGATTTGGAAGAGGATGAAGATGAAGAGACTTCCTTCTCCTTCTTCTTCTCCTTCTTCTTTTTGTTGGACCGGTCCCCTGCAACTAAGGCAATCTCCTTCTCCTTGGAGCCTTTGTTAGCCATCTCATGCAATTCCATTTCACAAAACAAATCATCTAACTTAACAATTGATAAATCCTTGGAGACTTTGTAGGCATCCACCATGGATGACCACAAAGCATTCCTTGGAAATGCTTTCAACACATACCTCACAAGGTCGCGATTCTCGACCTTTTCATCAATAGAATGAAGCCCGTTGAGGACTTCCTTGAATCGGCTATGTAACTCACTTACGGTTTCATTCTCCTTCATGGAGAGATTTTGGAGTTGGTTGAGGAACAAATCTCTCTTGGCGATTCTTGAATCTCGGGTGCCCTCGTGAAGTTCTATGAGCTTGTTCCACAAGTCTTTTGCACTTGTGAATGGACCAACCTTGATGAGTTGGTCTTTGTTCATGCCGCATTGTAAGGTGACCACCGCCTTCACGTCGGCTTCACTCTTCCGAGTTTGTTTAGCGGTCCACCGCCAAGATTCAAGTTCTTTGCCTTCATCATCCTTTGGAGGGGTAAAACCCTCCTTCACCGCGAACCAAGTGTTGATGTCCATCTTTAAGTAATACTCCATCTTCGATCTCCAATATTAGAAATCTGCGCCATCGATGAAAGGAGGTCGGGTGGTGCTAAAGCCTTCTCTCAACGCCATGGATGATAGCTCTCGGTTGTTAATCCGCAAAAACAGAGCCCCATGCTCTGATACCACTTGTTGGAACTCGGATGGCTAGAGAGGGGGGGGGGGTGAATATAGCCAGACACAAACTTCTTTCGCTTTAGGATTTCTCTGCACCTCATGGTTAGTAGCACAGCAACGGAAACAATAGAAACAGAGAAGTGCAGAAGTGCAGAAAACAAAAACAAACTAAAACAATTAGCAAGATCGCTAACAAGGAGGGTTTACAAGGTTCGGGGATAACTTGCCCCTACTCCTTGGCGTGCCCTTAAGGTGGGCGATCCCTTGATCGTCGGCAGATCAAGCCCCGGTGAATACCGGATAAAATGCAACCTCCTTCTCGGTGGAGTAACCTCTCCACAGCGTTTCAATCAGAGATATAGTTTTAAGCAGAATGAAACACGAGAAAAACCTTACTAAGCACTTAGCACAGACAAGAACACAGCAAGCTCCTTCCGAGCTCCACCCAGCGACGATCTCACGCAAGAAACCACTTCTCCGTGTCTTCTCGCTGATGGACTCACCAAGCCTCTTGTTCCTTCCTCCAAGTGCTCAAGCAAGGGATGGTTGCTTCAAAGATCACAATAGATTGCTCAAGAAAAGATGGAACGGCAAGAACACACGCACGCAGCAAGCACTTAGCAGCAGAAATTCTGATCAACGTTGTTGTTGTTGAAGACTTGTTCGCCACCAGCGCATAAGTCTTCTCCACACTGCTCCAGGTGACACCATCTCACTGCAGCCTCCAGCTGCTCACCTGCAACCACCAGCCACCACTGAGCTCTTCTGGACTTCCTGAGCTTCCCTCAGACCAGCCCCAGACAGCAGCTCCAGCCAGCGCCCGTTGCAACCTGAGATGGAAAACAGACAAACCTGGTCCAAGGAAAGGCCTCCATTGACTCTCCTTGAGTGTTTGAATCCTTCCCTATCACCTGCAGCTTAATCAGAGTGTTAGAGCAGCATATCAAGCAGGAAATTGCATATCAGAGGTCAAATGCAGAGAATCGGATACGGTCATACGCGATCAGAGCGTCTGACAGTGCAATTTGAATTAAAGTGATCGGCCACTGGACCGATCCAGAGCTTGTGGGTCGGTCACCAGGCCGATCCACCGCTTTGCTGGGACTCCCAGCTGTCGCGGCCACACAAGCCTGATCGGTCACCGGACTGATCAGAGTGAAGCCTGATCGGTCACCAGACCGATCAGGTAACTCCCTGACCGATCAGGCTCCAGCCTGATCGGTTGTAAGACGGAGTCCGCGACACTTGATCGTTCTCCAGAACGATCTGTACAGTGAACCAGATCGGTCACTGGATCGATCAGGAGCAGATTAGTAAGGTCCCCAAGACCTACTGAACGCTCCCTGATCAGTCACCGGACCGATCCGGAGCAAAACAGCAGGGGAACTCAACCTCACTGAGTGCTCCCTGATCGATCTCCAGACCGATCAGGAGCAAGGCAGTGGGTGAACGGCACACTCCCTGATCGGTCACCAGACCGATCAGGAGCCGAACAGTGGGTTCCCAACCTCACTGTGCGCTCCTTGATCGGTCACCCGACCGATCAGTCATTGCTGGATCGTTCACCCGACCGATCCACGAAGGAGCAGCGTGCCAACTTCCCTGATCGGTCACCAGACAGATCCAGGGGGGTCTAACCTAGCCTTCCAAGCTAGGGTTTCACCCAACCTAGCCCTCCAAGCTAGGATCTGACCCTCCAAGCCAGGATTTCATCCAACCTAGCCCTCCAAGCTAGGACCTGACCCTCCAAGCCAGAACTTTTCCATCTAACACTCCATGTTGAGAATTTTCACCTAACCCTCTAAGTTAGGACTTTTCACTTAGCCCTCCAAGCTAGGACTTTTCACACAACCCTTCTGAGTTATAATTTTTTCATACCTAGCCCTCCAAGTTAGGATTTTTCACCTAACCCTCCAAGTTGGGACTTTTCACCTAACCCTCCAAGTTAGGACTTTTCACCTAGCCCTCCAAGCTAGGACTTTTCACCCAACCCTTCCGAATTAGGACTTTTCACACCTAGCCCTCCAAGCTAGGATTTTTCCATACCTAACCCTCCAGGTTAGGATTTTTCACACCTAGCCCTCCAAGCTAGGATTTTTCACACCTAACCCTCCAGGTTAGGACTTTTCACACATCCCATGCCTAATCCCCGATTAGGACTTAATCATAATCATACTCATCATAATTATCGACCTAAACTAAAATCGATGTCAACACCAAAACAACAATCAGGGCCAGACTGTATCAACAGGCACCAGGCGAAGGACTGCTTTGCATTGAAGACCTGGCGAAGGACTGCTAGGCACCAGGCAAAGGATTGCTTGGCACTGAAGACCTGGCGAAGGACTGCTTGGCACTAGGCGAAGGACTGCTTGGTATTGAAGACCTGGCGAAGGACTGCTAGGCACCAGGCGAATGACTGCTTGGTACTGAAGACCTGGCAAAGGACTGCTAGGCACCTGGCGAAGGACTGCTGGGCAAAAGTCCAACCGGAGGAGCCGGTTGGCAATAGGTAAATTCTCCTGAGAGGAGTAGGTGAGGACGCGTTCCCCGTCGAGGGAACAGTAGGCGTTGGTTCGACCTAGGGCTCCATTTTGGAGACCCAAAGTCAGAACCAAGACAGCTACGGCTGTATAAACCTAATACTTTATTGCTTTGTGTTGTTTTGGACTAACCCTGGATGCAGGACCGAAGGAACGTGTTTCTGCAGCTTAGAATGCCTCAAAGGAGAGGGGCAAGAAGATGAGCAGGGCACCCCCAGTGTCCCGGGCACCCCCAAGGTCAAGGCAAAACAAGAGTAAGCAAAGAATTGCTTCGGCAGCACACTGGGCCGGGCACCCTCATGCTCTCGGGCGCCCCCGTGCTCCCGGGCGCCTCGGATGCCCCGAGCGCCCTGGGTTCAAGCCAACGAAGCAGATAGAGTTCTATCTAGCCTAGAAGCCAGTTGACTAGTTCAACCTGGGCGCCCCTGCTTCCCGAGCGCCCCCGTCAAACCTCGAGCCCGATCTTGGAGGGATAAAGGCTGATTGAGAGGTTTGCGGATCGTGTGACACGTGGAGGGCACCCCCAGCGTCCCGGGTGCCCCCAGGTGCACTATATAAGGGGCTCGACCCCCAAGGCTTCTCAACACAGTTTTCCAACGCCAATACGCTCTTCAACTCAAGCGCTCTGCTCCAGAAACCTCCCATCTCGAGATCTTAGCGCCGACGACGACCCTACGCACCGAAGAACGATCTACACCGGGTGTCGGTCACGAAGAGTTAATTTTTAAATTGTATTCTTACTGCACTATTACTGTACAACTTTTTGTAAGAACTTGCGCGATTATAGTATTGCCCGCAGTAAACGGTCAAGGACCGTGGGCCTTGGAGTAGGAGCTGACCGCGACCCCGAACCAAGTAAATCCTTGTGTTCGCATTTGCTTTTCGTGTTAATTTTCCGCTGTGCATTCTCTCTCTAAATCCGAAACGGTTTACGATATTCACCCCCTCTATCGTATTCTATCGATCCAACAAGTGGTATCAGAGCGGGGAAGCTCAAATTTGGTGCAACCACCAATTTGAGAATTTTTCAGATTTTCTTCGATTTTTTTTAATCGAATTTTTATCGTTAATCGAGACCGGTGCAACACCACTCGATAATTATTTTTCTCCTTTTCCCACACTGCTAATCCAAGACCAAGTCTTGGGACATTTCTCTTTTCTCTCTTTTTCTCAGATAAATCCTAAATGGCCATGCAAGAAGGCTTCAATACCGCCAGACCATCGCTCTTCAGTGGGGAGGATTTCTCCTACTGGAAGAGTAGGATGGAAGTCCACTTGAAAACTCAGGTGGACATGTGGATAATAATCCAGTCCGGACTGGAAATTCCGAAGAATGCTGATGGAGTGCCACAATCCTATACTGAATGGGATACCGCCCTAAAAAGAAAAATTGAAGTTGACGCCAAAGCAACTCAAACACTTCAATGCGGGCTAACGAAAGAAGAACTGAACCGGGTGGGTCCATTCAACAGCGCAAAATAACTCTGGGGTAAGCTGATTGAATTACACGAAGGAACCCCCGACACCCAAATCAGCAAGAGGGACCTTCTGCTGAACAAGCTGTATACCATCAAGATGAACGACAGCGAATCTGCAGCTCAGCTCCACGCCAGAATTCAGGAGCTGATGAACGGTCTACACACCATCGGTCACAAGGTAGAAAATCGTGACCTAATAAGGTATGCCCTTAACGCTTTCCCAAGAAACACTTTGTGGGAATCTATGGTAGATGCGTACAAAGTTTCAAGGGATCTTTCTAAAATCAAGTTAGATGAACTATTTTCTGAACTAGAATTGCATGAGCAGACTAACTGCAATCTGGCCGAGAAAGGCATCGCTTTTGTTACAGGTAAAACCGAAAAAATAACCAAGAAGAAGCCTCAACCTGCACGCGAGTCTGATTTAGACTCAGACTCAGAAGACAGCGAAGGAAATCGGCCTAAGCTGGTTCGGCTAGCCCGGGATTACTACAAGGAACTAAAAAACCAGACCAACAGAAGGAAAGCCAGCTGAAGAAAGGAAGAACTAGCTGAACCCTCAAATGAAAAGAACAGACCAAATGTGACCTGTTACGAATGCAAAAAGAAGGGTCATTACAAGACTGAATGCCCCAATCTGAAGGAAACGAAGAAGACGAAAAAGAAGAAGGCACTTCAAGCAACATGGGACGAGTTCTCCTCCTCCGAAGAAGAAGAGGCCGCACAGTCGAACCTGCTCACACTAACCGCCTCAGAAGAAATCGAGATCGAGTCAGAATCGGAGCCGGACGACGGCAAACTCACGTTTTCAGAGGATGGCGAAATAACTGTAAGTGGTTTTCTCTAGAAATCAGTTAAACGAATTAATTGCCTATCTTTCTCGAGACTTGGCGAAAGCCAAACTCCGAGTCGAGTCTCTCCAACAGGAAGTAAAACTCCTGAAAGAGGGTGCTGACTCTAGATCCTTAACTGAGAAGGTTCAAGAAGGAACCTCTACTCAAGTTGAAAAACTTGAGAACGAGAACTCCTCCTTGAAAATTCAAGTCAAGGACCTAAGAGCAGCCTTAGAACAGTTCACTTCTGGTTCCAAGGGTCTTGACATGATTCTTGGAAAACAGAAGTCGGTTCTAAATCGATCCGGATTAGGCTATAGAACCAAGTCTAGACAAAGATCATACTATGCTGTACTGAACCAGTCCAGACCTAAAGTTCAGGCATGGGTACCCAAACTGTGCCTGAACAAACAAACTAGATCAAATCAGTATTGGATCCCCAAGGACAAGATTCACATCTTGCCGAACCATTATCGTGGCTTTAGTCCAGGGGGAGCCAAATTAAAAACAATTGTCATAGTTAGATATAGTTCTATTCTTGTCTTAATTTGCATGTTTGCTTGTCTATTTAATTTCTGCAATTTACCATGCTTAGACTTAGGACTCCTTAGTTTAAGGACTGAACCAACTTAACTGAAATTTGAACAACATAGTATTGGGTGGCGGTGAGATGATAGTACGTTAGAGAAGCTATTTTTGGTGGAACTAGCCGAAGCTACCGATCCAAAACCCAAATTAGTTAGACCAGAATTTTTCAAAAAGTAATTTTGAAAATGAAATTTTATTAAAAGGCTTTGTCAAGGAAAGGGTTGATGATCCAATAAGACTACGACCAAAGAAGACCTAGTGCCTCGCCAAGACCTGGAAGCCAATTTTTAAAATTCAAATTCAAATTATTCTTTGTCAAATTCGAATCTAACACAAATTTTCAGTTAATTGTAGATTCAAACATTTTTTTAAAATAAACTCAAAACCAATTGTGTTTCAAAATTAATTAAACTTTTTCAAAATAAATCATGATTTTTTAAAATAATTCTATCTATTAAAAACCTATCTCACAAAAACCCATAAGGCAAACGTGATTGACAACTCTAGAATGGGTGAGATGGTAAAATTTAACTTAATTGAAATTCATTTAATACCTATATTGTTGTTTAAATACAAACATTAAATCCTGTTGTTTAGAACGGAGTTGACTTAATACTAGTCAAACTATGGTCAAAGTAGTCAAAGCATGGTCAAAGTAGTCAAACCATGGTCAAAGCTGTCAAACCATGGTCAAAGTAGTCAAATCATTGTCAAAGCAGTCAAACCATAGTCAAAGTAGTCATATCATGGTCAAAATAATTAAACCATGGTTAAATGGTCAAACTGGTCAACAAAACATCAAAATTGTCAATTCCCACCTAACCGGGGCGCTCGTGACTCCTCGGGCGCCCCCTCAACCTTTCACTTCAACCAAGGCAGAAAAACTGCCATATGTCTCTAACCAGGGCGCCCCGGCCCTTAGGGGCGCCCGTAGGACAATCTAAAGGCAGTAAAGCTGCCATTCTTTCTGACCAGGGCGCCTGGGCCGTCCCTGGCGCCCCCATCCTGCGGCTGGTCACTGCTAAAAGCAGTGACCATCTGTCCCGGGCGCCCGAGCTACATTGCCTATATAAGACACCCGAATTGCATTCATTTGCCACATCCAAAATTCTTCTCCCCTCTAAACTCTTTTCCTTCCAAGGCGACCAAGTGACCCTCTTGCTCCCTCAACTTCGACCATGCCTCCCCGAACGACCACTCGGTATAATTTTTGTTTCCTTTTCCTTACGCATTTAAAATTAATTTTCTCAATTCCTTTATTTTAAATGCATGCTTTTAATCTTAGAAAATGCCGAGCAAACCAATCAAACCCCGGGTTCGAACCTAGCCTCGACCCTAGGTTCCCAACCTTAGAGCTTTGCAACAAATTTGCTCGAACAACATATAAACCTATAAAAACTAGTTATTTAAATAGACAATTCTTCACTCAATCTTGTCCATTAGCAATGAATGTCATCAACTTTTACCAATTAGACAATCTCGTATTTTGCACTCATCCTATTAATACAACCCTATGTGAAGAATTCTATAACAACATAGTTAGATAAAACGATCTTATGTTTGTTACCACCGTTCAAGGGATGCCCTTGACAATCACACCTTCATTGCTTAACCAATTTCTTGGACTACGATTCTCTCAGTCCACCTTTTGCTGCTATCCTCCTAGGGATCCTCCATTTGATGCTCCCTACTCTCACATTACCCTAGACACTCTCCACTCCTACTTCTATAGGGAAGCTAGAAACCCCGTAGCTAGACGATTTCAGTCCGTTGACCTTCAGGTCCAGGACTACGCCCTGTATAGAGTTTTGGTCTGCTGTATTCTACCACTATCCACTAGGGACGTCGCGACCATGCGACCATTTCATACCTTCCTTCTGTACGCACTGATCCATCATCTTGATATCGATATTGGACTCCACATGTTCCATACGATTCTATATGTGTCCAGTGTTACCACTCAGGGGAGGGTACGCACCCCTTATTGCCATATCATCACTTCCATTCTTCATCATCACGGTCGTAACATCACTGAGGGAGAGATGACCGCGATGACTGATTTCGACGAGATAGGTTTTAGGAACTTTTCCCTAGCTGGTATAGAGGTATCGAGCACCGAGGTTTTATCGTGGAGACGTCAGCGAGCCGGACCCCAGATCGACTCAAATGAGGAGATTGAGGTTGATGTCGCAGACCTAGCGGCCGAGATTTGAGAGCAGATAGACGAGCCTCCACCTCCGACTACTGCCGAGATGTTAGCTCTACTTCAGACCGAGGTACACAGTTTGAGGGAGGAAGTAGAAGCTAATTGTTGGAACTCGGATGGCTAGAGGGGGGGGGGTGAATATAGCCAAACACTTGGAGTTTAGCACTTACGGATTTTATGCACTTCAATCGTTAGTAGCACAGCGGAAGCACAATAAAACAGAGTATTCGCAGAAAATTAAACCCTAAACTATGAGCAAACACAAGAACGCTAACAGGAGGATTTACAAGGTTCGGGGATAACTTGCCCCTACTCCTTGGCATGCCCTTAAGGTGGGCGATCCCTTGATCGTCAGCAGATCAAGCCCCGGAAAATCCGGATAGAATGCAACCTCCTTCTCGGTGGAGTAACCTCTCCACAGCGTTTCAACAAAGATATAGTTTTAAGCACAATGAAACACAAGAAAGATCTTACTTAGCAATTAGCACAGGCCAGAACACAAGCAGGACTTCTCCCGAGCTCCACCCAGCGACGATCTCACGCAAGAACTCCCTTCTTCGTGTCTTCTCGCTGATGGACTTACCAAGCCTCTTATTTCTTCCTCCAAGTGCTCAAGCAAGGAATGGTTGCCTCAAAGATTGCAGTAGCTTGCTCAAGAACGATGGAACAGCAGAGAACACAGCAAGCACTTCCAGCAGAAGTTCTGATCAAGTTCTCTAAAGACTTGTTCGCCACACGCGCTTAAGTTTTCTCCACACAGATCCAGGTCACCATCCCCCTGCAGCCTTCAGCTGCTCTCCTGCAACAACCAGCCACCTCTGAGCTCTTCTGGACTCCCTGAGCTTCCCTTAGACCAGCCCCAGTCAGCAGCTCCAGCCAACGCCAGTGTCCGTTGCAAACCTGAGATGGAATACGGACAAACCTACTCCAAGGAAAGGTCTCCATTGACTCTCCTTGAGTGTTTGAATCCTTCCCTGTCACCTGCAGCTTAATCAGAACATTAGAGCAGTATATCAAATAGAAAATCAAGCATCAGAGATTAAGCGCAGAGAATCGGATACATTCAGACGCGATCAGAGCGTCTGACAGTGCATTTTGAATTAAAGTGATCGGTCACCGGACCGATCCAGAGCTCGTGGGTCAGTCAGCAGACCGATCCACCGCTTTGCTGGGACTCCCAGCTCTTGCGGCGACACAAGCCTGATCGGTCTCCTGACCGATCAGGGTGAAGTCTAATCGGTCACCAGACAGATCAGGTAGCTCCCTGACCGATTAGGCTCCAGCCTGATCGGTTATAAGACGGATTCCGCGACACTTGATCGTTCTCCGGAATGATCTGTACAGTGATCCAGATTGGTCACTGGATCGATCAGGAGTAGATCAGTAGGGTTCCCAAAACCCACTGGACGCTCCCTGATCGGTCACCGGACCGATCCGGAGCAAAGCAGCAGGGGAACTCAACCTCACTGAGTGCTCCCTGATCGGTCACCAGACCGATCAGGAGCAAAGTAGTGGGTGAACTACACACTCCCTGATCGGTCACCAGACCAATCAGGAGCCGAACAGTAGGTTTCCAACCTCACTGTGCACTCCCTGATCGGTCACCAGACCGATTAGTCATCGCTGGATCGGTCACCAGACCGATCCACAAAGGAGCAGCGTGCCAACTTCCCTGATCGGTCACCAGACCGATCCAGGGGCTCCAACCTAGCCTTCCAAGCTAGGGTTTCATCCAACCTAGCCCTCCAAGCTAGGACCTGACCCTCCAAGCCAGGATTTCATCCAACCTAGCCCTCTAAGCTAGGACCTGACCCTCCATGCCAGGATTTAATCCAACCTAGCCCTCCAACCTAGGACCAAGCCAGGACTTTTTCATCTAACCCTCCAAGTTGGGTCTTTTCTCCTAACCCTCCAAGTTAGGACTTTTCACCTAGTCCTCCAAGCTAGGACTTTTCACCCAACCCTTCCGAGTTAGAACTTTTCCATACCTAGTCCTCCAAGCTAGGATTTTTCACCTAACCCTCCAAGTTGGGACTTTTCACCTAACCCTCCAAGTTAGGACTTTTCACCTAACCCTCTAAGCTAAGACTTTTCACCTAGCCCTCTAAGCTAGGACTTTTCACCCAACCCTTCCGAATTAGGACTTTTCCACACCTAGCCCTCCAAGCTAGGATTTTTCCACACCTAACCCTCCAGGTTAGGATTTTTCACACCTAACCCTCCAGGTTAGGATTTTCACACACCTAGCCCTCCAAGCTAGGATTTTCCACACCTAACCCTCCAGGTTAGGATATTTTCAATCATTTCATGCCTAATCCCCGATTAGGACTTAATCACAATCATAATCATCAACCTCAACTAAAATCGGCGTCAACACTAAAACAACAATCAGGGTCAGACTGCATCAACACTAATCACGCCGAGTCTATGGAGGCCCGCAGAGTCGATCGAGAGACCAGCAACGCACGATATCATGAGATGATGGCTCTCTTTCGATCCTGGAAGCCAGGCTCATCTGATCGTCCCGGTCCCTCCTCCTAGACTTGACTGGAATTGTACTCTTGATTTATACTTGACTATTGTATGACTGTGCTGGCTCTCTCTTTTGACCAGCTGACTTATGGAGTTGACTATTTGCTTTTCTATTATCTGATCTTTATCAGTGATTATGCTTAGTAGAATAGGTTTACTCTACTATTTGCTTTTCTATTATCTGATCTTTATCAGTGATTATGCTTAGTAGAATAGGTTTACTCTACTACTTTCTTTTACTGCTTTACTTGATTTTAAAATCAGTTTCTAAAATAATTTTAAAACTGCTTTTACTTGATTTTCAAAATCTTTTTGCAATTTTAAAATAATTTTTCGACTTAGTTTTTATTTAAAACTACCCCCTTCAAAACTAGGGTTTTTTCGCAAATGGACTTAGCTTAGGCCCTAACCCTAGAACTGCATGCACCTATAGATTTAGAAGCCAGCATCTCACAAGCACCTTAGGGTACTTTTGATTGATAACCTAGAATGGGTTGAGATGCTTAGGTCTTTGCCTTAATTCAAGATGCTTTAAGTCAGTGCATCTGCAGTAATTGGGGCACTAAATACAAATTAAACAGCAATCAGGTTAAGTGTCAAGTTTAGAAAATCTAACTTGAACAGAACACTTAACTTAACTAACCCTAGCGAAAACTACTATTTATAATAGTCAGTAAGTAGCTAATTGGGTTAGACATGACCCGAGCGAGATAATTCAAACTGATTTGGTCTAAGCTTATACCTTGAATTGGTTCAGTACAACACATTATTTTTTTGCTATATTTTTTGTAATTTTTTTTACTATATTGCTTTGTTTTTTGATATATGGCAAAGGGGGAGAGATTGGAAAGGAGAGAAGGGTTAATTTTTCAAAATTCAAAATTCTTTATCCTTTCTTCAAAAAGTACTAAGTTGCCTTAAGGTTTAAAATTTTTTTCAAATAAATTTTTTAAAACTTTATCCTCTCTTCAAAAAGTACTTAACCTAGGTCAAACTGATTTAGTCTAAGTATAAATTTTATTTCTAAGTACTTGATCTAAATTATTTTCAAAATTTCTAAGTACTTGATCTAAATTGTTTTCAAAATTTCTAAGTACTTGATCTAAATTGTTTTCAAAAATTTCTAAGTACTTGACTTAAATTGTTTGTTATCTCTAAGTACTTATTTTCAAACTTCTCTAATAGAAAAGTTTCTAAGTAAAAAGTTTCTAAAGTACTAAAGAGATTGAAATTTTCTTTTAAACTTCAGAAGATATTTAAATGATTTTCTACTAAGTTATTGACTTAAATCTTTCTAAGTGTAAAGTTTCTAAGTGCCCAAACCAAAATTGTTTTACCAAAAATTTCTTTTGGAAAATAGTTTTTAAAACTTCTTTTGAAAAATATTCTAAGTATTGAAGAATCAATTCCATCTTTAGACTTAGAATTTTTTTCAAACCCCATGAACTTTTGAAAAACCTAGGGGGTGATTCCTTCCAGGGGAAGGAAACTAAACCGTTATATCACCTGTTTTAATTAACTTAACTTTTTGAACCGGGTTGTCATAAATCAAAAAGGGGGTGATTGTTGGTGTAGACATCACCCAAGTCGAACCTGTGTTTTGATAATGGCAAAGGGTCCAAAAGTTAAGATGTCATGTTTATCTAACATGTTACTTGAGTGTGCAGATTGAAATCCTAGCAAAGGACTGCTAGGCACCTAGCGAAGGACTGCTAGGCAATGAAACCCTAAGACCTGGCGAAGGACTGTCGGGCACCTAGCGAAGGGCTACTAGGAATCGAAGACCTGGTGAAGGACTGCTAGGCACCAGGCGAAAAACTGCTTGGCACTGAAGACCTGGCGAAGGACTGCTAGGCACCAGGCGAAGGACTGCTTGGCACTGAAGACCTGGCGAAGGACTGCTAGGCACCAGGCGAAGGACTGCTTGGTACTGAAGACCTGGCGAAGGACTGCTAGGCACCGGGCAAAGGACTGCTTGGTACTGAAGACCTGGTGAAGGACTGCTAGGCACTTGGCGAAGGACTGCTGGGCAAAAGTCCAACCGGAGGAGCCGGTTGGCAATAGGTAAATTCTCCTGAGAGGAGTAGGTGAGGACGCGTTCCCCGTCGAGGGAACAGTAGGCGTTGGTTCGACCTAGGGCTCCATTTTGGAGACCCAAAGTCAGAACCAAGACAGCTACGGCTGTATAAACCTAATACTTTATTGCTTTGTGTTGTTTTGGACTAACCCTGGATGTAGGATCGAAGGAACATGTTTCTGTAGCTTAGAATGCCTCAAAGGAGAGGGGCAAGAAGCTGAGCAGGGCACCCCGAGTGTCCCGGGCACCCCCAAGGTCAAGGCAAAACAAGAGTAAGCAAAGAATTGCTTCGGTAGCACACTGGGCCGGGCGCCCTCATGCTCCCGGGCGCCCCCATGCTCCCGGGCGCCCCGGATGCCCCGGGCGCCCTGGGTTCAAGCCAACGAAGCAGATAGAGTTCTATCCAGCCGAGAAGCCGGCTGACTAGTTCAACCCGGGCGCCCCCTGCTTCCCGGGATCCCCCGTCAAACCTCGAGCCCGATCCTGGAGGGATAAAGGCTGGCCGAGAGGTTTGCGGATCGTGTGACACGTGGAGGGTGCCCCCCAACGTCCGGGTGCCCCAACCATCCCGGGCGCCCCCAGGTGCACTATATAAGGGGCTCGACCCCCAAGGCTTCTCAACACAGTTTTTCAACGCCAATACACTCTTCAACTCAAGCGCTCTGCTCTAGAAACCTCCCATCTCAAGATCCTAGCGCCGACGATGACCCTACGCACCGAAGAACGATCTACACTGGGCGTCGGTAACGAAGAGTTAATTTTTAAATTGTATTCTTACTGCACTATTACTGTATAACTTTTTGTAAGAACTTGCGCGATTATAGTATTGCTCGCAATAAACGGTCAAGGACCGTGGGCCTTGGAGTAGGAGCCAACCGTGACTCCGAACCAAGTAAATCCTTGTATTCGCGTTTGCTTTTCGTGTTAATTTTTCGCTATGCATTCTCTCTCTAAATCCGAAACGGTTTACGATATTCACCCCCCCTCTATCGTATTCTATCGATCCAACAAGTCTGATTCAAAAGAAAACTTTCTGACAAGTAGTTTTTCAAAATTTTTCTGGCAATTACTTTTTTTTGTAATTATTAGATAATTCTTTTGGTCTGAACCAAACCCTAAAGGCTCAGAAGAAGAGTACTTGTAGTCAACAAGCTTCCTAGTATTGGTGCCGGAAGCACCAAAGTCGAACCTATGTTTTGATAATGGCAAAGGGTTTAGAAGTTATGATTTGGTTGTGATCTAACAAGCTTATTAAGTGTGTAGGAAAGTCCTAGGTACACTAGGCACTTAGTCCTGGTTCTATGAATTGGGCACTAAGTCCTGGTCGCGGGCTGGGCAACTAAGTCCTGACGTAAGGTTGGGCACGAAGACTTGGTGAGTGAAGCTAGGCACGAAGACCTGGTCGAGGATTGGGCACCGAAGACCTGGTGAGTGAAGCTGGGCACTAAGACCTGGTCAAGGACTGGGCACCGAAGACCTAGTGAGTGAAGCTGGACAAAAGTCCAACTAGAGGAGCCGGTTGACAAAAAGGTAAATTCTCTCGAGAGGAGTAGGTGAGGATGCGTTCCCCGTAGGAGGGAACATTAGGCGTCGGTTAGACCTAGGGTTCAATTTGGGTGACCCAAAGTCAGAACCAAGACAGCTCAAGCTGTAAATAATGTTCTAATCTTATCATTTGTATGCTTTGTATGTCTTTGGAACTAACCCTAGTTGCAGGAACGAATGGAAGAAGTTTTCTGCACTCAGGCGCATCAATTGAGTGAGGCGCCCTAGCTAGGCTAGGCGCCTGTATTGAGACAGGCGCCCCAGTGAAGGGTTAAACAAAGCATTCGAAGCAAACTGCTACGTAAGCCTCTAGACCAAGTCAAGCTAGGTCGAGTCTACGGATTGGAGTTCTCGCAGGACAGGCCACGTGTCTGACACCCCCTTCAACACAGGCGCCCCACTGACCAGTATAAATGGGGGTTCACCCCCAAGGCTTCAACACAACTTGCAAATCTCGCTCTCAACACTTTTGTTCAAGCGTTACGCTTCGACAACCTCCGTACTCACGATTCAAGCGCCGACGAGGACCCGCTGCTTCGAACTTCCAACCTCTCCGGTCGTCGGTAAAAGTTTAATTCTTTAAGTGTTGTAATTTCATTTTCAGTTCTATATTTGTACTCCAACTTGTAAACTCTTTTCGAATATAGAATTGCCTATCGTAAACGGTCAAGGACCGTGGGCCTTGGAGCAGGAGCCAATCGCGTCTCCGAACCAAGTAAAAAGAAATCGTGTTAGCGATTGATTTTACTGTTTCCGCTGCGTAATTGCTCTCTTTATTCGAAATTTTTTTAGAATCGATATTCAACCCCCCTCTATCGATTCAATCAGATCCCACAAGTGGTATCAGAGCGGGTGGCTCAAACTTGGTGCAACCACCAGTTTGAGATTTTTTTTTCGGATTTACAAATTTTAATTTTTTTTCGCTCGAATTTTCTTATTAATCGAGGTTGGTGCAACACCACTCGATCGTTTTCCGTTATAAAAATTCTTCCTGCACTACTAATCCAAGACTTTGTCTTGGAACAAGTTCTTTTTGTTAATTCTTTTTTAGAAAATTTTAATGGCCATGCAAGAGGGATACAACACCGCCAGACCCCCTCTTTTCAGTGGAGAAGATTTCTCCTATTGGAAAAGCAGGATGAAAGTCCACCTGAAAACTCAGGTGGACATGTGGATAATTATCCAGTCTAGGCCGGAAATTCCTAAAAGTGCATAAGGCGTGGTGCAACACTATACCGAGTGGGATGACCCACTGAAGAAGAAAATTGAGGCCGACGCAAAGGCGACCCAAACTTTGCAATACGGCTTAACAAAAGAGGAGCTGAACCGGGTAGGACCCTTCAACAGCGTGAAGGAGCTTTGGAACAAGATGATCGAGCTACACGAAGGTACTTCTGACACGAGGATCAGCAAAAGAGATCTGTTGCTTAACAGACTCTACACAATCAAGATGCACGACGGTGAGACTGCAGCCCAACTCCATGCCAGAATCCAGGAGCTGATGAATGGACTGCACACGATAGGTCACAAGGTTGAAAATCGTGACCTGATAAGGTATACTTTAAATTCTTTTCCTAGAAATTCACTGTGGGCATCTATGGTGGATGCTTACAAAGTTTCAAGGAATTTATCTAAAATTAAGCTAGATGAGCTATTTTCTGAATTAGAACTGCACGAACAGACTAACACTACCTTGATCAAGAAAGGTATAGCTTTTGTTGCAGGAAAATCTCAAGG
This sequence comes from Boesenbergia rotunda, assembly GCA_024364735.1. Lineage (NCBI taxonomy): Eukaryota > Viridiplantae > Streptophyta > Magnoliopsida > Zingiberales > Zingiberaceae > Boesenbergia > Boesenbergia rotunda. The sequence goes on along the minus strand of JAGFNQ010004020.1, from coordinate 99,042 downwards.
AAAAGCTCCCAAAAAGAATCCTCAACCAGCACCCGAGTCCGACTCAGACTCGAAATCAGAAGATACTGAAGGGGATCGACCCAAGTTGGTTCGGCTAGTTGATAAGTACTATTTTTGTTGATTATTTTAGGCTTTAAAATTCATGTTTGACTCATATTTTACATGATTAATCTTGAATTTACCCTAGGTTCCATGTATTAATTCTATTTTGGATTTAATTGCAAATCTTGGCAATTTTTAGATGTTTTGATATTTAATTTGAATATGATCTTTGTAGGCTGAAGGAACATGATCTAGGTCAAATTGGGTCAAGCTTGGGTCAGAATCGGGCTCAGATCAAGGCGATCAAGCTTTGGAGAACCGTGAACCGTCCATTCGGAAGGCAAGTAGATCTGGGCCATCCAGGACAGATCAGATTGATCCCAGCTGAGGAGAGGTAGATCAGACCTTCAGATTGGGATCTTGAAGTTTAGAGTTCAATCGGAGAAGATCCAACCGTTGGATTAAGCCAAGTCAATCTCAGCCGTCCAATGCTTAATACTTAATCAAAAATCCCTCAGGAATTCGCGTCGTCGTGTGTCGCAGCCACTACTTCGTGTTCTTCGCGTCTTCTTCCTGTTTTCTTCATCCGATCGCGTGTCCAACAGCAGAGGAAGCTTGATTCAAGATCTCAGAGCTCTGAATTCGATTTCCCAAGTGATTTGTGTTCGTTTCTTGTCGCTGTAAGTTCCTGAGGAGAGGGTGTCTCCAAGGCACACATTCCATCCAATTGCTTCTTGTTTGCCCATTCTTCATCACGCAGAGCTATCGGAGCATTCAGGAGGGTTTTCTGAAGGGTTTCGAGTGTTTCTGAATCACATCCGCACCCAATCCATCGAGCAAGAGGAGTTTGGATAGAAGTCTCAGCTTCGCTAGTGAACCTGCGTAACTCGTCCGTGAGAAATTAGCTTTCGATGATCTGTGAGCTAGAGGGTTTCTAGTTCGATCTTGAGTGACAACAAGATACTTCTTGAATTGGAGATTGACTCTATTGTTTAGTTTAACATCTTGAATTCGTTTGCGCATTTTGTTCTTCCGTATCTTAGCTTTGTATCTGCAGAATTTCAGACACTGATCGGTCTGTCAACCGATCCAAGCACCACCTGATCGGGCTGTCGACCGATCAGCTTGCTTCTGATCAGACTGTTAACCGATCAGGCAGTCTAGCTTCAGTTCGCCTCTGTTTTGCTTTAGCTTGAGTTGTTGCATCTTTTCCAACGTTGCCGTTAGACACAAATGAACTCAATTCAATTTTAATGCTAGAATTCCTTTAATTACAACTTCCTTGCATTCGATTTTTAGTTGTGAAGTCCTTGTTTATCAATTCAAGTTGCATGTTTAATTGTTTATTAGTTTAAGTGTGGTTTTTGCAATCTTATTCGTTTAGTTAAGTTCATTTTATTCCTGCTATGTCCTTCTAAATTACAAAACAAACCCCCATATTAATCTAAAAATCCCAAAACATTTGACGACACATAATTCGAGCTTGAATCAAACATCCTGAACTAGTCCTTGGAAAAAAATACGACCTGAGGCCCCTCTACTACGTTTCTATCTTGTTAGCCACAGGGTTTTCAGCTTTATACACTTCTAAATTTGAGACCCACATTCGTGACATCTATATTTGGGACCATCAAATTTTTGGCGCCATTGCCGGGGAATTAACTAGTTGAGTTTGTTTGATTTTTTCTTGCGTGCTTATTGTCATATTCTGTGATCTATTTTACTTGTTTTATTTTTCCATATATATTTGCTGCGATTTGTTTATTTTATGACCAGGTCAGCAGGTGGTGATCTCGAGGAACTTGACCCTGAAATTGAGAGGACTTTCAGAGCAAGGAGGAACCAAGGTATAATTTCAGAGGCTATTGATATTCCTCCTCTTCAGACTATTTCTACTCATTCAGGCACTATTATGGCAGACCACCAGAAGACCATGAAAGAACTTGCAACACCAGATGACACTTTCTAGTACTCCAGCATTGCTTATCCAGAGCTTACTGGCGATTTTGAACTTAGATCAGGACTCATCCACTTGTTACCTAAATTTCAAGGACTATCTGGGGAAGATCCAAACAAGCATCTGCATGAATTTCACGTAGTCTGCTCCACCATGAAGCCTCAGGGGATTTCAGAAGAATATATTAAGCTGAGGGCATTCCCATTTTCCCTGACTGGAGCAGCAAAGGATTGGTTCTATTATCTGCCTACTGGGCATGTCTCTAGCTGGATTTCTATGAAGAAGGCGTTTCTAGAAAAATACTTCCCAGCTTCCAGGACTGCAATCATCAGAGAGAGTATCTGTGGAATACAGCAGGTAGTGGGAGAGACTCTTTATGACTACTGGGAGAGATTTAACAAGCTATGCTTTAGTTACCCACAGCACCAGATCAGCGAGCAGCTCCTCATTCAGTACTTCTACGAGGGTTTATTGCAGATGGATAGGATCATGATAGACGCTGCAGCTGGAGGAGCCCTAGTTAACAAAACACCAGATCAAGCTAGGGAGTTGATTTCGAACATGGCTGAGAACTCACAGCAGTTTGGAAGCAGAGCTTTATCTACCAGAGGAGTGAATGAGGTCCAGGTGACTTCTAATGAACAAAGGGATATTAGGAATTCTTTGGTAGAGCTCACATCATTGGTGAAGCAAATGACTCTAAATAATGCAAGCCAAAATCCCAACTTTTCAGTACCTCCACCATCAAGACAAGTGATGAGGGTATGTGGTATTTGTTCTAGCCAAGAACACAATTCAGATTCATGTCCCAACCTCCAACAAGATGAAACAATGGCGGCGTTGGTTAGGGGACAATTTCAAGCCAAGAATAACCCCTACTCATCTACTTATAACCCTGGTTGGAGGGATCATCCAAATCTGAAGTATGACAACTCTATTTACCAATAAAACCCATCACAACAGCCCTACAATCAGCCCCAACCGAATTTCCAGGAAAATCAGCAAGGGCAGCCCCAATTTCAGCCAATTCAGCAAGCATTTCAGCAATTCCAGCAACCTTTTCAAGGGAATCAACAAGGCTTTCAAGGAAATTCGAATTTTTAGCAACAAATTCAACCGTCATAGCAACAATTCCAACAATCACAGTAAGGATTTCAACCTTTCAATCAAAACTTTCAGCCCTCAAATCAGAATTTCCAGCCCACTCCATTTCAGCCCTCTCAACCACAATTTCAACCTCAACCTTAAAATTTTCAGAACTACACTTCTCAACCATTTCAACCAAGTTCTCAGCAAAATTTTCAGCAATTCCCTCAACCATTTCAACCCTATAATCAACCTCAACAACCCTACTTTCAAGGTTCACAACAAGTTCAACAATTTTAACCACCTCAATCATCATTTCAAGGTCAATCAAAGCCTCCTGCTAACCAAGGGGGCTATGGAGGCTCTAGTGGGGGAAATGAACAACAACAAAGGATAGAAGAGATGCTTCATCAACTTTTACAACAACAAAGAAATGATCCCACTATACAAAACATCGAGAGACAAATAGGACAATTGGCTAGTGGGATGAACCAAATGGAAGCTCAAGGATCGAGCCAACTACCTTCTCAAGCTACTCCCAATCTAAAGGGAAACGTTAGTGCTATTACTTTGAGGAGTGGGAAGGTCACTTCAACTTCAAATGGTCCAAGGGCTGATTTTTCGGAAAACAGGACAGCAGCTGTAATTCCAGCCCCAAATAGCCCGGAGAAGACTCCAAATTCAGTTGGTTCCACCCCTAGTCCGTGCTCAACTCCTTCCTCAAGTAATCCTGTGATTTAGGTGGAAAATGAGGGAGAAATCAGAGGCGAAACTGACTTTATAGCAGCTACATCAAGTGGGATTTCAGCTCAAAATTCAGCCCCTGCAATTTCGGTTCAAGAGGCAAAAGTAAGGGTTCCCTTGCCCTTTCCACAGCGAAAAACTCAAGCCAAAAGGCAAATGGAGGAGGAGAAAGCTAAGGAATACAATGAGCTTGTAAAGTTGTTTAACAAGGTGGAGATTAATGTACCCCTGTTGACCATGATTAAACAGATTCCTACGTATGCAAAATTCCTCAAAGACTTATGTGTTCACTAGAAGAAGTTGAAGGAGAATGAGTTGGTCAGCTTGGGAAAAATGTTTCAGCACTCATCCATGCATACCTCAGAAGTGTGAAGACCCAGGGGTGTTTACTATATCTTGTGAGATAGGGAGGACTGTGTTTCACGATGCCATGTTAGACTTGGGAGCCTCCATTAATGTAATGCTCAGATCAGTCTTCCAGATGCTTGGTATTGGCCCTCTATAGCCCACTGGAGTAGTAATTCAATTGGCAGACAGGAGCCATACCCATCCAGCCGGTGTTATTGAAGATGTTCTGGTAAGAGTAAAGGAGCTGATTTTCCCTTCAGACTTCTACATTTTAGACATGGAGGGAGATTACCTTGCATACAGATCCCCACTCATCCTTGGGACGCCCTTTGTGAAGACAGCTAGGATAAAGATCGACGTTTATGCTGGCACACTTTCGATGGAAGTGGGGGACACAGTAGTCCAATTTAGTATTTTTGATGCCATGAAGTACCCTAGGGAAGATCACTCTATTATGAGCATTGACATTCTGGATGGACTGGTTGATACAGATTCAGTGATTGAGGGAGTTTCACATGATTTTTCCGGAGGAGATGTCATTTCAAAGGAGGCTGAGGATATACTTGCTATTGAGGAGGATGATTCAGAGTTTATTTCAGATTTACTTCCAACTGGAGAGGATTTTCTAGGTGTAGGGGATTGTACAGAGCCCCAAGGATCACCTACTTCTATTGAGATTTCAGAGGATTCAGAGCACAGGTATGATAGTGTAGGGGATTGCACAGAGCCCCAAGGATCACTCATACCTTCTGAGCAGGGCCAGATTGAACTTAAGCTACTACCAGACCACTTGAAATATGTGTACCTAGGAGAGGAGCAGAATTTTCCAGTTATTGTCGCACAACACTTGGAATCAGAGCAGGAAGAAAAATTATTGCAAGTCCTGAGGCATTATAAGAAAGCTATTGGGTGGACTTTATCAGATATACCAGGTATTAGCCCAGCTCTCTGCATGCACAGGATATTCTTGGAAGAAAATGTTAAACCAGTGAGGCAGCCGCAAAGGAGACTTGATCCACTTATTTTGGACGTTGTTAAGAAAGAGGTGACTCAACTACTACAGGTAGGTATCATTTACCCCATTTCTGATAGCCAGTGGGTTAGTCTCATACATGTGGTGCCCAAGAAATCTGGAGTTACAGTGGTGGAAGATGAAAGCAATGAACTAGTGCCCACCAGAGTTAAGAATTCCTGGAGAGTATGCATTGACTATAGGAAGCTAAACAAAGTCACGAGGAAGATCACTTCCCTTTGCCATTTATTGATCAGATGCTTGAGAGACTGGCAGGGAAGTCCCATTATTGCTTCTTGGATGGGTATTCAGGCTACTTCCAGATTTGCATAGATCCAGAGGATCAAGAGAAGACTACCTTCACTTGTCCCTTTGGCACTTTTTGTTGGGACCGGGTGCATGTTGACATGGATGCGGGTTCGTAATTTTAAAATTTATTACGTGCAGCGGAAGATTTAGCATAAATAATTTCCCAAATTATTTACCCACACATCTAAGCATACAACCTTATATTGTGTAGACATTATCATATATTAAAATTTTGTAGAAAGTAAACTAATTTACTTAATACCTCGCGTAACTCGAAGGAAGGGACGAGATCCAACCATAAGCGTCCCTTGGAAGCTCCGCCTCTATTCGCGTCCACGCCGAGTTTTCTTCGGGATGACTTCGCAAAGCCACGAGTTTCGTGCCGACAAGAACTACTAGATTCTCCAAAGGCACGACAAGAATACCAAGAGAGAGATGGAAAGACTAACCACCAAACGAAGAACAGAATCAAGATTCCGGGAGGAACGAAGGAGTTGCGCCCGCTTCTTCTTCTTCTTCGGCAGCTGCTTGGTGGTGCCTGAAGCTCACGGCAAAAGGGGTTCCCCCTTTTAGGGCCGGCGACACTAGAGGAGGGAGAGGGAGAGAAGGAGAGAGAGAGAGGGCTTGTTTCCTTGATCTCTTAGATTAATCTCCAAGCCTTGCCTTAGTTCCTTCATATAGTAGCCTCTCAATCGCCAAGTCTCCTTTTTATGAAATAAATTTTCATAAGAAATTTATCATATAAATTTTTCTATGAATTATTCCATCATGCCAAGTTTTTATCATAATTTAATTTATAATAAAAACAACCATGTCTCCCTTTTTATTATGGAATAAATTTTCACAAGAAATTTATTATATAAATTTTTCTTATCATGGAAAAATCAATTCATAATTGATTTTATAAAATAAAATAAACAAATCCATGGTTCATTTTAATTTCCATGAAAAATAAATTTCTTTATATAAATTTCTTTATCATGGTAAATCAATCCATTATTGATTTTATAAAATAAAATAAACCAATCCATGGTTTATTTTAATTTCCATGAAAAATAAACCAAACCTTGGTTTATTATAAAATTTAAATCATCCATAATTTTATAAAACAAACCACACTTGGTTTATTTTATAAATTGAACCAAACAATTTGGTTCTCCCCTTTTGATGTGGCCGGCCAAACAAAGAGGGTGGGGACCCTCTTTGGCTGGCCAAACCCAAGCCAAGACCATATGAATTAAACTCATTTAATTCGTCCAATAAGTCTTCAAAAGACTTAACCATTTTATGCTTCCGATGCGTCTCTGAAAAATTTAGATTTGACTTATCTCTCTTGATCGAAAAATCTAATTTTCAACTCGTTTTAAATCCCTCGGATTACTCGTAGTGCGTGTGACTAAATAGGCTTTCGATTTATGTTGGCCGTCTATAATCAACAAATTATAGAACGATCATGAGTGGCACCTAGTAGTACATCATGACCCCCAATTAATCGAAAGATCAACGGTTGACCTCAGAAATAATTCTGAAACCCTTCAGCAGCTATAATGAGTCGTGCCCCATTCCCTTCACCATCTTATACCCACTTGGTTCAGGACACGGTCTATGTGTGTCAGTCCCCACTAGGCTGACTACGTCACACCTAGCCCAAGCAATGTTTTTCTCGTCCTACGGATTCTAGTTACTCTCATGTATCTGAGAGATTCATACTCTAACATGTGATGCTCTGGCCAAAGGCTTCGAGTAACAATCCGATGATAGGCCTTGGGTATACATCTCCTCGCAAGGATTGGTGAATCCTTTGTAGGCTGTTCAAACATCTTCGGGCACTTCGGCTTATACCCAACCATCCTGGGTCCACACCTCCTTAGAGATGCTTGCTTAAGATGTCAAAGTATAAGTCTCCATGACCAAGATGACTTGAACACCGCAAGTCAAAGAAACATTGCACTTAAGCTGCAGTAAGAACTTCATTGACATATCTATATGTAGATTACCATATGAAGTTTTACAGCCAGTCACTCCAATGAACTAGTTCCCTTAACTAGCATTCATGTTTATCTTCGAACATCCCAATGTCTCCAGCTAGTGAGAATCAGCTGATTAGAGAATAACCCATGCTAGTCTCAACAGAATTGATAGTGTCCGTATTTATCAATTCATCGACTAGGGACAATTTCAATACTTCACAATTGCACATGTAGAGATAATCAGTAGTTGTGAATTCATCACAAATTCTCTCATGCTATGAATTGTATTGCGGACATTCAGTAAATGAGTTTAAGATCTCAATCAAATACACAAACATGTATTCTCAAATAGTGAATATTCATTTATTAAAATAAATGATTACAATCATAAGGCGATTGCCTTATGACACTTCTCTCACAATACTAACAAACTCCCACTTGGCCTAATGCCAATCGCTACGGTATCCAATACTACAGGCTCTAACATAACCCTCAAACTTGCTTTGAGGCAAGACCTTAGTTAAAGGATCCGCTAAATTCCTTTCAGTGGGAATTTTCTCAATTTGTATATCATTCCTACTTATAATCTCTCTGATCAGATGATAGCGGCGAAGCACATGTTTGGATCGCTGATGAGACCTTGGTTCCTTTGCTTGTGCAATAGCTCCATTGTTGTCGCAGTAAACTGGCACTGCTTCATCAATGGTTGGAACCACACCAAGTTCTGAGACAAACTTCTTGATCCAGACTGCTTCCTTTGCTGCTTCCGAAGCTGCAATATATTCCGCTTTCGTGGTAGAATCCGCTACAGTGTCTTGTTTGGAACTTTTCCAACTTATTGCGCCTCCATTCATGATAAATACGTATCTGGACTGAGATTTGGAGTCATCCTTATCTATCTGGAAATTGGCATCTGTATACCCACGTATTACCATATCACCTTCTCCATATATTAGGAACACATCCTTAGTTCTTCTTAAGTACTTAAGGATTGTCTTGACAGCCGCCCAATGATCCATTCCTGGATCAGACTAGTATCTGCTTGTGACGCTCAGAGCATACGATACATCGGGCCTAGTACATAACATAGCATACATGATAGATCCTATCGCGGATGCATAAGGAATCTTATTCATGCAAATCCTCTCGTCTTCTGTGCGCGGACACATAGACTTTGAAAGGTTGATCCCATGCCTGATGGGAAGGTAACCTTTCTTGGATTCCGACATGCTAAACCTTTTTAGCACTCGGTCTATATATGTAGACTGCGAAAGACCAAGCAACTGTTTTGATCTATCTCTATAGATTCTAATCCCAAGGATATAGGTTGCTTCTCCCAGGTCTTTCATGGAGAAAGTTTTGGACAACCAAATTTTAACCGACTGTAAGACTGATATATCGTTTCCTATAAGTAATATGTCATCAACATATAATACTAGGAATACGACTGCACTCCCACTAACCTTCTTGTACACACAAGGTTCGTCAGGATTTTGTGAGAAATCAAACTCTTTGATTGTCTCATCAAAACGGATGTTCCATCTCCTGGATGCTTGCTTCAGTCCATATATGGATCGTCGAAGCTTGCATATTTTGGTTTTATCAACCGATGTGAAACCTTCAGGTTGTATCATGTATACATCCTCAAGCAGGTTTCCATTAAGGAAAGCTGTTTTCACATCCATTGGTCATATCTCATAATCATAATGAGCTGCTATGGCCAGGAGCATCCGAATGGATTTAAGCATAGCTACTGGCGAATAGGTTTCGTCATAATCAATCCCTTGTTTCTGACGATATCCTTTTGCCACTAATCTAGCCTTAAAGGTAACAACATTACCTTCCATGTCAGTTTTCTTCTTGAAAACTCACTTGCACCCTATTGGCTTAATCCCTTCAGGTGGGTTAACCAAGTCCCATACTTGATTTTCGTACATGGAATTCATTTCCGACTTCATGGCTTCAAGCCATTTGTCCCTTTCTGAACTTTTCAGAACATCATCATAACTGATAGGTTCGTCATCGCTAATGAGTAACACGTCGTTTGATTCACTTATGAGAAATCCGTATCTCTCTGGAATATTGCGTGTCCTATCAGATCTACGAAGAAGTGGTGTTGTTTTAGGTTCAACTGATAGCTCATCATTATGAGTTATTGGTTGTGGGTCTAGACTAGGTGTCTCTTTAATGTCTATTGGAGTTTCTTGAACTTCTTCAAGTTCAATACTACTCCCACTGTCTTCTTGTAAAAGAAATTCTTTTTCCAGAAATACAGCATGCCTTGAAACAATCACCTTTTGTTCCAAGGGATGATAGAATTGGTAACCCTTTGTTTCCTTAGGGTATCCAATAAATAGACATTTATCAGACTTAGCATCCAATTTGTCTGATACAGTCCGCTTCACATAAGCAGGAAAACTCCATATCTTAAGGTGAGTTAAGTGAGATTTCTTACTATTCCACGTCTCATATGGAGTAGTAGAGACTACCTTGGTCGGGACTCTATTTAGCAAGTAAATAGCATTCTTAAGCGTATAGCCCCAAAAGGATTTTGGAAGAGTTGCATGATTCATCATAGATCTAACCATGTCCATCAAGGTTCGATTACGCCTCTCAGATACACCATTATGCTGTGGTGTATACGGCGGAGTCCATTGAGACAATATCCCATTTCCCTAAGATAATCTTGAAACTCTTGACTTAAGTATTCACCACCCCGATCGGATCGAAGTATCTTAATACTTTTGTCAAGCTGTTTCTCTACTTCATTTCTGAACTCTTTGAATTTCTCAAAAGCTTCAGATTTGTGTTACATCAAGAACACATACCCGAATCGTGAGTGATCATCGATAAAGGTAATGAAGTAGCTATAGCCTCCTTGTGCAAGAGTTGACATTGGTTCACATACATCAGTATGTATTAGACCAAGCAATTCTCCCACTGGTTTACCTTTTCCGGAAAAGGGTAATTTGGCCATCTTGCCTTTAAACATGATTCGCATGTATCAAATGAACCGGGTTCAAATGATTCCAAAATTCCACATCGGTGTAATTTGGTCATGCGTTTCTTACTTACATGGCCAAGACAATAATGCCACGTATAGGAGTCTATTTGATTATCTATTCGAGCACGTTTGTTGCTATTTCGATATTGAAAATGTCACCGGATAAATCTAACGTGTAGATACCATTGCATAAAATTCCAGTCCCATAAAGAACATCATTTAAAGTTATGTAACAACAATTGTTACTAAAAGTTAAATGGTAACCCTTTTCATTCAAGCATGAAATAGATACAATGTTCTTTATTAACGAAGGAACAAAATAATAATTATCCAATTCTAAGACAAGTCCAGTAGGGAGCTTTAGCAAATATGTTCCGATGGCAATAACAGCAATCTTTGCTCCATTTCCAACTCGCAAATTCGCTTCTCCCTTGACGAGTCTTCTTCTATTCCTTAGCCCCTGTATGTCATTACATATATGTGAGCTACACCCAGTATCAAGTACCCAGGTGTACGAGAAAATAGAGTGACATTCAATAATGAAGATGCCTGAAGAGGATGGGACATTAGATGCCTTCTTCTTCAATGACTCAAGATAAACCTTGCAGTTTCTTCGCCAGTGTCCCTCCTTGCCACAGTGATGGCAAGTGCCTTTTGGTGCCTTTTCAGTCTTTTTGGTCTTAGTTAACTTATTGGTGTCCAAAATGAAACGTAAATTCAGAGAAGACATGATCAAGTGATTATCCTAGAAATACAAATTGAGCTTATGTGAGAAGAATGATAAAGAATGCATCAACATACATTGATTAAATCCTATTTATTTTTCGAATTGAATAACCCTTTTTATCAATTCGGGAGATCGTAGGAACATCTCCAAATAGGTTGATATCCAACCATAGATAAGAACAACCATGGCTGTGGCCATCAAGTTATTCTTAGCTATGAAGGTAGGTAATTATACCGATTACATATCACATATATGTAACTATCACTTTATGCTATCAACTAATTGAATGTTTGCATAAATCATTGGGTTGTTAACTCATTAACAAGTATGCAACAATATCCATAGCACCCAACTGCACCTCTCTTTACATCGACCTTGGCTGTGGTACAACAAATCGATGCTCCAAGCTTAAGGCTGACCCATTAATCAAGAAATAGTTTCAATATGGTTGGAGCTCATTCAACCGTTTAGTCAGGCTTGGATGTGTCCAACAACCAAAACTAAGGATTGACCTCTGACTCCAACTATATTAATCATAAACAAATTCCATGGTTTGAACATGTTGAGGTTCAAGCCGGGCATGGATGTGTCCATCAACCCAAACGAGAAACAAAACTCCGGTTCTAACCATATTAATGGAAGGTGTTGGCCTTAATATTTTGTAAGGGGTTTTGGGTCTCATCCTTTTCTTTCTAAGCACACTCATGACATATAATTATGTCATGTACTAACGATTTCCTTAATAAAGTATGTATGTGACTTAATTTATCAAGTCTCATTAATTGAATTAGGAACCGGATTTCCTTATTCCAATTTCATACTTTATTCAAGGAATTGTTTTGGGAAACAATTTCCTAAATTGTCATAATCAATTTCGGAAATAATATGTTTAAGATTTTGATTTCTCTAAATCAAATCTTATTAAATTAAGAGATAGATTCCCTTAATTCAACCACATATTATTTTCATGAAAATCTTATTTAAGGAAATAAACTCTATAGGAAACAATTTTCCTAATTAATTTTGGAGACAACAATATGTAAGAAATCAAATAAGGAAATTATCGTTTGAGAATCACCTCAAAATTTTTCAAGATTTGATCACATATTTTATTTATGGACTAATTAATTACAACAAATTATTTTCTTCGGGTGGCTCCCCGAGGCTCAGATACCCAAAGAAAAAAAATTTGTCGTAAATCTAATTTGGCCCGCTCCCCGAGGCGTAGCCAAATTAAACTTGACAATTCTTATTCAAAATAGGAAATTAAATTATAATAACTGACTTTAATTTGGGTGGCTCCCCGAGACACTCCCCAAAGTAAAGAATTTTGTTAATAATTTAAAAACCAATTCGAATTTAATTGCCAATTAATGTTCCATAAATTTGTCTAGACTTTCTTGAAAGAAAGTGCCCAAAATTGCGAGCATTCCATAAATGGAAAGTTTCCAAAAATAAAAGGCTTTCAGAATATTTGTAAGTTTCTGGTACAAAGAAAACTTACATATTTCCAAAATTGAAAAATTTCCAAAATAGGAAATTTCCAAAATTGGAAAGTTTCCAAAAATGGGAAGTTTTCACAATTATCATAAAATTCAGAAACTAGGATATTTCAAAAGTTTGGGAAATTTCATGAGGATTTCCAAACTTTGAAATTCCTAAATATAAAATTTATCATAATTGGAAAGTTTCAATAATTGGAAAATATTCCAAAATTGAGATCATGACAAAGTTTTCCGCAAAACAATTATATGATTATGTCGAACACTAACCAGCTCTGATACCACTGTTGGGACCGGGTGCATGTTGACATGGATGCGGGTTCGTAATTTTAAAATTTATTACGTGCAGCGAAAGATTTAGCATAAATAATTTTCCAAATTATTTACCCACACATCTAAGCATACAACCTTATATTGTGTAGACATGATCATATATTAAAATTTTGTAGAAAGTAAACTAATTTACTTAATACCTCGCGTAACTCGAAGGAAGGGACGAGATCCAACCATAAGCGTCCCTTGGAAGCTCCGCCTCAATTCGCGTCCACGCCGAGTTTTCTTCAGGATGACTTCGCAAAGCCACGAGTTTCGTGCCGACAAGAACTACTAGATTCTCCAAAGGCACGACTAGAATACCAAGAGAGAGATGGAAAGACTAACCACCAAACGAAGAACAGAATCAAGATTCCGGGAGGAAGGAAGGAGTTGCGCCCGCTTCTTCTTCTTCTTCGGCAGCTGCTTGGTGGTGGCTGAAGCTCACGGCAAATGGGGTTCCCCCTTTTAGGGCCGGCGACACTAGAGGAGGGAGAGAAGGAGAGAGAGAGAGGGCTTGTTTCCTTGATCTCTTAGATTAATCTCCAAGCCTTGCCTTGGTTCCTTTATATAGTAGCCTCTCAATCGCCAAGTCTCCTTTTTATGGAATAAATTTTCATAAGAAATTTATCATATAAATTTTTCTATGAATTATTCCATCATGCCAAGTTTTTATCATAATTTAATTTATAATAAAAACAACCATGTCTCCCTTTTTATTATGGAATAAATTTTCACAAGAAATTTATTATATAAATTTTTCTTATCATGGAAAAATCAATTCATAATTGATTTTATAAAATAAAATAAACCAATCCATGATTCATTTTAATTTTCATGAAAAATAAATTTCTTTATATAAATTTCTTTATATACATTTCTTTATCATGGTAAATCAATCCATTATTGATTTTATAAAATAAAATAAACCAATCCATAGTTTATTTTAATTTCCATGAAAAATAAACCAAACCTTGGTTTATTATAAAATTTATATCATCCATAATTTTATAAAACAAACCACACTTGGTTTATTTTATAAATTGAACCAAACAATTTGGTTCTCCCATTTTGATGTGGCCGGCCAAACAAAGAGGGTGGGGACTCTCTTTGGCCGGCCAAACCCAAGCCAAGACCAGATGAATTAAACTCATTTAATTCGTCCAATAAGTCTTCAAAAGACTTAACCATTTTATGCTTCTGATGCGTCTCTGAAAAATTCAGATTTGACTTATCTCTCTTGATCGAAAAATCAAATTTTCAACTCGTTTTAAATCCCTCGGATTACTCGTAGTGCGTGTGACTAAATAGGCTTTCGATTTATGTTGGCCGTCTATAATCAACCAATTATAGAACGATCATGAGTGTCACCTAGTAGTACATTATGACTCCCAATTAATCAAAAGATCAACGGTTGACCTCAGAAATAATTCTGAAACCCTTCAGCAGCTATAATGAGTCGTGCCCCATTCCCTTCACCATCTTATACCCACTTGGTTCAGGACACGGTCTATGTGTGTCAGTCCCCACTAGGCTGACTACGTCACACCTAGCCCAAGCAATGTTTTTCTCGTCCTACGGATTCTAGTTACTCTCATGTATCTGAGAGATTCATACTCTAACATGTGATGCTCTGGCCACAGGCTTCGAGTAACAATCCGACGATAGGCCTTGGGTATACATCTCCTCGCAAGGAGTGGTGAATCCTTTGTAGGCTGTTCAAACATCTTCGGGCACTTCGGCTTATACCCAACCATCCTGGGTCCACACCTCCTTAGAGATGCTTGCTTAAGATGTCAAAGTATAAGTCTCCATGACCAAGATGACTTGAACACCGCAAGTCAAAGGAACATCGCACTTAAGCTGCAGTAAGAACTTCATTGACATATCTATATGTAGATTACCATATGATGTTTTACAGCCAGTCACTCCAATGAACTAGTTCCCTTAACTAGCATTCATGTTTATCTCCGGACATCCCAATGTCTCCACCCAGTGAGAATCAGCTGATTAGAGAATAACCCATGCTAGTCTCAACAGAATTGATAGTGTCCGTATTTATCAATTCATCGACTAGGGACAATTTCAATACTTCACAATTGCACATGTAGAGATAATCAGTAGTTATGAATTCATCACAAATTCTCTCATGCTATGAATTGTATTGCGGACATTCAGTAAATGAGTTTAAGATCTCAATCAAATACACAAACATGTATACTCAAATAGTGAATATTCATTTATTAAAATAAATGATTACAATCATAAGGCGATTGCCTTAGGACACTTCTCTCACAATACTAACAAACTCCCACTTGGCCTAATGCCAATCGCTACGATATCCAATACTACAGGCTCTAACATGACCCTCAAACTTGCTTTGAGGCAAGGCCTTAGTTAAAGGATCCGCTAAATTCCTTTCAGTGGGAATTTTCTCAATTTGGATATCATTCGTACTTATAATCTCTCTGATCAGATGATAGCGGCGAAGCACATGTTTGGATCGCTGATGAGACCTTGGTTCCTTTGCTTGTGCAATAGCTCCATTGTTGTAGCAGTAAACTGGCACTGCTTCATCAATGGTTGGAACCACACCAAGTTCTGAGACAAACTTCTTGATCCAGACTGCTTCCTTTGCTGCTTCCGAAGCTGTAATATATTCCGCTTCCGTGGTAGAATCCGCTACAGTGTCTTGTTTGGAACTTTTCCAACTTATTGCGCCTCCATTCATGATAAATACGTATCTGGACTGAGATTTGGAGTCATCCTTATCTATCTAGAAATTGGCATCTGTATACCCACGTATTACCATATCACCTTCTGCATATATTAGGAACACATCCTTAGTTCTTCTTAAGTACTTAAGGATTGTCTTGACAGCCGCCCAATGATCCATTCCTGGATCAGACTGGTATCTACTTGTGACGCTCAGGCATACGATACATCGGGCCTAGTACATAACATAACATACATGATAGATCCTATCGCGGATGCATAAGGAATCTTATTCATGCAAATCCTCTCGTCTTCTGTGTGCGTACACATAGACTTTGAAAGGTTGATCCCATGCCTGATGGGAAGGTAACCTTTCTTGGATTCCGACATGCTAAACCTTTTTAGCACTCGGTCTATATATGTAGACTACGAAAGACCAAGCAACTGTTTTGATCTATCTCTATAGATTCTAATCCCAAGGATATAGGTTGCTTCTCCCAGGTCTTTCATGGAGAAAGTTTTGGACAACCAAATTTTAACCGACTGTAAGACTGATATATCGTTTCCTATAAGTAATATGTCATCGACATATAATACTAGGAATACGACTGCACTCCCACTAACCTTCTTGTACACACAAGGTTCGTCAGGATTTTGTGAGAAATCAAACTCTTTGATTGTCTCATCAAAACGGATGTTCCAGCTCCTGGATGCTTGCTTCAGTCCATATATGGATCGTCGAAGCTTGCATATTTTGGTTTTATCAACCGATGTGAAACCTTCAGGTTGTATCATGTATACATCCTCAAGCAGGTTTCCATTAAGGAAAGCTGTTTTCACATCCATTTGCCATATCTCATAATCATAATGAGCTGCTATGGCCAGGAGCATTCGAATGGATTTAAGCATAGCTACTGGCGAATAGGTTTCGTCATAATTAATCCCTTGTTTCTGACGATATCCTTTTGCCACTAATCTAGCCTTAAAGGTAACAACATTACCTTCCATGTCGGGTTTCTTCTTGAAAACCCACTTGCACCCTATTGGCTTAATCCCTTCAGGTGGGTTAACCAAGTCCCATACTTGATTTTCGTACATGGAATCCATTTCCAACTTCATGGCTTCAAGCCATTTGTCCCTTTCTGAACTTTTCAGAACATCATCATAACTGATAGGTTCGTCATCGCTAATGAGTAACACGTCGTTCGATTCACTTATGAGAAATCCGTATCTCTCTGGAATATTGCGTGTCCTATCAGACTACGAAGAAGTGGTCTTTGTTTTGCTTCAGTTCGCCTCTGTTTTGCTTTAGCTTGAGTTGTTGCTGCTTTTCCAACATTGCCGTTAGACACAAACGAACTCAATTCAATTTTAATGCTAGAATTCCTTTAATTACAACTTCCTTGCATTTGATTTTTAGTTGTGAAGTCCTAGTTTATCCATTCAAGTTGCATGTTTAATTGTCTATTAGTTTAAGTGTGGTTTTTGCAATCTTATTCATTTATCTATGTTCATTTTATTCCTGCTATTTCCTTCTAAATTACAAAACAAACCCCCATATTAATCTGAAAATCCGAAAACATTTGACGACACATAATTCGAGCTTGAATCAATCATCCTGAACTAGTCCTTGGAAAAAAAATACGTCCTGAGGCCCTCTACTATGTTTCTATCTTGTTAGCCACAGGGTTTTCAGCTTTATACACTTCTAAATTTGAGGCTCACATTCGTGACATCTATATTTGGGTCCATCACTAGCTCGGGATTACTACAAAGAACTAAAGTACCAAATGAGCAAGAAGAAATCATGTTGTTGAAAGGAAGATCTAGCAGAACCTTCAACGAGCTCGAAGAGCAAGACCAACGTTACTTGCTACGAATGCAACAAAAAGCAACTCTTCAAGTCAGAGTGCCCCAACCTGAAGGAAACCAAGAAGGCGCGCAGGAAGAAGACTCTTCAAGCCACCTAGGATGAATCATCTTCCGAAGAAGAAGAAGAAGTCCGCACGCGAATCTACTAGCCCTAACCGCCTCGGAAGACGTTGACTCCGGATTTGAATCGGAACCAGACGACGGAAGACTCACAATCTCGGAGAACGGGCAAATCACTGTAAGAGGTTACTCAGAATATGAATTGTCGAAACTAATTTCTTACTTGTCTCATAACTTGGCGAAAGCCAAAATCCGGGTTGAGTCCTTCCGATAGGAAGTAAAACTCCTGAAAGAGCAAGTCAACTCGAGGTCCTTGACCGAGCAAATTCAGGAAGGAAACTCAACTTAAGTCCAAAAACTTGAGGAAGAGAATTCCTCCTTGAAAACTCAAGTCAAGGAGCTCAGAGTAGCCTTAGAATAGTTCACTTCGGGTTCCAAGGGTGTTGACATGATCCTTGGAAAATAGAAGTCGATTCTCAATCGATCCGGACTCGGTTATCGAACCAAGTCGAGACAACGTTCATATTATTGTGTATTGAACCAACCTAGAACCCAAGTCCAAGCATGGGCCCCCAAGCTGTGTTTAAATAAACAAGCTGGACCAAACTAGTATTGGATCCCCAAGGACAAGATTCACATCTTGCCTAACCCTTATCGAGGCTATAGTCTAGGGGGAGCCAATATAAGAACCATATTTATAGTTAGATAATTTCACTGAATTGCTTGCTTGCTTGTCTATTTTCTTCCTGCAATTTTTTTTTGTCATGCTTAGACTTAGGATTGGTTAGATTAAGCACAAATAATTAAGTTGAAATTTGAACAACATAGTATTGGGTGGAGGTGAGATGATAGTACGTTAGGGAAGCCTTTCAGGTGGAACTAGCCGAAGCTACCGATCCAAAACCCGAACTAGTTAGACCAAAATCTTTCAGGAAGTAACTTGAAGATGAATTTTCAGTAAAAGACTTTGTCAAGGAAAGGGTTGTTGCTCCAATAAGGCTACGACCAAAGAAGACCTTGTGCCTCGCCAAGACCTAGAAGCCAATTACTGAAAATCAAATTCAATTTACTAGTTGAATTTGAATCTAACACAAATTTCAATTAATCTTAGATTCAACATATTTTCAAAATCAATAAATAGTTTTCTAAATTAATTCAATGCCTTCAAAATTAACCATGTTTTTCAAAATTAAAATATTTATTTTTGAAAACCTGTCTCACAAAACCCATAAGGTTAACATGTTTGATAACGCTAGATTGGGTGAGACAGACTAGGCTGTGAAATTCAATTTAGGCTATCCCTAACTCTAATGGATCTAAATCAACAAGTACTTTATGTATATGAACATAATGATTTGGACCAGCAGATATTGGATAGCGGATGCTCTAGACACATGACTGGAGACAAATTGAAATTCACCAAAATCAAGTTCAAGAACCTAGGCTCAGTAGCATTTGGCAACAATGCTACACTCAAAGTAATTGGGTTAGGTAACATTGAACTTAAATCTGATTTTATTATTTAAGCTCTGTGATACTGGTTACATAGTTACTTTCACTAACTCTGACGGCCTGATTAGGAACCTCCAAGACTCAGAAATAATGCTTAAGGGTACTAGGAAAAACAACGTTTACACTATTAATCTACCCTTAATACCAAAATGCTTCTTGACTCAATTAGAAGAATCCAACCTGTGGCATAGGAGACTATGTCACACTCATGTTAATCTAATTTTCAAAATTACCTAACTTGGTTTAATTAAAGGTGTACCAAAAATCAAGAATTTTGAAAACATAATATGTAATTCATGTAAACAAGGTAAACAAACTAAGTTTACTCATAAACCAATTCAATCAGACTTAACCCAAACCATACTTGAGCTCCTGCACCTTGACCTATTTGATTCACATGGAGCCAAGTCACTAAGCGGGAATCGGTACTGCTTAGTAATTATCGATGATTACTCTATATTTACCTGGGTTAGGTTCCTGAAATCTAAGGATGAAACCTTGAATCTATTTATCGACTTATGCAAAATAATTGAAAACCAAAATGATACTAAGATTAAGAGACTTATGAGTGATCACGGGGGAGAGTTTAAAAATAAAAGGTTTGAGGAATTCTGCAAAATCAATGAGTATATTCATGAGTTTTCCTGTCCTAGAACCCCCCAACAAAATGGGATAGTGGAGAGAAAAAATAGAACCCTTCAGGAAGCCGCTAGGACTATGTTGAACGAATATAACCTAGCTAACCAATTTTGGGCAGAAGCAGTAAGTAAGTACGTCATGCTACATCCAAAATAGGTTCCTAATTAACAAAAGGCATAATAAAACCCCTTATGAACTATATTATCATATAATGCCTAACCTACACTACCTAAGGGTCTTTGGGTGCAAAGTCCATATCCTGATTACTAAGGATTACCTAGGTAAGTTTCAATCTAAGTCAACCCCAGGGACCTTCTTAGGATATTCAACAACTAGTAGGGCCTATAGGGTTTATAATAAACAAACTCACAAAATTGAAGAAACTACTAACATAATTTTTGATGAGGAAAGTGAACCAAAAACTGATAATCAAAACTTGAACCAATCAAATATTGATCAGGAAGACAGTGAACCAACAATTGAACCATCAATTGAACCACTAATTGAACCTCTAAATGAAGTAACCCTTGAACCAACTACTGCGGTATCAACTGAACCAATAACTGAACCGACCCAAGTAGTTGAACCAAACACTGAACCGAACCGTCCAGCCGGACCTGAGGCTAAACCTAGTTCTAGAAGAACCAAGAAACCCATACTCAATCACCCTTCTGATCAAATTATGGGTGATCCAACCTTAGGAGTCAGAACTAGGTCTTCCTATAGAAATCTTAGTTAGATCGCATTAATTTCAAAAATTGAACCTAAGACTATAGAGGAAGCCTTGCCTGATCCTGATTGGATTATAGCTATGCAAGAGGGGTTAGCCCAATTTGAAAGAAACCAAGTTTGGGAATTAGTACCTATGCCTGAGGGCAAATCTATTATAGATACTAAGTGGGTGTTTAGAAACAAACTAAATGATCAAGGGGAAATTGTTAGAAATAAAGTCCTCTTAGTAGCTAAAGGGTTTAGTCAGGTCGAATGGTTAGACTATGATGAAACCTATGCCCCAGTAGCCAGACTTGAGTCAATTAGAATGTTGTTAGCCTTTGCAGCCCATAGAGGGTTTAAGCTATATCAGATGGATGTCAAGTATGCCTTTTTAAATGAGTTTATTAAAGAAGAAGTTTATTTAGGACAACCCCCAGGATTTGAGGACCTAGAAAAACCTGACTATGTTTTTAAACTTAGAAAAGTACTTTATGGGTTGAAACAAGCACCTAGGGCATGGTATGAACGGTCTAATTTCTAAGGAATTTAACCAAGGTCAAATTGACTCCACACTTTTTGTTAAAACCTTAGAAAAAGATATTTTTATTGCACAAATTTATGTTGATGATATAATTTTTGGATCCACCAACTCTAACTTTCTAAAAGAATTTGTAAAAATAATGGAAAGTGAATTCGAAATGAGCTTGGTAGGTGAGCTCAACTTTTTCTTAGGATTACAAATTAAACTGACTAAAGATGGAAATTATGTTCACCAATCCAAGTATGCTAAAGAGTTAATAAAGAAATTCAAAATGGATAATTCCAAAAGCTTAAGTAACCCTATGGCTACAAATGTCAAAATTGATAATGACCCTGAAGGTAAGACTATAGATCTTAAGTTATACCGAAGAATGATTGGTAGTCTACTTTACTTAACTGCTAGTAGACCTGATATCTTGTTTTCTGTAGGAATTGTGCTAGGTACCAAACTTGTGCTAAGGAATCCCACTTAGCAGCCCTAAAAAGAATACTTAGGTACATTAAGGGTACCCTAAATGGAGGGATTTGATATCCTAGGACTTCCACTTTTGAATTATCAGGATATTCTGACTCTGACTATGCTGGGTGCAAATTAGATAGAAATAGTACAAATGGAAGTTGCCAATTATTAGGACATAGCCTAGTCAGTTGGTGTAGTAGAAGCAACATTGCGTAGTCTTGTTCACAACCGAAGCAGAATATGTTGTCCTAGGAGAGTGTGTAGCACAACTTTTGTGGATGATGCACACTCTTAAGGACTTCCAGCTTGACTACACCCAAACCCAAGTCTTTATTGATAACATTAGTTCAATCAACTTGACTAAGAATCCGATTCAACATTCCCGAACAAAACATATAGAAGTCAAACATCATTTTGTAAGGGATCATGTAGCCAGGGGAGAAATAATACTCAAGCACATGGACTCAAAATCCAACTTAGTTGACATCTTTACCAAACCCTTACCTGAGTCTGAGTTTAGCTCACTAAGAAGGCAGTTAGGGTTGTGCTTATTAGAATAGGACTGTTCTATATTATTTTCTTAAAAATTTTCCTATTTTTTTCAATTAGCAATTTGAAAAATCATTTCTTTGATCAAGTTTTTGA
The DNA here is from genome assembly GCA_024364735.1 of Boesenbergia rotunda. Taxonomy (NCBI): domain Eukaryota; kingdom Viridiplantae; phylum Streptophyta; class Magnoliopsida; order Zingiberales; family Zingiberaceae; genus Boesenbergia; species Boesenbergia rotunda. The sequence goes on along the minus strand of JAGFNQ010004020.1, from coordinate 76,872 downwards.
AATTTAAAATGATTTTCCGACTTAGTTTTATTTCAAAAACTACCCCCTTCAAAACTAGGGTTTTTGCGTAAATGGAATTAGCTTAGGCCCTAACCCTAGAACTGCATGCACCTATAGATCTAGAAGCCAACATCTCACAAGCACCTTAGGGTAGTTTTGATTGATAACCTAGACTGGGTTGAGATGCTTACGTCTATGCCTTGATTCAAGATGCTTTAAGTCAGTGCATCTGCAGTAATTGGGGCAATAACTACAAATTGAACAGCAATCAGGTTAAGTGTCAAGCTTAGAAACTCTAACTTGATCAGATCACTTAACTTGACTAACCCTAGTGAAAGCTATTATTTTATAACAGTTAGTAAGTAGCTAACTGGGTTAGATAGTGTTGGTTATGACTTGGCGGGTTTCCTAAGCAAATACTCGGTCATTCCGAGAGACCTCTCCATGTCTACGGATTAAAAAATTAATCTGAATGGAGACCCGTCTCCCAACAACCATCTCGTGCCGTATCGAACGATCCAAATCACAACTCGACCAATTACCAAAATCGGCCTTGTGATTTGCTTGACCGTTCGACCGCGAAAAGGTGACGAGTTGATCGCCGACTTTTGTGTTTATAGTCGGGGTCCAGTTAGTTAATTATTAACTATGATAACTAATCAAAATAATTAACTTTCACACATGAAATGATGAGACAAATGAATAAGGCACAATAAAACATACGGAGACAAGGAAGAATTATACCTTTCGTTACCTTACGATCTTCTACCATATGACCCTCCCCTCTTGGACTTCGTGTGGGCGACGATCTACCAAGACCCGTGGTCACCAAGTCGATCCCTTCTCCTTGCTCCAACTAATCTCTATCCAAAGGGATGCCGCTGGCCACTCTAAAGAGATAATCCAACCACAAAACCCTACTATTTCTCTTTCCTCCACCGAAGCAGCTGCGTGAGCAACCTTCTCTTATGAAGCTTCTGAAGGTTGCAGTGCAACCCTCTTTCTCGAAGCCGCCGAAGGTTGCCTCCTCACGCGTCTGCAGGTCTTCTCCCCCGACGGCCAGTGCAACCTTCTCCCGTTCGACGTCCACCGAAGCCAGCAGAATATTTATAGAGCAAGTCTCTCTATCCTTAATTAAGTTGCATGAGTAACTTAATTAGAGTCCTCCTCCACAGCCAGATTAAGCGCCGCACCCGTGCATGGAGAAGAAAAACGGCGCCGCCGTTTGCATGCACGGCTCGTGCCCGCTAATCCGTGGAGATGAACGGGTTCTGCTGCATGCTCTCATGTGGAGAAGAATATGTTCTACTGGTGGAAAACGCCGCACTCACGCGTGAGAAAAGAAAAACCAGGCTGCTGGTTTTTGGCGCCATGCTCACGCGGACGCGTGGAGAAGAACAACTCTTCCAAATTCCGACGTTGTGCTCACGCGTGGAGAAGAAAACCTCTGTTCTCTCCTATTCAGTGCTGCCCACCCAGAGATAGAGAAGGAGAGGGGGAGAGAGGAGAGAGGAGAGAAGAGGGAAGTTAGGGTTTTCTGTGTTTTAATTGGATTAATTCTCTGGATCGATTAACTCTTGGTTCCATACCACCATGGGGTATATATAGGGCTACGATAGGGACCATGAGGAGGAGTTAGATCTTGGCCTGCTAATGGATCTAAACCTGGTCCATTAATGAGGATCCATTCCACTAAAGGATTCCCCATTGAATTACCTCACCAACCCCCATATTTACATATGGACTCCACTTATTACGAGTCGTCCATCGCCCCGTGTTTAAGATCTCGAATGCCCATTAATTAATTTAAATTACTGACAATTCAAATTAATTAACTTCTGGATCCTTGACTAGTACCACTCAACCTTATCATCGTGCCGGATCAAATCCACCTGCAGGGTTTAGCACGATGAACCTTTTGAGCTCATCAAGGGGGTATCATCAATCCGACTCACCAGGACATAGATTCCGTCAATAATCAATGACACATCATATTATTAATATTATTTCTCAATTTACCGGGCCTATCGATCTAACAGAATAGATCTCGCCCATTGGTAAATCAAAGAAATAATAATTAATAATATATGCCCGTTATTATTTCGGGATTAAGGGATCATACTCCATAATATAATCTTGAGGTCCTATCCAATTATCGAGTCAGTACAAATTGGATAACCTCGGGTTTTGATCCTACTCAATGTACTTAAAGCACACTAGTGTAATTCTATGGTCAAGACCAACCACACCTAATTATACTACAACCATTCTGATGGGTTGTCCAATTCCATCTCGGTTGTGAGTCTCTTATTTATACTAAGTAAGAAACTGATAACATGATCTTTCGTGTGACACCACACACAATGTTATCTACAATGCAAAGTAATTGGACTTCATGCATGTACTAATATAAACAGGCACCTAGTGTAGTTGTGATTCTCTTTTCAAAAATTAGATGATCTCATATATGAAAAGAGTAATGCCTTTTAGTATACACATCTAACAGACAGGACCCAAACAAGATCGGTTTAATTTGGGTTGGTCCATTTTTCTTGCTTGAAATCATTAGATTTGGTTCGATACGGAATTACAAATTATTTGACTAGCTCTAATTTACTTGCAATAAGTGTTATCAATTTTTTTTATATATGGCAAAGGGGGAGAGAAACAAAAGAAAGAAAGAAAATTTTCTCAAATTTTCAAATTTGTTAAAATTTCCATCTCTTTTTCAAAAAGTATGCTCAGTTTTTAAGTACTTCAAATTTTTTTCTAAAGTTTTTTAAGTACTTAAAAATGTTTTCAAAATTTTCTAAGTATTTTTGAGTGCCTTAAAAATGTTTCTCAGTACTTCAAATTTTTTAAGTATTTCTAGGTGCTTTCAAAATACTTCAAAAAGGTTTCAAAAATTTCTAAGTGTATTTTGAAAAACATTTCTAGGGAAAATTTCTCTTAGTAAACAAAATTTGCCTGAGCTAAATTTTTTTCGAAAAACTTTTTGGCAAATGGTGCTAAGTAAATTTTTCTTAGTAAACAAATTTTGTTTAAAAAATAATGGTTAAAGATTTTTTAAAGCAAACTCCTTCTAAGTTTGGAAATTTTTTTCCCAAGTTCTCAAAATTGAAACTTTTTAAGGGAAATCAGTTTTCAAAATTTGTCTTGCCTAAGTAAATTTTTTTAAAAAGTTTTTAAGTACAAGGTATTGAAACAAAAATTAGGCTTACAAAATCTTTCAAAAATTGTCTAAGTGTTGAAAAGTTCTTGAGTGCTTTTTGATCGTCTTTGAAAAATCTTTAGTTAAAAACTTAAAGCTTTTTGCTAAATTTTGGAAAACACTTAGCACTTAAAAAGTTTTACAAAAAACCCGCATGACATTGGAAATTTCAGGAGGAGAACCATTTCTGGGGGAGATAAATGAATTTATTTACTTACTGGTGTTAGATTGCTATAATATGTTGTTTTAACTTAAGTTTTTGAACCATGTTGCCATAAATCAAAAAGGGGGAGATTGTTGGTGCCGGAAGCACCAAAGTCGAACCTATGTTTTGATAATGGCAAAGGGTTCAGAAGTTAAGATTTGGTTGTGATCTAACAAGCTTATTAAGTGTGCATGAAAGTTCTAGGTACACTAGGCACTAAGTCCTGGTTTTATGAATTGGGCACTAAGTCTTGGCCGTGGGCTAGGCAACTAAGTCCTGACGTAAGGTTGGGCACGAAGACCTGGTGAGTGAAGCTGGGCACGAAGACCTGGTCGAGGATTGAGCACCGAAGACCTGGTGAGTAAAGCTGGGCACTAAGACCTGGTCGAGGACTGAGCACCGAAGACCTGGTGAGTGAAGCTGGGCAAAAGTCCAACTGGAGGAGCCGATTGGCAAAAAGGTAAATTCTCCCGAGAGGAGTAGGTGAGGATGCGTTCCCCGTAGGAGGGAACATTAGGCGTCGGTTCGACCTAGGGTTCCATTTGGGAGACCCAAAGTCAGAACCAAGACAGCTCAGGCTGTAAATAATGGTCTAATCTTATCATTTGTATGCTTTGTATGTCTTTGGAACTAACCCTGGTTGCAGGAACAAATGGAAGGAGTTTTCTGCACTCAGGCGCCTCAATGGAGTGAGGCGCCCTAGCTGGGCTAGGCGCCTGTATTGAGACAGGCGCCCCAGTGAAGGGTTAAACAAAGCATTCGAAGCAAACTGCCACGCAAGCCTCTAGACCAAGTCAAGCTAGGTCGAGTCTGCGGATTGGTGTTCTCACAGGATTGGCCACGTGTCAGGCACCCTCTTCAACACAGGCGCCCCACTGACCAGTATAAATAGTGGTTCACCCCCAAGGCTTCAACACAACTTGCAAATCTCGCTCTCAACACTTTCGTTCAAGCACTACGCTCTGACAAGCTCCGTACTTACGATTCAAGCGCCGACGACGACCCACTGCTCCGAACTTCCAACTTTTCTGGTCGTCGGTAAAAGTTTAATTCTGTAAGTATTGTAATTTCATTTTCAGTTCTATATTTGTACTCCTACTTGTAAACTCTTTTCGAATATAGAATTGCACATCGTAAATGGTCAAGGACCGTGGGCCTTGGAGTAGGAGCCGACCGCGACTCCGAACCAATTAAAAAGAAATCATGTTAGCGATTGATTTTACTGTTTCCGTTGCGTAATTACTCTCTTTGTCCGAAAATTTTTTAGAATCGATATTCACCCCTCTCTATCGATTCAATCCGATCCCACACCTAGGACTGGGTCATGTTTAGAGGGAGGTCAAATTAAAAGAATTATTGAACATTTTCAAAATATTTTTGAATGCACTATATTTTAAAAATCCTTTTGAAAACAAAAGTAATTGTTTTTTTTCAAAATACTATCGATTTAAATCATTTTGTTTATATATACAACATCACTTTCAAAAATTGCTTTTGGCTTATCAAATTTTTTTTGAAATAGTACTTACTTGAATTTGGAGAATTTTCCAGGACACTTAGGAAAATATCCTTGTAGTTAACAAGGTTTCCTAGGATTGTGTCAGATTGAAAAAGCAACCAAGTCAAGTAAAGTACTAGTGTTTTCAAAAGTACTTACATTTTTCAAAAAAAGGTTCAATATACTTTTCAAAAAGTACTTGCATTTTAAAAAAAAAAGGTTCAATATACTTTTCAAAAAGTACATGCAGTTCTTTAAAAAAAAGGTTCAATATACTTTTCAAAAAGTACTTGTATTTTTCAAAAATGCTAATATTTTTCTAAAGTGGACAATTTTCAAAGTTCAAAATATTTTTCCAAATTGCACAATACTTTTCAAAACTGGAGTTTTTTGGTGCAATTTAAGTAACTAGTTTTTTTAACTAGCGATTTGCTATGCTTTCAAAGGAATTAAACCAAGCACATTCAATTTTTTTTTTATTGTTGGTGCAAGGCTGTTTTTGTCATTTTTGATGTATGACAAAGGGGGAGAGTGAGCTTAAGTTAGAATATTTTTTTTGTCTTCTTCCCAAAGGAGAAAAATGAAAATCAAAATATTTTTTTAAAAAGGCGAGAGTGAGCTTAAGTTAGAATTTTTTTTCTTTCTCTCAAAGGATAGACAGCTTTCCCAATGGATCAAAATGTATTTTCAAAACTTAGATCATTTTTTTATCCCAAGGATCATAATTTAGCCCTTTCATCCAATCTAACTTAAGATATTGTGAAACATGAAAAAGGGGGAGATTGTTGGTGCAAGATGCATCAGTGATGTCCTCCTCAAAGTGTTTCAATATTTGACAATATGCTTAAATTAGTGATATATTGAACAAGGGAAGGGTAGTGAAGAAAACGGGACCAAACTAAACCAAAGTCCTAGTTATCCAAGGCACTAAGTCCTGATCATGAATTGGGCAGTAAGTCCTGGCCGAGGGCTGGACACCTAAGACTAGACCGATGGTTGGGCACTAAGACCTTGTTGATGCAGTCTGGCCCTGATTATTGTTTTGGTGTTGACATCGATTTTAGTTTAGGTCGATAATTATGATGAGTATGATTATGATTAAGTCCTAATCGGGGATTAGGCATGGGATGTGTGAAAAGTCCTAACCTGGAGGGTTAGGTGTGAAAAATCCTAGCTTGGAGGGCTAGGTATGAAAAATCCTAACCTGGAGGGTTAGGTGTGGGAAAATCCTAGCTTGGAGGGCTAGGTGTGAAAAGTCCTAATTCGAAAGGGTTGGGTGAAAAGTCCTAGCTTGGAGGGCTAGATGAAAAGTCCTAACTTGGAGGGTTAGGTGAAAAGTCCCAACTTGGAGGGTTAGGTGAAAAATCCTAGCTTGGAGGGCTAGGTATGGAAAAATTCTAACTCGGAAGGGTTGGGTGAAAAGTCCTAGCTTAGAGGGGTAGGTGAAAAGTCCTAACTTGGAGGGTTAGTTGAAAATTCCAACTTGGAGGGTTAGATGGAAAAGTCCTGGCTTGGAGGGTCAGGTCCTAGCTTGGAGGCTAGGTTGGATGAAATCCTGGCTTGGAGGGTCAGGTCCTAGCTTGGAGGGCTAGGTTGGGTGAAATCCTAGCTTGGAAGGCTAGGTTAGACCCCCCTTGGATCGGTCTGGTGACCGATCAGGGAAGTTGGCACGCTGCTCCTTCGTGGATCGGTCGGGTGATCGATCCAGCAATGACTGATCGGTCGGGTGACTGATCAAGGAGCGCACAGTGAGGTTGGGAACCCACTGTTCAGCTCCTGATCAGTCTGGTGACCGATCAGGGAGTGTGTCGTTCACCCACTGCCTTGCTCCTGATCGGTCTGGAGACCGATCAGGGAGCACTCAGTGAGGTTGAGTTCCCCTGCTGTTTTGCTCCGGATCAGTCCGGTGACCGATCAGGGAGCGTTCAGTAGGTCTTGGGGACCTTACTAATCTGCTCCTGATCGGTCCAGTGACCAATCTAGATCACTGTACAGATCGTTCCGGAGAACGATCAAGTGTCGCGGACTCCGTCTTACAACCGAACAGGCTGGAGCCTGATCGGTCAGGGAGTTACCTGATCGGTCTGGTGACTGATCAGGCTTCACTCTGATCGGTCTGGTGATCGATCAGGATTGTGTGGCTGCGACAGCTGGGAGTCCCAGCAAAGCGGTGGATCGGTCTGGTGACCGACCCACAAGCTCTGGATCGGTCCGGTGACCGATCACTTTAATTCAAATTGCACTGTCAGACGCTCTGATCGCGTCTGACCGTGTCCGATTCTTTGCATTTGACCTCTGATATGCGATTTCCTGCTTGATATGCTACTCTAACACTCTGATTAAGCTGCAGGTGACAGGGAAGGATTCAAACACTCAAGGAGAGTCAATGGAGGTCTTTCCTTGGAGCAGGTTTGTCTGTTTTCCATCTCAGGTTGCAACGGGTGCTGGCGCTGGCTGAAGCTGCTGTCTCGGGCTGGTCTGAGGGAAGCTCAGGGAGTCCAGAAGAGCTCAGTGGTGGCTGGTGGTTACAGGTGAGCAGCTGGAGGCTGTAGTGAGATGGTGTCACCTGGAGCAGTGTGGAGAAGACTTAAGCGCTGGTGGCGAATAAGTCTTCAACAGCTCTATTGTTGAACAACAACGCTGATCAGAATTTCTGCTGCTAAGTGCTTACTGCGTGCGTGTGCTCTTGCTGTTCCATCATTTCTTGAGCAAGCTATTGTGATCTTTGAAGCAACCATCCCTTGCTTAAGCACTTGGAGGAAGGAACAAGAGGCTTGGTGAGTCCATCAGCGAGAAGACATGGAGAAGTGGTTTCTTGCTTGAGATCGTCGCTGGGTGAAGCTCGGAAGGAGCTTGCTATGTTCTTGTCTGTGCTAAGTGCCGAGTAAGGTTTTTCTCGTGTTTCATTGTGCTTAAAACTATATCTCTGATTAAAACGCTGTGGAGAGGTTACTCCACCGAGAAGGAGGTTGCATTTTATCCGGTGTTCACTGGGGGTTGATCTGCCGATGATCAAGGGATCACCCACCATAAGGGCATGCCAAGAAGTAGGGGCAAGTTATCCCCGAACCTTGTAAACCCTCCTTGTTAGCGATCTTGCTAGTTGTTTTAGTTTGTTTTTGTTTTCTGCACTTCTGCACTTCTCTGTTTCTATTGTTTCCGCTGCTGTGCTACTAACCGTGAAGTGCAGAGAAACCCTAAAGTGAAAGAAGTTTGTGTCTGGCTATATTCACCCCCCTCTCTAGCCATCCGATTTCCAACAAGTGGTATCAGAGCCTGGGGCTCTGTTTTTGCGGATTAACAACCGTGAGCTATCATCTATGGCGTTGAGAGAAGGCTTTAGCACCACCCGACCTCCTTTCTTCGATGGCGCAGATTTCCAATATTGGAGATTGAAGATGGAGTATTACTTAAAGATGGACATCAACACTTGGTTCGCGGTGAAGGAGGGTTTTACCCCTCCAAAGGATGATGAAGGCAAAGAACTTGAATCTTGGCGGTGGACCGCTGAACAAACTCGAAAGAGTGAAACCGACGCGAAGGCGGTGGTCACCTTACAATGCAGCATGAACAAAGACCAACTCATCAAGGTTGGTCCATTCACAAGTGCCAAAGACTTGTGGAACAAGCTCATAGAACTCCACGAGGGCACCCGAGATTCAAGAATCGCCAAGAGGGATTTGTTCCTCAACCAACTCCAAAATCTCTCCATGAAGGAGAATGAAACCGTAAGTGAGTTACATAGCCGATTCAAGGAAGTCCTCAACGAGCTTCATTCTATTGATGAAAAGGTCGAGAATCGCGACCTTGTGAGGTATGTGTCGAAAGCATTTCCAAGGAATGCTTTGTGGTCATCCATGGTGGATGCCTACAAAGTCTCCAAGGATTTATCAATTGTTAAGTTAGATGATTTGTTTTATGAAATGGAATTGCATGAGATGGCTAACAAAGGCCCCAAGGAGAAGGGGATTGTCTTAGTTGCAGGGGACCGGCCCAACAAAAAGAAGAAGGAGAAGAAGAAGGAGAAGGAAGTCTCTTCATCTTCATCCTCTTCCGAATCCGAATCCGATTCCGAGGAAGATGGCAGCGGGTCCTCTTCCTCCGAGATGGCAAATTTTGTGAGAAGGATGATGAGAAGGGGTCGACGCTTCAAGGGTAAAGGTAACCCTAATGAAGCTAGAGTTGATAAGACTAATGCTTCTTGCTTTGAGTGTGGTAGGAAAGGGCATTTCAAAAGTGAGTGCCCAAAGCTAAAGAAGAAGGAGGAGAAAACCAAAAAGAAGGAGGAGAAATCAAAGAAGAAGAAGAAGGCCTTGAAGGCCACTTGGGATGAAACCTCCTCAAGCTCATCCGATGAAGAAAAGGAAGAGAAGAGTACACGGCACGTGGCACTCATGGCTCTTGGAGAACAGAGCAGTGATGAATCTTCCAACTCCTCAAACGCGACTTCATCATCTTCGGATGATGAAGAGGTAACCTCTCTCGAACTTGAAAAATGTTATAGAGCTATTGCATGTTTAACCAATATGTTGAAAAAGTCTAAGAATAAGGTTAAGTCATTGCAATTAGAAATTGACCAATTGAAATCATCTAGGGATGATAACATAGATGATTTGCATGTTGAAATGTTAGAGGATGAGATTAAATCCTTCAAAATTGAAATTGAGCATTTGAAATCCTCTAAGGTTGAGGATCTAGATGATATGCATGATGAATTGTTAGAGGAAGAAAATAAATCATTGAAGAGTGAAGTTGAGAGACTCAAGAATATTCTTGAGAAGTTCTCAACAAGCTCCAAGACCTTAGATATGATCTTGAATGCCCAAAGGGCAGTCTACAATAGGGCCGGTATTGGTTACCGACCCAAAGAACCTTCATTTGTGTCCCTAATGTCTAGGACTGGTGTTAGACCAATTAAGACATCCAAGGTTCAAAAGAAAGTTATCAAGGCATGGGTGCCTAAGTCTTGTTTAGTAGATGCTTTAGGTCCCAAGGTGTGGGTACCTAAATCTTTCATTTTTCGTATGATTGAGGGGGAGCATCTATCAACTTGGTTCGTTGATAGTGGGTGCTCCAAACACATGACCGGGGATAGATCATTGTTTACTACTCTTCAAAGGAAAAGTAGAGGTAATATTTTATTTAGAAACAATGGTAGTCTTAAGGTCATAGGAATAGGAGACATTCAAATATCCGAATGTCTTAGAATTTCAAATGTCCTTCTAGTCAAGGGGATGACTTTTAATCTCCTAAGTGTCAGTCAATTGTGTGACACGGGTTACACAATTGATTTCCAACCAAGTCAATGTCTAGTTAGACAACATGACACCTTGGACACAGTACTAGTAGGAACAAGAATAGATAACATTTACCAAGTATCTTTTAAAAGTGCTATTAATGCTTTTGCTAAGTGTCTCATGTCAAAAGAAGAGGAGTCCACCCTTTGGCACCGGAGGCTAGCACATGTGAACATGAAGAATATCCGGAAGTTGGCCAACAAGGGATTGGTTCGTGGCTTACCAAGCATCAAGTATGAGAAAGAAAAGATTTGTGATGCATATCAAATGGGTAAGCAAACAAAATCTGCACATAAAGATAAAAGCACTGTAAGTACTTCTTCCGCATTAGATTTACTTCACATGGATCTATTTGATTGTAGCACTATCATATCATTGAATGGTAGTAGATATTGCTTTGTTATCATTGATGATTTTACTAGATATACATGGACCTATTTTCTTAAATTTAAGGACCAAACCATAGATGTTTTCATTTCTTTTTGTAGAAGAGTTGAAAATGAAAAATCATTAACAATTAAGACAATTAGGAGTGATCATGGAGGTGAATTTCAAAATCAACGATTTTTAGAATTTTGTCAAGATAGAGGGTATAGACATGAGTCCTCTACTCCTAGAACACCACAACAAAATGGTGTTGTAGAGAGGAAGAACCGTGTTCTACAAGAGGCTGCACGAAGCATGCTTAATGAGTACTCATTACCGAGTTACTTGTGGGCCGAAGCTGTAAACACAGCTTGCTATGTGCAAAACCGAGTCCTTATACATAGATTCTTAGGTAAGACTCCCCATGAACTTTGGTTTTGGAAACCACCTACGGTTAAACACCTTAGGGTGTTTGGTTATAAGGTGTTCATCCTAAACACCAAGGACCATCTTGGAAAGTTCACGGCAAAGGCTGATGAAGGGATACTAGTCGGGTACTCCCTAGTTAGCAAAGCCTACCGAGTCTACAATAAGAAAACTAGACTGGTTGAAGAGTCTTCTGATGTTGTCTTTGAAGAAATTCCAAAAGTCAATGGACAACCAGAAGATGAAGTCCAATTCGAACTTAGGAGACTAAGTTTGAATGAAAGTCCAAATGTTGTTGATGGTGATGAATCCGATGATGGTGAGCCTAGACAATCGATAGATCAGTCGGATCCTGAGGTTGAACTTGTATCTAGTGAACCCATTCAAGAAGCATCACCAACACCTAGGCAAACTAGATTAGCCTCTAGTAATCCACAAGACCAAATTGTTGGAGACATCCATCATGGGGTTAGGACTAGATCATTCTTTAGGAATGAGGCTAATGAAGTTGCCCTAATTTCTGAAATTGAACCTAGAAAAATTGATAAATCATTAAGTGATCCCAATTGGATCATTGCAATGCAAGATGAACTAGGTCAATTCGAAAGGAGTCAAGTTTGGGACTTAGTCCCTAGACCCAAGAAGACCACCATTATTGGAACCAAATGGGTCTTCAAAAACAAATTGAACCATAAGGGAGAAATCATCAGAAACAAGGCACGCTTAGTAGCCAAGGGCTATAGTCAAGTTGAAGGCCTTGATTATGATGAGACCTATGCTCCCGTGGCACGATTAGAGTCCATCCAATTGATGCTTGCATTTGCAGCACATCGTGGTTTCAAATTATATCAGATGGATGTCAAATCGGTCTTCTTAAATGGTTTAATTAGAGAAGAGGTCTATGTCGAACAACCACCGGGGTTTGAGAGTACGAAATTTCCAAACCACGTGTTCAAGCTCAAAAAGGCACTCTATGGCCTTAAACAAGCACCCCGAGCTTGGTATGAGCGGTTGTCGATATTCTTAATTGAAAAAGGCTTTGATAGAGGCCAAATAGACCCTACACTATTTCTACGGAGAGATGGTGACAATATCTTTGTAGCCCAAGTTTAAGTCGATGACATAATTTGTGCTGAAACAACAAGGGCTATTTAAATGAATTCATTGGACACATGGAAAGTGAATTTGAAATGAGTCTAGTGGGAGAGTTGACTTTCTTCCTTGGACTTGAAATCAAGCAAACCCGAGATGGGATCCATGTGCACCAATCGAAGTATACTCAAGAGATGCTTCGAAAATTTAATATGAGTGATTCAAAAGAGGTAACCACTCCCATGGCTACAAACACAATATTAGACAATGATGAGAGTGGTAAACCGGTTGATTTGACTCAATATCGAAGCATGATAGGTAGTTTGCTATACCTTACAGCTAGTCGACCTGATATACTTTTTGCTGTGGGTATGTGCGCTAGGTATCAAGTATGTGCCATGGAATCTCACTTGATCGCTGTTAAAAGGATTTTGAGATATCTTAAAGGCACAATTGGAGTTGGTCTTTGGTACCCCCGTACCGAATCATTTGACCTTATTGGCTATACTGATTCCGACTACGCTGGATGTAAGTTGGATCGGAAAAGCACAAGTGGGGGTTGCCAATTTCTAGGATCATCTTTAGTTAGTTGGTCAAGTTGGAAGCAACATTGTGTTGCTCTCTCCACGACCGAGGCAGAATATATTGCTATGGGAGAGAGTATATCGCAATTGTTGTGGATGATTCATACTTTAGAGGACTATGGATTAAGTTACAAAGGTGTGCAAGTGTTGTGTGACAACATTAGCACAATTAACCTAACCAAGAATCCAGTCCATCATTCTAGGATAAAGCAAATTGAAGTGCGCCACCACTTCATTAGAGATCATGTTGCTAGAGGAGATGTTGTACTCTCATATATAGAGTCCAAGTCAAATCTAGCGGACATTTTCACTAAACCACTCCCCGAAAATGAGTTTAGCTTCTTGAGAAGGGAGTTGGGAATGTGTCGCGTTTCATAGGGTTCAAAGTGCATTCAAAACCCTTCATGATTAATTCTAATTGTTGGGATACAATTGGGTAACTTTGGGGACATCTCACACAAACTATAAGGTTTAACAAAACGTTTTTGTTTGCTAGATATGGGGTGAGATGCTAGGATCAACTCAATTTCTCAAAATGTCAATGCATCCCTTGAGAAATTAAGTTGACGAGATAAAAATCACTTCGGTGACCAAGTATGGTGAAAACCAATGCATAACACATGTGTATTTGGCTCCATGATCATACTTGGACATTCCAATCAAGGAAACTTGATTGGAAACTTGGATTTGGGACAAACTTGATTAATTGTGTTTGAATGATTGTTTGATTGAGTTTGACTCCACTTGAGTGGAGCAATGTGTTTGTCAAACCCATAAGGACCTTTGATCTTGATTTAGGGATCAGTTATAGTCGAGGGATCACTTCCAAGATCGATATTTTTTCATCAGTTCTCTTCAGAAATCGTGTGGAAATCTGAAACTGCAAGTTTCAGATCGTATCAGGGAGTATCAGGAACCCTGATCGGTCCCCGGACCGATCAGGCATAGGGCTGATCGGTCCCCGGACCGATCTAGCTCTCTCCTGTGGTGATCGGTCCACAGACCAATCAGAAGGGTCATAGAGACTTTGCGAGATTTTGTCTAACCATTCTGTGCTAGCCTAGATCGGTCCCCGGACCGATCTGGCACCCTGTGGTGATCGACCCACAGACCGATCAGGGGGCTTCCAGAATACTCTCCAACCCTACTGTTCGCTTCCTGATCGATCAGCCGATCGATCAAGAGCCTGCCTGATCGGTCACCCGACCGATCAGGACCAGGCCAGTCCGATCAGGCCAGAGCTTGATCGGTCTGGGCGCTATCTGATCGAATGGTGATCCGTTCAATCACATTAAATTTCGGTTGGTGGACCGATCCACCAACCCATTAACTTCGCGTAAACCCTTCATTGCCGAACCCTAGCCGACCAAAAACACCTCAGCGCCGAAGCCTTCTCCTGCGCGTGCGATCTCCCTTCCTCTTGCGTTTGAGCTTCTCTGAGTTTTCCTTCTTCCTGCGTGTGATCCCTTGCGATCTTCTCTACGTGAGAGCCCTTCCTCGTGCTGTTGTAGTCTGCAACTGCGAACTTCAAGCTCCTTCCCTGTGTTACGATCCCTCCTTGCGCAAGGTTCAGAAAGGAGTTTACTCTCAACCTTCAAGAACTTCTTCCATGGCACCTAAGTAAGTTCTCTTTGGTTAGTTTTTTTTTTCGAATCAGTTCATATACTATGTATTTGAGGCTAACCATGTTTTGATGTTGTGCCATGACCTCATATTTTGGCCGTGACCTACCTTGCCATGTCTTACCTTTGATCAAATATCTTACCTTATGATTATATCCCCATGATCAAATCTTGTATGATTATGTCCCCATGATCAAATGTCTTACCTTGATTGTGTCGTGATTGGGTCTTACCTTGTCTTGATCAATTTGATCGAATCTTATTCTTGTGATTGGTGTCATGATTTGGTTTACCTATCTTGATCAAACCTGCTTATTCAATTCTTTAGAAAATCATCTAAAGGGAAGGAACCAGCAGAAGGTTCCTCAAAGGGCAAAGGTCCTTCCTCTTCCGCGCCCTCCCGAAGGCCTCAGCCTTCGTCTAGTTCTCGCTTTTCAAATGCTACCTGTGAGCAGGCTTTCGAATCAAGGACCTTCAAGCTCCTTAACTGTCCTTCTATTGATGTTCCCTTTCTGACCGAGCACTGCCCTTCAATCATCGAGATAGTCACTTTCTATAATCTGGGCTTTCTCCTCTCCCTAGAGCGACCTATCAATTATGACCTTATTTTCGAGTTCTACAACAATCTCCAACAAGGTCCTCAAGGTGGTTTTGAGTTCACCACCCGAATAGCGAAGAGAAATTTAGATTTCTCTTACGAGATTCTAGCGGAGTACCTTGGCGGTCGACGATCGCCCAACCTGTATTCGATCTATCCCGAGCTTCCTGATCCTCTGTTGGCTCCCTTTGCGGATGTTACTCCTGATGATATCTATCAGCACTTCTTCGGTCATCCCCGCCTAGCCGGTCTTGATGAATTGGGTCCCGATTTTCCTACCTTTGCAGCACTCCGTCTCTCTCCTATCGATTACGTCTTGTTCAAGATTATTACAAACTATATCCTTCCAATCACTTCCAAGCCCTTAACTGAAATCCGACCCTATCATTGCCTTATGCTCTATGGTATGCATCGCTGGATGGACTTTGATATCATGGAAAGCATTTTCCAGTCTATTCTATCCTACAGAGAGCCGAGCTGACACACGGTCTATATGCCTTTTGGTCATGTCATTACTGACTGGCTTATGTCAGTGGGTATTGATGTCACCAAGGGCAGGACAGTGCCCATGGTCCGAAAGGTTTGCAGACTTGGCCGGCGGGCATTTGCCAACTCCGGCATCATCATCCGAGACCATGATCGGACGTTGATTTGGAAGGATGGGAGTGGTCTCGGCGAGTTACTGAGGGGAGGTCCACACATTCAAGCGCCTGCAGATGCTACACCCCAGGAGGCTCCTGCTGCCGATGTTGCTACCGACTACGACTACGAGCCAGACCCGGATCTACGTTGGCAGATTGCAGAGCTAGAGCGGACTCTTCAGCAGGACATTCATCTGAGAGAGCTTTATAGAGAGGAGGTCCGCTCAGATTTTCGATCTTTCGATCGCCGGCTGACCGCGGTGGAGACTGATGTCTCCGGGGTCCGTACATTACAGCAGACCTGGTATGATGAGTGGCGGCGATACACATTTCCGGAGATGCGCCTTCAGGTAGTGCTGCACCTGCTAATGATGATACGATGGACGACCCTATACAGGCTGACCCCCCCGCTGATGACTGATATTTTCTGTGTCTGCTTGTGATTTGACTTTCTGATCACTTAGATTGTATGATTATTGGGCTGTATGCCTTGTGATTTGACTTTTATGACCTTGTGCCACACTTGCTTTGACTTCGATGCATTTGTATGCATCTGTTTAGCTATTTGGTTTTGATGCACTTGACCTTGACTAGAGTTTGCCTAATGATGCATCTGATATTTTACTTGTATTTCATATTTGCCTTATCATGTTTAGGGTGTTGGCTTACATGTATGTTCACATGGTTGCTATCATTATGCCTCATCATATATTGCTATGTTCATGCTTATGATTATGAGTTTGTTTCAGTTCCATATGAAACATATGCTTGATTTGCCATGTCTAATTTTTGTCATATGGGTTCATATGTTTATCAAATTAAATCAATCATACCTTTGTTGTTTTGGGATACCCCTAGAGTTGAGGGGGAGTATGGTTAAACTTAACAACCGCTCTAGACCATTTTCGGTGTTTGCCAAAGGGGGACAGTGTGGTTGGTTAAGTTTAGGATGATCATGTTGTAAGGGGAGGATCCTGATTCCCCTATGATTCTGGAAGTTGAGAAATTGATTGAGAATCCCTAAACTTAAAATCGGATTGTCAAACAACAAAAAGGGGGAGATTGTTGATGCAGTCTGGCCCTGATTATTGTTTTGGTGTTGACATCGATTTTAGTTTAGGTCGATAATTATGATGAGTATGATTATGATTAAGTCCTAATCGGGGATTAGGCACGGGATGTGTGAAAAGTCCTAACCTGGAGGGTTAGGTGTGAAAAATCCTAGCTTGGAGGGCTAGGTGTGAAAAATCCTAACCTGGAGGGTTAGGTGTGGGAAAATCCTAGCTTGGAGGGCTAGGTGTGAAAAGTCCTAATTCGGAAGGGTTGGGTGAAAAATTCTAGCTTGGAGGGCTAGGTGAAAAGTCCTAACTTGGAGGGTTAGGTGAAAAGTCCCAACTTGGAGGGTTTGGTGAAAAATCCTAGCTTGGAGGGTTAGGTATGGAAAAATTCTAACTCGGAAGGGTTAGGTGAAAAGTCTTAGCTTGGAGGGCTAGGTGAAAAGTCCTAACTTGAAGGGTTAGGTGAAAATTCCCAACTTGGAGGGTTAGATGGAAAAGTCCTGGCTTGGAGGGTCAGGTCCTAGCTTGGAGGGCTAGGTTGGATGAAATCCTGGCTTGGAGGGTCAGGTCCTAGCTTGGAGGGCTAGGTTGGGTGAAACCCTAGCTTGGAAGGCTAGGTTAGACCCCCCCTGGATCGGTCTGGTGACCGATCAGGGAAGTTGGCATGCTACTCCTTCGTGGATCGGTCGGGTGACCGATCCAACAATGATTGATCGGTCGGGTGACCGATCAGGGAGCGCACAGTGAGGTTGGGAACCCACTGTTTGACTCCTGATCGGTCTGGTGACCGATCAGGGAGTGTGCCGTTCACCCACTGCCTTGCTCTTGATCGGTCTGGAGACCGATCAGGGAGCACTCAGTGAGGTTGAGTTCCCCTGCTGTTTTGCTCCGGATCGGTCCGGTGACCGATAAGGGAGTGTTCAGTAGGTCTTGGGGGCCTTACTGATATGCTCCTGATCGGTCCAGTGACCGATCTGGATCACTGTATAGATCGTTCCGGAGAATGATCAAGTGTCGCGGACTCCGTCTTACAACCGATCAGGCTAGAGCCTGATCGGTCAGGGAGTTACCTAATCGGTCTGGTGACCGATCAGGCTTCACTCTGATCGGTCTGGTGACCTATCAGGCTTGTGTGGCCGCTACAGCTGGGAGTCCCAGCAAAGTGGTGGATCGATCTGGTGACCAACCCACAAGCTCTGGATCGGTCCGGTGACCGATCACTTTAATTCAAATTGCACTGTCAGACGCTCTGATCGCGTCTGACCGTATCCAATTCTCTGCATTTGACCTCTCATGTGCGATTTTCTGCTTGATATGTTGCTCTAACACTCTGATTAAGCTGCAGGTGACAGGGAAGGATTCATACACTTAAGGAGAGTCAATGGAGGTCTTTCCTTGGAGCAGGTTTGTCTGTTTTCCATCTCAGGTTGCAACGGGCGCTGGCGTTGGCTGAAGCTGCTGTCTGGGGCTGGTCTGAGGGAAGCTCAGGGAGTCCAGAAGAGCTCAGTGGTGGCTGGTGGTTACAGGTGAGCAGCTGGAGGCTGCAGTGAGATGGTGTCACCTGGAGCAGTGTGGAGAAGACTTAAGCGCTGGTGGCGAACAAGTCTTCAACAGCTCTGTTGTTAAACAACAATGCTGATCAGAATTTCTGCTGCTAAGTGCTTGCTGCGTGCGTGTACTCTTGTTGTTCCATCATTTCTTGAGCAAGCTATTGTGATCTTTGAAGCAACCATCCCTTGCTTGAGCACTTGGAGGAAGGAACAAGAGGCTTGGTGAGTCCATCAGCGAGAAGACACTGAGAAGTGGTTTCTTGCGTGAGATCGTCGTTGGGTGGAGCTCGGAAGGAGCTTGCTGTGTTCTTGTCTCTGCTAAGTGCTGAGTAAGGTTTTTCTCGTGTTTCATTGTGCTTAAAACTATATCTCTGATTGAAACGTTGTGGAGAGGTTACTCCACCGAGAAGGAGGTTGCATTTTATCCGATGTTCACCGGGGCTTGATCTGCCGACGATCAAGGGATTGCCCACCTTAAGGGCACGCCAATGAGTAGGGGCAAGTTATCCCCGAACCTTGTAAATCCTCCTTGTTAGCGATCTTGCTAGTTGTTTTAGTTTGTTTTTGTTTTCTGCACTTTTGCACTTCTCTGTTTTTATTGTTTTCGCTGCTGTGCTACTAACCGTGAAGTGCAGAGAAACCCTAAAGCGAAAGAAGTTTGTGTCTGTCTATATTCACCCCCCCTCTCTAGCCATCCGAGTTCCAACAGACCTGACCGAGGGTTGGACACTAAGTCCTGGTTCGTGAAGCTGGGCACTAAGTCCTGATAAGTGAAGCTGGGCACTAAGACCTGGTTAGTGAAGCTGGGCACTAAGACCTGGTGAGTGAAGCTGGGCACTAAGACCTGGTGAGTGAAGCTGGGCACTAAGACCAGGTGAGTGAAGCTGGGCACTAAGACCTGGTCTTGAGATTGGGCAAAAGTCCTGGTGAGTAAAGCTAGGCAAAAGTCCAACCGGATGGGTCGGGTGGCAACCGTCTCCTGAGAGGAGTAGGTGAAAGGCGCGCTCCCGGGAATGGGAACTTAGGCGTCGGTTCGACCTAGGGTTTCACAGAAATCCGAAGTCATAACCAATTTACTAACACTAAGATTGTATATATGTTTGCCTTGTATTTATGTATCTTGCAGGTACCTAAAATTGAAGACAAAACAGGCAAACAAACACACAATAGGGCTGGAAACCTAGCTACTAGGCACCCCCATTAACGAGGGTACCTCAATGAAACAAGCACCTCAATGATACAGGGCGCCTCAATCATTCAGGCGCCCTGTATGTCTAGGGCGCCCTGGTTGATAACCTTATCGACTGCTGCGAGTTCGGCCCCAAGTTGAGGTTTGACCAGGCTCTATGAGGCACCTCATTGAACACAGGCGCCCAGTAATAAGCCTATAAAAGGGGCTTCGACCCCTCAACTCAGTAAGCAATTTGATGATCATTCTAAGCATTACAAGTGATGATAAAGCGCTAACGACGAGGCTCTGCGACCAAGGAATCTCCAGGAGGAAGTGCGCGACACTTCGGAGTTCCAGATCGGTCGAGTCTTCGACTCTTTCTGTTTGGTTTGATTTACTTTTCGTACTTAATTTCTTTAATATTTCTGATTGTAAATCTTGCCACCGGAAAGACGGGTTTCTTCGCCACCGGAAAGTCCGGAAAGGAGATCATTAGTGGACGGGCGTTTCCCGTGCTTAGGGCTTGGACGTACTGACCCTGGGGGGTTGGGAACTAAGTAAAAAATCCCATGTGCAATTTGTTGATCTGTTTTTTGTTCCTTTTTGTTTTCCGCTGTGCTACTAACTCTGTGTCCAGAACGAACGAATGAATGTTTATGCAAGTTTCCAAAAAATTTTTACGGTCGATATTCACCCCCTCCTATATCGACGGCACCGGTCCCCACAAAATGGAGGTGTGCTCAGATTTGGACAGCGGGGAAATAGGTGGTAGGAAGCTTACAAATGGGCAGAGAATTTAACTTGAGAAGCCGATGGAGGTAGAAGAAATAAAGGCGGCCTTGTACGACAATGGAAGCGAGAAAGCATTGGGACCAAATGACTATGGAGCAAAAATTTTCACCTCCTCGTGGGATATAGTAGCTGCAGATTTTTCTATAGTAGTGCAGGAATTTTTTCGCATCGGTAAACTATTGAGGCAATGGAATCATTCTTTGATTTCCCTTGTGCCCAAGGGCGACCACACGGAGAGTGTTAAGGACTATCGGCCTATCTCTTGTTGTAATATTTTTATAAGGTAAACTCAAAGATCCTTGTAGGGAGGCTTTCGGAGGTGATGGGTTATCTTATTGATCCGACACAAGTGGCTTTCATGCAAGGGAGGAGGATTAGTGACAATATTTGTTGGATCGAAGAAAACGATAGAGAGGGGGGGAATATCGTTAAAACTTTTCGGACTTAAGAAAGATCAAATACGCAGCGGAAAGAAATAAATCACACAGGAACACAAGTCAATTTTTTACTTGGTTCGGAGTCACGGTCGGCTCCTACTCCAAGGTCCATGGTCCTTGACCGTTTACTTTGGGCAATACTATAATCGCAATAAAGATTTACAAGTTAAGTACAATAGTATATCAGGAAATTGAAATTACTACACTTTTCGTTACTGACGCCCGAGGTGGATTGAATTTCGGAGCAGAGGGTCATCGTCGACACTGGGATCTCGAAGTCGGAGTTTGCCGGGGCGCAGTGCTTGAACGAAAAGCTTTGGAGCGTTGAGAAACACTGATGTTGAAGCCTTGGGGTCGAGCCCCCTTTTATAGTGCTCCTGGGGGCGCCTGATCCGTTGGGGGCGCCTGACACGTGCCTTCACTTGCGAGAACCTCAATCCGCAGCTTGGTCAGCGCTTATCCCCTTTGATTCGGCACCTGGTCTGACTGGGGTGCCCGGGACCTCTCGGGTGCCTAGGTTGACCTGGTCCAGTGGCTTCGTGGCAGATTATCTTCGATGGCTGCTTTGGCTTTGACCTTGGGTGCCCGGGACCTCCCGGGCGCCTAGCCCAGTGCAGTTCGAAGAGGTCTTGCTTCCTTGCTGTTTTGGCCTTTTACCTTGGGCGCCCGGGTTCTCCCGGGCGCCTAGCCCAGTGAACCACCCCACTCCTTTGGGGCATCTTGAGCTGCAGAAACACAATCCTTCGGTCCCTATAACCAAGGTTAGTTCCAAAACAAACCAAGCAAGATTGTTAGTCATTATTTACAGCCGTAGTTATCTTGGTTCTGACTTCGGGTCTCCCAAATGGAACCCTAGGTCGAACCGACGCCTACTGTTCCCTCGACGGGGAACGCATCCTCACCTACTCCTCTCAGGAGAGTTTACCTTTTGCCAACCGGCTCTCCGGTTGGACTTTTGCCCAATCCACCTGACCAGGTCTTCGTGCCCAACTTCAGGTTAGGTCTTCTTGCTCAACTTTCGGTTAGGTCTTCAATGCCCAACCCCTTGCCAAGACTTCTTGCCCAGTCCTCGACCAGGACTTCTTTGCTCTACTTCCGGTCAGGTCTTCTTGCCCAGGACTTCTTTGCCCAGCCCTTTGCTAGGACTTCTTGCCTAGTGTACCTAGGACTTCTTCCTGCACACTCAGTGAACAAGTTAGAACACAACAACATCTTAACTTCTGAACCCTTTGCCATTATCAAAACCCAGTTTGACTTAGGTGCTGCCTGCACCAACAATATTTTCCTAACTCAAGAACTACTAAGTATGTTCGTAAGCGGATATCTCCAAGATGCATGATCAAGGTGGATCTACAAAAAGATTTTGATATGGTGCATTGGGATTTCTTATTAAATGCACTCATTGGTTTTGGTTTTCCCCAACGATACTCAAATTGGATCAAGTAATGTGTCACCACGACAACCTATTTGATATCTTTAAATGGTGGCATATATGGCTTCTTTAGTGGACGGAGGAGGCTAAGACAAGGAGACCCCTTGTCTCCCCTCCTTTTTGGATTATGTTTAGAGGTGCTATCAAGAAGGTTGAAGACTATTTCATCATCTCTATCCTTTCATTTCCACCTAAGGTGCAAAGAAATTGGCTTATCATATCTTATTTATGCGGATGACTTGATGATCTTTGCAAGAGCGGATGACGCATCGATGGGACTGTTAAGGGGCTGTTTGGAGCGATTTGGAGAAGTGGGGCTGAAAGCGAACCCCTTGTGGTCACAAGTATACATGGCGGGGGTAAGTGGAAGTACAAAGGCCCGATTGCTTCAAATCTTGGGGTTTCAAGAAGGAGGGTTCCCATTCCGTTATTTGGGCATTCCATTGGCGGGGGAGAATTTGCGCATAGCAAATTATGGGTCACTCCTAGACACTATCACAAAGAAAGTAAATGCTTGGCCCAAGCACACTTATCATATGTGGGAAGACTAGAGCTTGTGAAGACGATCCTATAAGGTGCATCATGCTATTGACTTTCTATGCTTCCTATTCCCGGTGGGATCATTGACAAAATCAAGACCATATGCCGTTTGTTTGTTTGGGGCTCTAAGTAACCTCCAATATTTGGGGACACTATTTGCTTGCCAAAAGAAAATGGTGGATATAGTCTTAGGGATCTAAGTGCATGGAATTAGGCGTTGCTTGCCAAGGTGCTATGGGAAATCCAATCAAGGGCGGACTCCTTATGGATTAAGTGGGCACATCACCATTACATCAAGGGGGCTGATTTTTGGCATTGGGAGACAAGACCTTCAAATTCACTACTGATGAAAAGGTTGGTTGAAATCAGGGATAAAATCAAAGGAGCGGGGAATGGAGTAGGAGAGGCGAATATGAAGCTAATGGTGTGGTTTATCATGAACAAGAAAGGAGTGGGCAATGCATATGGTTTCTTTAGAGGTGCTACCGTGACACCCCCATGGGTGGCAACACTATGGAGATCCGAAATCATGCCAAAACACTGGTTCATAACATGGTTACTTGCGCAAAGGAAGATTCGAACAGCGGATAGAATGAATTTTGAACCAAACAAGCAATGTCCGGTATGTTGCCAAGAAGATGAATCAATGGACCACCTATTTTTTAAGTGCCCCTTTGCTTATGCTCTATGGAGTAAGGTTAAAAATTGTCTTGAGATCATATTTGAGTTCCAAAATATAGAAGAACTACTCAACGAGGTGAGGCAAAGATACAAAGGTTCGAATTGGAAGGCAAAAGCTAGAATCCTTGGTATCTCAAGTACAATTTATTATATATGGGCATCTCGGAACAAATGCATGTTCGAAGGAGTATCTACAAATGAGGATGGAGCATTTCACAAGGTACAAATCCATGTCCATCTCTTTGTGGATCTCTCAGCGCGATAGTAGGTATCAAGAAGCAAGCTGCGGGTATTTATGGTGAAATCATCCATTCCATGGTTTGCAAACTATGCCAACTATTTGGTCTGCAAGGTACTTCCACCGGATTTGACATCGGTTCAGAGGAAGAAGTTCTTACATGATGTTCGATCATATATTTGGGATGAGCGAGCCGTACTTGTTCAAGATTTGTCCCGATGGTAGCGCCGTTGTGTGCCTAATGAAGAGATTCTTGATATTCTACGGCATTGTCATAGTTCAGACTATGGAGGTCATTTTGGTGGAGACAAGACAGCAGCTAAAGTGTTACAGTGTGGGTTTTATTGGCCGAGCTTGTTTAATAAGGATGCCCACCACTTTGCCAAGTCTTGTGATAAGTGCCAACGCTTTGGTTCGATATCGAAGCGTCATGAGATGCCCCTACAGAACATTCTAGAGGTTGATATTTTTGATGTGTGGGGTATAGACTTTATGGGACCTTTTGCGCCTTCCAACAATCACTTGTATAGATTGAGGCATTTTCGGGCTGCTCGGTAGCAGTTTTTGGTGTTTTTTGGGGTTGTTTGTAGGTTTTTGGTGAAGATTTATTTAGCCTCATTGTATGATGTTTTGTTCATGTATTGGGGCTGGTTGTGTAGGGGGGGGTTTTGACTGAGTTGTAGGCTGGGCGTGCGGTACAAGTTTGGGGTGTTTATGGACTGTTTTGTGATGATGTATTGGGATGATAGAGTGTGGTGTATGCCCATTGTTTGAGCTGATGTGTGGGGGCTTAATGTAGTATGATGTGTGGTGTCTTGATGTCCTGTACTCATGATATATGGATTGAGGATTTTACCTCATGAAGCACCTTTTATACAATGTACCTATTTCACAAAAAAAAAAAAGAGCGCTTTGTTGTCAGAGTGGAGTTTCGACATTGTTGAGTTGTTTCAAATCCACCTGCAGGGTTTAACATGATAAACTTTATGAGCTCATCAAGGAGGCATCATCATCTCGACTCACTAGGACACGGATTCCGTCAATAATCAATGTCACACCATGTAATTAATATTATTTCCCAACTTACCGGGCCTATCGATTTAGCAGAATAAATCTCGTCCATTGGTAAATCAAAGAAATAAAATATTAACTACGCGTGCCCGTTATTATATCGGGATTTAGAGATTGTACTCCATAATAATCCGAGGTCCAATCCAATTATTAAGTCAATACAAATTGGATGACCTCTATTTTGGTCCTGCTCAATGCACACAAAGCATACTAGTGTAATTCTATGGTCAAGATAAAACACACCTAATTACAATACAACCATCCCGATGGTTTGTCCAACTCCATCTCGGTTGTGAGCCTCTACTTATACTATGCAACGGACTGATAACATGATCTTCTATGTGTCACCACACACCATGTTATTTACAATACAAAGTATGAGACTTTTATGCATATACTAATTTAAACATGTAATTGTGTTGTTGTGATTCTCTTTCAAAATGTAGATGATCATATAAAAAAGATAAGTCTTTTAGTATATATCTAACAATCTCCCACTTATAGTCAAAGACTTTACTGTCCTCACACTGTTATACATCTGACTTCCATATCCTCCACATGCCAATCAAAAGCTCTCGCCAGAAGGGCCTTGTGAAAGGATCCCCCAGGTTGTCCTCCGATGCAATCTTGGAGACAATTACTTCTCCTCGCTTTACGATTTCTTGTATCAGGTGGTACTTGCGCTCTATGTGTTTACTCGCCTTATGGGCTCGTGGTTCCTTCGAGTGTGCAATTGCACCACTGTTATGACAATAGATTGTGATAGATCTGGACAAACCAGGAATCACATCCAAGTCCATCATGAAGTTCCTGAGCCATACAACTTCCTTGGTTGCCTCTGAGGTAGCCACATACTCAGCTTCCATGGTGGAGTTCGCCACACATTTCTTCTTGACACTCCTCCATACTATGGCTCCACCTCCTAAAGTAAACACAAACCCTGAGGTAGACTTACTCTTATCCCTGTCCGACTAGAAATCTGAATCCGTATAACCCACAGGGATTAATTGGTTTACCCGGTAAACTAGCATATAATCCCTAGTCCGTCTTAGGTATTTCAGTATATGCTTTACCGCAGTCCAATATCCCTGTCCAGAGTTACTCTGATATCTGTTACTATGCCCACGACAAAGCAGATATCTAGTTTCGTACACAACATAGCATACATGAGGCTTCCTACAGCCAATGCATAAGGAACCACCTTCATGTTGGATCTTGGATGGCTAGAGAGGGGGGGGTGTGAATAACCAACCATTTAAAAACTGACTTCTTTTGATTCTTTCTGCACTTAGGTTAGCAGCGGAAGAATACAAAATAGAAAGAAACAACACAGAAAGAAAACAAACGCTAACAGAGAGATTTACAAGGTTCGGGGATAACTTGCCCCTACTACTTGGCGTACCCGTGAGGTGGGCGATCCCTTGATCGTCGACAGATCAAGCCCCGGAATGAATCCGGATAAGCAAATCTCCTTCTCGGTGGAGTAACCTCTCCACAAATAGTCTCAGATAGATATCAGAGTAAGCACAGAGACGTTGAAAAGAAGCCTACAGATCAATCATAGAAAGCATGAAGAAGAAGCTTCACAGAGCACAACACAGCACAACCCTAACGCAAGAACCTTCACTCAGCTCTTCGTTCTCGTTGTGTCTGCTTGATTTCTGATCGATTCCAAAGTTACTTGTCACTGCTTCACCAGCCTCCTCTTAAGCCTTCCTTCTGCTCATCACTAGGCGCGTCAGCCCCCACTGAACCATAGCTTCGTCACCACTGACCCACTAACCTCCACTGAGCGCTCAATCCACTGAAGACCTCTTCAACTGAGCCTCAGGTCAGTCGCCAGCCGCCAGAAGCTATTGAATCCTGCAAACAGAAAACAAACAAACCTACCGTAGTGAAAGTCGCCATTGACCCTCCTTCTTGGTTTGTATCGTCTCTATATCACCTGCACACTCATCAGACCGATTAGCGAAGCAAATCAACCATATCAGAAGGAAATCAGAAGTCTGACAATAATTCAAATTAAAGTTCTGAGGCATTGATCGGTCACCATGACCGATCAGTCACCCTCCTGATCGATCATATACCACTCTAATCGATCCAGTATATATCTTATCGGTCTCACTGAACGATCAGAGATTAGGGATCGGTCACCAAAATCCTAAACCCACTGAACTCTCAGGGTTTAGATGAAGCCAGCCAGGGGTTGATCGGTTCAGTGACCGATCAGTCAGGAACTGATCGGTTCACTGATCGATCAGCCACGGCCTGATCGGTTCACTAACCGATCAAGCCACAACCTGACCTTTCCAAGCACACCTGCCTGATCGGTCAAGTGACCGATCATGTTAGGTCCTAATAGGTCATGATGACCGATAGGTCACGATGACCGTTCAGGTCACCTCCCGACCGATCAGGAGCCATCCTGATCGGTCCAGGAGGGCCCTGATCGGTCGCTCTGACCGATCTAGGTTTCTCACAGAAACATTCTGTTCTGTTTATGATCGTTCACCAAACAGATCAATCATTGCACAGAATATTTCTGATCTGTTTTTGATCGATCACCAGACTGATCAGATATCCTGGATCGGTCACTAGACCGATCTACTATCAAGGGGGTTCGTGCCAACTCCCTGATCGGACTTTAGACCGATCTACAGCCGAGGGAGCTCATGCCAACTCCCTGATCGGACTTCAGACCGATCCAGCTTCGATCATTTCTACCCTGAGTCAAGAGAACAGGCTCCCTTGCCTTCTCTGACTCAGTCTGGTCCGAAGAACAAGCTCCCGAGCCCTCTCCGACCAGTACACTCAATGCTCACTCCCCCGGACTAAGACTTCATGCCCAGCTTCACTCATTGGGACTTAGTCCAACCTAGCTCCACTCACTAGGATTTCCTTCACCTAGCTTCCCTTGCTAGGACCCGGCTTCACTCACCAGGGTTTCTGTCACCTAGCTTCACTCACTTGGACCCGACTTCACTCACCAGGGTTTCCGTCACCTAGCTTCACTCACTAGGAGCCGGCTTCACTCACCAGGATTTCGTGCCCAGTCCCCGACCAGGACTTAATCCGAACTTATCTTACTCAACTAAACTTAAATCGGTGTCAAAACCAAAACAACAATCAGGTCGGACTTCATCAACAATCTCCCCCTTTTTGTTGTTTGACAACCCGATTTTAAGTTTAGGTATTAGAAGTCAAATGAAGTCAAATTTCACTATCGCAAGGGAATCAGAGTCCTCCCCCTAAATCAGAGTCCTCCCCTACAATAGTTAGATTCATTGAAAACCTAAACTTAACTAACCATTCTCTCCTAACCGTTCTCTCCCCCTTTGTCAAACACCGAAAATGGTGTAGACTGGTTATCAAGTTTAAAAATCTCCCCCTTAACCAAGGGTCTCTTCCCACAACCAAAAAGAATATAGAGTCATAAGTGAAAAGCATATGAAATAAATATAGCAAGACAAGACACTGATATGCATCATATGAAAGTAAACATGGACTATAGATCATGACAAAAATGGTCATCAAAACAAATAAATCCATCAGAATGTCATCACTCATAGTCATGAAACAGTAGTCATAATCAAAATACAACAAAAGATATCACTCTTGATCAGCGAGATCATGGGGGGCATCAAACTGCATCGGGTCAAATGTAGTGTCATCAGAAGGCATGAAGCTCCCTGGAGTCGTGCTGCTCGATGGCTGAAAACCAGGAAATGTCTACGGTGGCGGATGACCAGTCATCCATGTGCGCAGCTCTGCAAACATCTCCCGCTGATCGGCACACATCCCAGAAATCTCAGACCGAATCTCCTGCTGCCCGAGCTCCAACATGTGAAATCTGTCGTCCATCGTCTGCTCGAGCTCGACAATCTACCATCTGAGATCCGGCTCAGCCTCGTAGTCGTCCTTCGCTGCAGTGGGCGCACCATGATATCCAGCTGGATCCGCGGCTACCTGAACATGTGGCGCCCGTGGAAGCTCCCCAAGATCCCGCCCATCCTTCCACCTAATCCCCCGAGGATCAGGAATGATGCCAGACTTGGAAAACGCGCATTTCCCAAATCTGCAGTCTTGTCGAACCATCGACACAGTCCTGCCCTTGGACACTGATGGACCCAAAAGAAGCTGTCACGAATGAGGGTCTCAAATTTAGATATGTGTAAAGCTGGAAACCCTTTCTGCTAGCAAAGAATAGAAATGTAGTAAAGGGGCCAAAGGTCATATTTTTCCTAGGGCTAATTAAGGTTGTTTGATTCGAGCTCGAGTTTATGTGTCGTTGATATTTTTGAGTTTCAAATAAAATCTGGGTTTGGGTTGCAATCAGAAATGAAAAACACAAATAAAAGTAAAGACACTTAACTAAATGAACTAATAAGGTAAATGCAACTAATGAACTCAACTAATGGGAAATTAATCACCCAAGACACTTAACCGAATTTTTAGAACAAGTCAGCTATCAAATGCAAAAGGACACCACAAATTGTATTGCACCTCAGGAATTACTACTCAAACCGAAGCTTCATTGATACAAATGCAGCAATGAAAATTTGAATCACAAGGAGGAAAAGAAATCTATGTGCCGAAATGATACTAAGAGCATGGACAATACATGACAATTCAGAAATGAAATGCTCAATTTAATTCAAAAAGCAAAGATATCAGTGACATGATCTATTGAAATAAATGAAACAATGCAGCAATCAAACAAGGAACTGATCAATTCAGAAAAAAACTCTTGATGCAGAAATGAATTGCAGGAATGCAGAAATGAATTCAAACTTTCAGAAATTGAATGAAAAGATGCATCCACACATTGAATGTAAAGCCAAACGGGCAACTGATGTTCAGCAACTAAATGCGACACAAACAGATCGGATACAAAATTTAGAAGCAAATGTATGCATAAACAAACTCAAGTGAAACAAAACTTCAGAAATTGAACTAAAGTACAGAAGTGAATGAATGCAGGAATGAGATGTAGAAATTCAGAAATTAAATTAGATACTAAACCAAACACAGCAACAGATTTCAATTGCTTGAATCTAAAATTCAGATAGGGATCATAAGACCTATATCTACTTGGCACAAATCTCAGAAAATATCACTAACTCTTGCACAGATTGAAACCGAATACTCGCAGGATTAGAAACTAATAAGTGCAGAAATCAGAATCAAAACAATTACAAACTCAAACAAATGCAAGTTGAATTCAAGTGCACTAAGCTAGAGTTCAGAGAAACTTAAGAAAAACTTCTGTTTAATTGCAACAAATTGTTGAAATGGCAACTGCAGTGTTGCCGAAGTGGAGTTGATACACAAACTGAAACTGGCACGCAACAAGCTGAACAAAAATAAGAAAATAAAATTTGATTCAGAAATGATTCAGATGCTAAGTAAGCTGATCTAAGTGCAATGTAAAAATGCAGGAGAAGAAGTAACACTTACTTGAGACAAAATTCAAATACTGACAGAGAAAACTGATACGCAGAAAGAAAGGAATTGATACACAGCATAAGAACTGCTACGCAAGTAATGAAACATGAATTAAACTGACATTGAAAACAATTGTTCACTCAGTAAGCTCCCTAGCTGATTACCTTACAGAAAAGAAACCTAATTAAGGCAGAAACAATTAAGAAACGAAAACTATAGCAGCTGGAACAATTCAGAAACGAAACAGATTTCAGAAATTAAATCTACTGCTCGTGATTGAAAATTCAATAAGAAATTAAACTCCGATCCATCCCTTAGCTCAAGACCTCCTTGTTGTCACACAAGAGCAAGCCAAGAACCCCTCAGCTCCACAGATTAATGGAAAAACTACCTCAATATCGATTCTGCTCACAAACTGCACTCAGTTGAAGAAAACCCCTCCGATCTCCTCGATTTCGCGAAGTGGAAGTGCGATGATGATTTGGTGATGATCGAAGCACTCCAGAGGACCCTCCAGATAGCTCCGATGGATGAAAACGTCACAAAATCAAGATCGGATCACAGAACTGATGAAACCCTCAATCAACTCTGTTTCGATGCAAATTTGAGCTAGAATCTCCAAAGAAAACACTTCCCAACGATCCAGACCTCGATCTAAGGTCGAAATTGAAGTGGTCACGCCCTCTAATGAAGAAAATTATAGAAGAGATGAAGAACAATTGAAGAAGAATGAAGAACTGAGCTCGGCGAGAAAGACGCGACACCGATTTGATCAGAGGAAGTAGTTAATATAGTTTTAGCAATGAACGACCGAGATTCATTTAACTCCATCCAACGGCTAGATCTCTTCATATTTGAATCAAACTTTCCAGATCTTGATCAAGGGTCAGGATCTGTCTCTCAGTAGCTTGGATCTTCCAGATTTGCAACGGACTACTCAGATCAACCTTATCTTTGAATGGATGGTCTAGACCTCTCTGATCTTGATCCAACGACTAGATGAGCTCTAATTTGGATGAAATCTTCAGATCTTGATCAAAGTGCTTGATTAACCTTAACCCCAGCTCAAATTCACCAGATCAGTGACGGATGGTCCAGATCTTCCCTTTTCTTGAATGGATGGTCTAGATCCCTCTTGAGCTTGATCCAACGGTTGGATCTTCTCTGATTTACCCCTAAACTTCCAGATCTCATTATGAAGGTCAAATCTACCTTTCCTCAGCTGGGATCCATCTGATTTGCCCTGGATGATCCAGATCTGCTTATCTTTTGAATGGACGGCTCACAGTTCTCCAGAGCTTGATCGCCTTGATCTAAGCCTGATCCTGACCAATCTTGACCTCGGTCCATGATCCTTTCAAAACCTACAAACATAGATTCACAATTAAGTTCCAAAATCTTTCAAATGTATAAAGATTTGCAATAAAGGCCAAAATAAAACTAATCTATAGAACTGAGGGTAAATTCAAGGTTAAGCATGCAAAATATGGTTCAAACATGGATTTTAGAGTCTGAAATAGTCAACAAAATAGTACTTATCAACTCCCCCACACTTAAACTTGAGCGTCTCGCGAAAACTACTAAATATGTATCCCCTAGATTTTCTCAAGCATAATTAGAAGCAAGTGAAAAGAAATTACCTAAGGTTGTTAATTCTAAAAAATCTAAGCTCTATGGATTAGTATCTCATCCTTAAATCAACAACTTAGCCTTTTCATCTTTCAAGATTCATTGAAATGAATTTAACTCACTAGCCTTTCAAGGAAATTTTTGGTGGCTCTCTTCCTAAGTTCTATGTACATGATGAAAATGGAGCTCACTCAAACACACATGCTTTTTGCACTACCATAGGCTTGCTTGTTATCTACTCTCCACCATTATTCATGATTAGGATCCACATCTACAAAAATAAGTGAAAGACATAGAAAATGGTAAGAATGAAGTGAAAGCCAAGAAAATAGAAAAATTGATGAAGTGGGAGACTTGGTTGCTCGAGAATATTTCCAATGCACTTTGCCCTCTTTACAGTCCTCTAGTAAAGTAAAAAGTGTGGTAGAGTAAGAATTTTGCATTTCCCTTGATTCGGATGAAGAAAACTTCCTTGACTTCATTGTGCCAATTTCCCATTTGCGTGCCAACCTTGCTTCCTTCTCTTTTCTCATCATCATTTTTTCCTTTTTCTTTCTCTCTAGTAAAGTCAGAATGTATTGGAACAAAACTCTGATTTGGATGAGATAATCTTCACCGATTTCATGGTGCCAACACTTCAATTGTGTGCCACTTGTTTCTTTGTTTCCTTGTTTTTTTGTTCAAACTGTTTTCTCTTTTTTTTCTGCTCTCAAATCTTCTAATGGAGCACTTTAGATCAGATTTTGTATCAGAGAACTTGAGACATCAAGTAACAAGGATGCTCCACATACAACCCTCACCTCTTGCAACTAATTGTTGATACACATCACCTTCAAATTGGCACTCTTCTACTTTTATTCTTTTCTTCTTTTTTTTTTCAGATTCCAGCTCTACGACATCACTTTCAAACCTTGCAATTCTCTGATTTTTTCAAGGCAGTTACATCACCTAGTAGTGGAGAATTTGATCCAAGCTGTTTCGGATTCCAACTTCACTGCATTCTTTTTCTGTTTTAATCTAAAAAGTCCAAACAACCACCTTTTTCTGCTTTGATCAACAGTGGATATACTCAACACTCTTTTGATTCATTATGTACTTCATTTCGTGATTCACAGCCTTGAGAACCCAATTCCAGTTTCAAGTTGATACAAACTGCCTTGCTAGCTTCCAACTGATTTTTTTTCTTTCCTAGCTGCATTTTCAGCTTGCATTCTCAACCTTGCTGCTCTCCAGAATTTTTGATGCTGTCGAGTGGTTTGTTCTGAGTCCTTATCAGCAGCCCTTACATCTCAATTCAGTTTTAGCTTCAAATCAATTCAGCTGCACTTCAATTACTAATCTGCACAAAAGAAAATTTTTCTTTTCTCTATTTTGGCACAGATTTTCTTCATTGGTTTCAGATTTGTACAGCTTCAGTTCAGATTCTAACAAGGTGTTGCTGATCTCGACTTCCATAATTCCAACTTTCCAGTTTTTAATCCAACCCATTTCTAACCCAAAATAGCAGATTTTTTTTTCACTTTGGCATAAACTTTTGCTTTTGCGTGCCATTTTTTTTTCATTGCAGATTTTTTTCTTTCATTGCGTGCCACTTGGATCTTCAAAGTATGATAAGGAATCTAG
Source organism: Boesenbergia rotunda (assembly GCA_024364735.1). Taxonomy (NCBI): domain Eukaryota; kingdom Viridiplantae; phylum Streptophyta; class Magnoliopsida; order Zingiberales; family Zingiberaceae; genus Boesenbergia; species Boesenbergia rotunda. The sequence goes on along the minus strand of JAGFNQ010004020.1, from coordinate 43,665 downwards.
ATGCCTCAATTGTTTCCGTCCTTAACCACTTCTTCTTGCTCATTCATGACACCAAACTCAACTCAACTTGGCACCTTTTGGCTTCAACCGCAAAGATTTTTTTTTTCTTCTTGACATGAAATGCCTCTTTGATACAAAATATTTCCAAAACATAAGCTACCTCCCCCACACTTGATCTTTTGTTCGTCTCAGGCAAAGTAACATTAAAAAACATCCCAAACAAACAAGTTTATGAAGAAATATGGTTAAGAGTAGGAAATGTAGGAAAGAAAATAGAATAAAATTGCTTATTGCCAAAAATTCATATGGAAAGGAGAAACACATTGATTAGCTTCTATAGATGGGATCCAATCATAGAAATATGATTTTGAAAGAACCTAAGCAAGCTCTAGAGTACAATCATATATGTGTGTCACAAAAATAAGGCTAATTCTCACTAGGCACAAATAATTCATCCCAAGTCATCAATTAAGAATCCATAGCCAAGTAGTACTCAAGCATCCAAGATTTCATCCATTAGCTCAAACCTTAAGTTTTAACAACCAAATTTAATTTATTTCCAAGAGACTCTAAAATGACATGAAGACAACCTAGAAGGATACCTTTATTACTACTCATTAAGAAAAATTTCCAAAAGAAATAACATGGTATTTACAATGTCTAATTATTCATTCTACTCTACTCACGCATTTATTAGCAAGAACTCATTTTAAAAGAAAATTTTACTTCTAGAAATCATAAAAGTGAAAAAAATGCAATGAAAGAAAATGCAAGAAGGAACAAACTCCCCTTTATTTCTGACGGTCGGAGACTATCAAGAAATAACTTCCATTGTAGTAGTGGAGGAGTATGGGTAGTTGAGAGAGTTGCCTTCATTCGATCAATTTTATGGTGCATTACTCCCCCACACTTAAACTTTACAGAAAAATATTCAGGTGGTCGTGGACGATTAAGGTACTGTTGGGACCGGGTGCATGTTGACATGGATACGGGTTCGTAATTTTAAAATTTAATTACGTGCAGCGGAAGGTTTAGCTTAAATAATTTTTCAAATTATTTTAACCACGTATCTAGCATGCAACCTTATGTTGTGGAGACATGATCATACATTTAAAATTTTGCAGAAAGTAAACTAATTTACTTAATACCTCGCGTAACTCGTAGAAAGGGACGAGATCCAACCGTAGCGTCCCTTGGAAGCTCCGCCTCTATTCGCGTCCACGCCGAGTTTTCTTTGAGATGACTTCGCAAAGCCACGAGTTTCGTGCCGACAAGAACTACTAGATTCTCCAAAGGCACGACAAGAATACCAAGAGAGAGATGAAAAACAAACCACCAAACGAAGAACGGAATCAAGATTCCGGGAGGAAGGAAGGAGTCGCGCCCGCTTCTTCTTCTTCTTCGGCTTCTTCTTAGTGGTGGAAGCTCACGGCAAAGGGGGAGGGCTCTAGGGCTGGCGGCACTAGAAGAGGGAGAGGGAGAGAAGGAGAGGGAGAGAGGCTAGGCAAGAATCCTTGATCTCTTGGATTGATTTCCAAGCCTTGCCTTGGTTCCTTTATATAGTAGCATCTCAATCGCCAAGTCTCCTTTTTATGGAATAAATTTTCATAAGAAATTTATCATATAAATTTTTCTATGAATTATTCCATCATGTCAAGTTTTTATCATAATTTAATTTATGATAAAAACAACCATGTCTCCCTTTTCTTATGGAAAGAAATTTCTTTATATAAATTTCTTTATCATGGTAAATCAATCCATTATTAATTTTATAAAATAAAATAAACTAATCCATGGTTCATTTTAATTTTCATTAAAATAAATCTCTTTATATAAATTTCTTTATATAAATTTTTTTATCCATAATTTTATAAAACAAACCACGCTCGGTTTATTTCATAATTTGAACCAAAAATTCGATTTTCCCCTTTTGTTGTGGCCGGCCAAACAAAGAGGGTGGGGACCCTCTTTGGCCGGCCAAACCAAGCCATGACCTCACGAATTAAACTCATTTAATTCGTCCAATAAGTCTTCAAAAGACTTAGCCATTTTATGCTTCCGATGCGTCTCTGAAAAATTCAGATTCGACTTATCTCTCTTGATCAGAAAATCTAATTTTCAACTCGTTTTAAATCCCTCGGATCACTCGTAGTGCGTGTGACTAAATAGACTTTCGATTTATGATGGTCGTCTATAATTAACCAATTATAGAACGATCATAAGTGGCACCTAGTAGTACATCATGATCCCCAATTAATCGAAAGATCAACGGTTGACCTCAGAAATAATTCTGAAACCCTTCAGCAGCTATAATGAGTCGTGCCCCATTCCCTTCACCATCTTATACCCACTTGGTTCAGAACACGGTCTATGTGTGTCAGTCCCCACTAGGCTGACTACGTCACACCTAGCCCAAGCATTGTCTTTCTCGTCCAACGGATTCTAATTACTCTCATGTTTCTTAGAGATTCATACTCGGAACATGTTATGCTCTGGCCAAAGGCTTCGAGTAACAATCCGACGATAGGCCTTGGGTATACATCTCCTCGCAAGGAGTGGTGAATCCTTTGTAAGCTGTTCAAACATCTTCGGGCACTTCGGCTTATACCCAACCATCCTGGGTCCACACCTCCTTAGAGATGCTTGCTTAAGATGTCAAAGTATAAGTCTCCATGACCAAGATGACTTGAACACCGCAAGTCAAAGGAACATCGCACTTAAACTGCAGTAAGAACTTCACTGACATATCTATATGTAGATTACCATATGAAGTTTTACAGCCAGTCACTCCAATGAACTAGTTCCCTTAACTAGCATTCATGCTTATCTCCAGACATCCCAATGTCACCAGCGAGTGAGAATCAGCTGATTAGAGAATAACCCATGCTAGTCTTAACAGAATTGATAGTGTCGGTATTTATCAATTCATCGACTAGGGACATTTTCAATACTTCACAATTGCACATGTAGAGATAATCACTAGTTGTGAATTCATCACAAATTCTCTGATGCTGTGAATTGTATTGCGGACATTCAGTAAATGAGTTTAAGATCTCAATCAAATACACGAACATGTATACTCAAAAAGTGAATATTCATTTATTAAAGTAATTGATTACAATCATAAGGCGATTGCCTTAGGACACTTCTCTCATATTACTAACAAACTCCCACTTGGCCTAATGCCAATCGCTACGGTATCCAATACCACAGGCTCTAACATGACCCTCAAACTTGCTTTGAGGCAAGGCCTTTGTTAAAGGATCCGCTAAATTTCTTTCAGTGGGAATTTTCTCAATTTGTATATCATTCCTACTTATAATCTCTCTGATCAGATGATAGCGGCGAAGCACATGTTTGGATCACTGATGAGACCTTGGTTCCTTTGCTTGTGCAATAGCTCCATTGTTGTCGCAGTAAACCGGCACTGCTTCATCAATGGTTGGAACCACACCAAGTTCTGAGACAAACTTCTTGATCCAGACTGCTTCCTTTGCTGCTTCCGAAGCTGCAATATATTCTGCTTCGGTGGTAGAATTCGCTACGGTGTCTTGTTTGGAACTTTTCCAACTTATTGCGCCTCCATTCAAGATAAATACGTATCCGGACTGAGATTTGGAGTCATCCTTATCTGTCTGGAAACTGGCATCTGTATACCCACGTATTACCATATCTCCTTCTCCATATATTAGGAACACATCCTTAGTTCTTCTTAAGTACTTAAGGATTGTTTTGACAGCCACCCAATGATCCATTCCTGGATCAGACTGGTATCTGCTTGTGACGCTCAGAGCATACGATACATCGGGCCTAGTACATAACATAGCATACATGATAGATCCTATCGCGGATGCATAATGAATCTTATTCATATTGCAAATCCTCTCGTCTTCTGTGCGCGGACACATAGACTTTGAAAGGTTGATCCCATGCCTGATCGGAAGGTAACCTTTCTTGGATTCCGACATGCTAAACCTTTTTAGCACTCGGTCTATATATGTAGACTGCGAAAGACCAAGCAACCGTTTTGATCTATCTCTATAGATTCTAATCCCAAGGATATAGGTTGCTTCTCCCAGGTCTTTCATGGAGAAAGTTTTAGACAACCAAATTTTAACCGACTGTAAGACTGATATATCGTTTCCTATAAGTAATATGTCATCGACATATAATACTAGGAATACGACTGCACTCCCACTAACCTTCTTGTACACACAAGGTTCGTCAGGATTTTGTGAGAAATCAAACTCTTTGATTGTCTCATCAAAATGAATGTTCCAGCTCTTGGATGCTTGCTTCAGTCCATATATGGATCGCCGAAGCTTGCATATTTTGGTTTTGTCAACCGATGTGAAACCTTCAGGTTGTATCATGTATACATCCTCAAGCAGGTTTCCATTAAGGAAAGTTGTTTTCACATCCATTTGTCATATCTCATAATCATAATGAGCTGCTATGGCTAGGAGCATCCGAATGGATTTAAGCATAGCTACTGGCGAATAGGTTTCGTCATAATCAATTCCTTGTTTCTGACGATATCCTTTTGCCACTAATCTAGCCTTAAAGGTAACAACATTACCTTCCATGTCGGTTTTCTTCTTGAAAACCCACTTGCACCCTATGGGCTTAATCCCTTCAGGTGGGTTGACCAAGTCCCATACTTGGTTTTCGTACATGGAATCCATTTCCGACTTCATGGCTTCAAGCCATTTGTCCCTTTCTGAACTTTTCAGAACATCTTCATAACTGATAGGTTCGTCATCGCTTATGAGTAACACGTTGTTCGATTCACTTATGAGAAATCCGTATCTCTCTGGAATATTGCGTGTCCTATCAGACCTACTAAGAGGTGGTGTTGTTTTAGGTTCAACTAATAGCTCATCATTATGAGTTATTGGTTGTGGGTCTAGACTAGGTGTCTCTGTAATGTCTATTGGAATTTCTTGTACTTCATCAAGTTCAATGTCACTCCCACTGTTTTCTTGTAAAAGAAATTCTTTTTCTAGAAATACAGCATGCCTTGAAACAAACACCTTTTGTTCCAAGGGATGATAGAATTGGTAACCCTTTGTTTCCTTAGGGTATCCAATAAATAGACATTTATCAGACTTAGCATCCAATTTGTCTGATACAGTCTGCTTCACATAAGCAGGACAACCCATATTTTAAGGTGAGTTAAATGAGGTTTCTTACTATTCCACGTCTCATATGGAGTAGTAGAGACTACCTTGGTTGGGACTCTGTTTAGCAAGTAAACAGCTGTCTTAAGTGCATAGCCCCAAAAGGATTTTGGAAGAGTTGCATGGTTCATCATAGATCTAACCATGTCCATCAAGGTTCGGTTACGCCTCTCAGATACACCATTATGCTGTGGTGTATATGGCAGAGTCTATTGAGACAATATCCCATTGTCCCTAAGATAATCTTGAAACTCTTGACTTAAGTATTCACCAATCCGATCGGATCGAAGTATCTTAATACTTTTGCCAAGCTGTTTCTCTACTTCATTTCTGAACTCTTTGAATTTCTCAAAAGCTTCAGATTTGTGTTTCATCAAGAACACATACCTGAATCGTGAGTGATCATCGATAATGGTAATGAAGTAGCTATAGCCTCCTTGTGCAAGAGTTGACATTGGTCTACATACATCAGTTTGTATTAGACCAAGGAATTCTCCCACTGGATTACCTTTTCCGGAAAAGGGTAATTTGGTCATCTTGCCTTTTAAGCATGATTCGCATGTATCAAATGAACTGGGTTCAAATGATTCCAGAATTCCACATCGGTGTAATTTGGTCATGCGTTTCTTACTTATATGGCCAAGACGACAATTCCACGTATAGGAGTCTATTTGATTATCTATTCGAGCACGTTTGTTACTAACTTCGATATTGAAAATGTCACCGGATAAATCTAACGTGTAGATACCATTGCACAAAGTTCCGGTCCCATAAAAAACACCATTTAAAGTTATGTAACAACAATTGTTACTAAAAGTTAAATGATAACCCTTTTCATTCAAGCATGAAATAGATACAATGTTCTTTATTAATGAAGGAACAAAATAACAATTATCCAATTCTAAGACCAGTCCAGCAGGGAGCTTTAGCAAATATGTTCCGATGGCAACAGCAGCAATCTTTGCTCCATTTCTAACTCGCAAATTCACTTCTCCCTTGACGAGTCTTCTTCTATTCGTTAGCCCCTTTATGTTATTACATATATGTGAGCTACACCCAGTATCCAGTACCCAGGTGTACGAGGAAATAGAGTGACATTCAATAACGAAGATACCTGAAGAGGATGGGGCATCGGATGCCTTCCTCTTCAAGGACTCAAGATAAACCTTACAGTTACTTCGCCAGTGGCCCTCCTTGCCACAGTGATGGCAAGTGTCTTTTGGTGCCTTTTCAATCTTTTTGGCCTTTTTCTTCCTTCCCTTATTTTGTTCTTTGGGCTTCCTCTTAGAACCTTTCTTTGAGGAACCAACTAACAGTATCGTCTTCTGATCCTGCTTTACAGAAGGCTCTACAGTCTTCAGCAGGTTGAGCAACTCAAGAAACTGGTCTGGAGTTGCATCTTCAGGAGGACGGTTGGGAAGTTGTTCTTCAAGGACATAAGCAAGCTTTTCTGCCTTGAAGACTATCCTCAGGTTTCTAAGCCAGTCCATGAAGTTTGGCCCAGTCAGCTTATTGGTGTCCAAAATGGAACGCAAATTCAGAGAAGACATGATCAGGTGATTATCCTAGAAATACAAATTGAGTATATGTGATAAGAATGATAAAGAATGCATCAATATACATTCATTAAATCCTATTTATTTTTTGAATTGAATAACCCTTTTTATCAATTCGGGAGATCGTAGGAACATCTCCAAATAGGTTGATATCCAACCATAGATAAGAACAACCATGGCTGTGGCCATCAAGTTATTCTTAGCTATGAAGGTAGGTAATTATAACGATTACATATTACATATATGTAACTATCACTTTATGCTATCAACTAATTGAATGTTTGCATAAATCATTGGGTTGTTAACTCATTAACAAGTATGTAACAATATACATAGCACCCAACTGCACCTCTCTTTACATCGACCTTGGCTGTGGCACAACAAATCGATACTCCAAGCTTAAGGCTGACCCATTAATCAAGAAATAGTTTTAATATGGTTGGAGCTCATTCAACCGTTTAGTCAGGCTTGGATGTGTCCAACAACCAAAACTAAGGATTGACCTCTGACTCCAACTATATTAATCATAAACTAATTCCATGGTTTGAACATGTTGAGGTTCAAGCCGGGAATGGATGTGTCCATCAACCCAAACGAGAAACAAAATTCCGGTTCTGACCATATTAATGGAAGGTGTTGGCCTTAATATTTTGTAAGGGGTTTTGGGTCTCATCCTTTTCTTTCTAAGCACATTCATGACATATAATTATGTCATGTACTAATGATTTCCTTAATAAAGTATGTATGTGACTTAATTTATCAAGTCTCATTAATTGAATTAGGAACTGGATTTCCTAATTCTAATTTCATACTTTATTTAAGGAATTGTTTTGGGAAACAATTTCCTAAATTGTCATAATCAATTTCAGAAATAATATGTTAAGACTTTTATTTCTCTAAATCAAATCTTATTAAATTAAGAGACAGATTCCCTTAATTCAACCACATATTATTTTCATGAAAATCTTATTTAAGAAAACTCTATAAGGAAACCATTTTCTTAATTAATTTTGGAGACAACAATATGTAAGAGCATCACCTCTTAAATCAAATAAGGAAATTATCGTTTGAGAATCACCTCAAAATTTTCAAGATTTGATTATATATTTAATTTATGAACTAATTAATTACAACAAATTATTTTCTTTGGGTGGCTCCCCGAGGCTCAGATACCCAAAGAAAAGAAATTTGTCGTAAATCTAATTTGGCCCGCTCCCCGAGGCGTAGCCAAATTAAACTTGACAATTCTTATTCAAAATAGGAAATTAAATTACAACAACTAACTTTAATTTGGGTGGCTCCCCGAGGCACTCCCTAAAGTAAAGAATTTTGTTAATAATTTAAAACCAATTTGAATTTAATTGTCAATTTGTGTAGACTTTCTTGAAGGAAAGTGCCCAAAATTGCGAGCTTTCCATAATAGGTTTTCAGAATAATTGTAAGTTTCTGGTACAAAGAAAACTTACATATTTCCAAAATTGAAAAATTTTCAAAATATAATATTTCCAAAATTGAAAAGTTTCCAAAAATGGGAAGTTTTCACAATTATCATAAAATTTCAGAAACTAGGATATTTCAAAAGCTTGCGAAATTTCATGAGGATTTCCAAACTTTGAAATTCCTATGTCTAAAATTTATGATAATTGGAAAGTTTCCATAATTGGAAAATTTTCCAAAATTAAGATCATGACAAAGTTTTCCGCAAAACAATATATGATTATATCGAACACTAACCTGGCTCTGATACCACTGTTGGGACCGGGTGCATGTTGACATGGATACGAGTTCGTAATTTTAAAATTTAATTACGTGCAGCGGAAGGTTTAGCTTAAATAATTTCTCAAATTATTTTAACCACGTATCTAGCATGCAACCTTATGTTGTGGAGACATGATCATACATTTAAAATTTTGTAGAAAGTAAACCAATTTACTTAATACCTCGTGTAACTCGTCGAAAGGGACGAGATCCAACCGTAGCGTCCCTTGGAAGCTCCGCCTCTATTCGCGTCCACGCCAAGTTTTCTTCGGGATGACTTCGCAAAGTCACGAGTTTCGTGCCGACAAGAACTACTAGATTCTCCAAAGGCACGACAAGAATACCAAGAGAGAGATGAAAAACTAACCACCAAACGAAGAACAGAATCAAGATTCCGGGAGGAAGGAAGGAGTCGCGCCCGCTTCTTCTTCTTCTTCGGCTTCTTCTTGGTGGTGGATGCTCACGGCAAAGGGGGAGGGCTCTAGGGCCGGCGGCACTAGAAGAGGGAGAGGGAGAGATGGAGAGGGAGAGAGGCTAGGCAAGAATCCTTGATCTCTTGGATTGATTTCCAAGCCTTGCCTTGGTTCCTTTATATAGTAGCATCTCAATCGCCAAGTCTCCTTTTTATGGAATAAATTTTCATAAGAAATTTATCATATAAATTTTTCTATGAATTATTCCATCATACCAAGTTTTTATCATAATTTAATTTATGATAAAAATAACCATGTCTCCCTTTTCTTATGGAAAAAAATTTCTTTATATAAATTTCTTTATCATGGTAAATCAATCCATTATTGATTTTATAAAATAAAATAAATCAATCCATGGTTCATTTTAATTTATATGAAAATAAATCTCTTTATATAAATTTCTTTATATAAATTTTTTTATCCATAATTTTATAAAACAAACCACGCTCGGTTTATTTTATAATTTGAACCAAAAATTTGGTTTTCCCCTTTTGTTGTGATCGGCCAAACAAAGAGGGTGGGGACCCTCTTTGGCCGGCCAAACCAAGCCATGACCTCACGAATTAAACTCATTTAATTCGTCCAATAAGTCTTTAAAAAACTTAGCCATTTTATGCTTCCGATGCGTCTCTGAAAAATTCAGATTCGACTTATCTCTCTTGATCGGAAAATCCAATTTTCAACTCGTTTTAAATCCCTCGGATCACTCGTAGTGCGTGTGACTAAATAGGCTTTCGATTTATGTTGACCGTCTATAATTAACCAATTATAGAACGATCATGAGTGGCACCTAGTAGTACATCATGATCCCCAATTAATCGAAAGATCAACGGTTGACCTCAGAAATAATTCTGAAACCCTTCAGCAGCTATAATGAGTCGTGCCCCATTCCCTTCACCATCTTATACCCACTTGGTTCAGGACACGGTAAGAAACTCTCATGTTTCTTAGAAATTCATACTCGGAACATGTTATGCTCTGGCCTGAGGCTTCAAGTAACAATCCGACGATAGGCCTTGGGTATACATCTCCTCGCAAGGAGTGGTGAATCCTTTGTAAGCTGTTCAAACATCTTCGGGTACTTCGGCTTATACCCAACCATCCTGGGTCCACACCTCCTTAGAGATGCTTGCTTAAGATGTCAAAGTATAAGTCTCCATGACCAAGATGACTTGAACACCGCAAGTCAAAGGAACATCGCACTTAAGCTGCAGTAAGAACTTCACTGACATATCTAAATGTAGATTACCATATGAAGTTTTACAGTCAGTCACTCCAATGAACTAGTTCCCTTAACTACCATTCATGTTTATCTCTGGACATCCCAATGTCACCAGCCAGTGAGAATCAGCTGATTAGAGAATAACTCATGCTAGTCTCAATAGAATTGATAGTGTCCGTATTTATCAATTCATCGACTAGGGACATTTTCAATACTTCACAATTGCACATGTAGAGATAATCACTAGTCGTGAATTCATCACAAATTCTCTCATGCTGTGAATTGTATTGCGGACATTCAGTAAATGAGTTTAAGATCTTAATCAAATACACGAACATGTATACTCAAATAGTGAATATTCATTTATTAAAGTAAATGATTACAATCATAAGACGATTACCTTAGGATACTTCTCTCAACATCCATTTTAAAGGTGGAATGCTATGAGTCAACGCAAAATCAACTCCTCCCTCTTGATGCTTCTTGAAAATCCTTCTAGGAGGTTGGAGACTGTTTAGATGGAGCACCCACTGCAGAAGTCTTCGGGACCTTGCAAAACCATGTAAAACCTTTCTCATGCATGTAGGGTAAGATAGAAGTGTAATACCATCAATCTCTACATAAAATGTATCCAAAAATGCATCACATCCAATAAAATCAATTTTTGACACCTCAAAGCGTTTTTCACAATTAAAATCCACCAAAGGTATATCAAAAATCTTATCACCACCAATGAAATCTATTTTGGATATTTCAATGGAATTTTCACAATTATTTCCCACCAAGGATGTATCAAACAATGCATTACAACCAATGAAATCAACATTAGGTACCTCTATCGAATTTTCACAAGCAGTTTCTACATAAGGTATATCAAGAAATGTTTCACAGCCAATAAAATCAATCTCGGGTATCTCCATAACTTTTTCACACTCAACTTCAGCATAAGATATAGCAAGAGATTCATCACAATAAACAACATCAATTTCAGGTCCTTCTAAAAATTTTTCACAATCAGTTTCAGCATAATATGTATCAAGAATATCATCGTAATGAATAAAATCAAGCCTGGGTGCCTCTATGGAATTTTCATAATTATTTTTCATAAAAGATGTATCAAGACATGCTTCACATGCAATTCTAGACACCTCCCTGAAATTTTCTAAAGGAAAAGGAGAAATACTTACCTGATCGTACTGAAAAATACCTGGAGGTTCTACAAGAATAGATGTATCCATAGCTTCCTTCTGGTCAAGTATAGGTTCCATCTAAGGCTCAAGTTCTGGTGGACACTCAACTGGAATAGGTGATCCTTGGGTTCTTGCTCCCATCATGCAAATCCCTACACTTTCTGGCTTATCCTCTGAATTTTCTAATGTATCAATCAATGTTGGTGGTCCCTGGGGCTCTGTGCAATCTCCTACACCTGTAGAATCATCTCTCGTGCATGCTTCCTCAATAATATCTGCAACAACCTTATTAGAAAAATTAGAACTATCAATAGCAATATCGTCACAAAATAAAAGATAAGAAGAGTCCTGTAAAGCTTCAGTTTCGAATTCAAGGCTGTCACGTGCTTTTCCATCCATCTCCTCTAATGCCTTCACAACTGATGCATCCTCAGCTTTCTCTGAAATCAAATCTCCTCCCACTATATCAAATGCAACATCATCAGCAATTAACTGTGCCTTAACAGTCTCATCTGGGGTGTCCATGCTCATAATAGAGTGATCTCCCTTAGGGTCCTTCATAGCATCGAAAATACTAAACTGGACTACTGTGTCCCCCACTTCCATCGAAAGTGTGCCAGCATAAACATCACTTTTTGTTCTGGCAGTCTTCAGAAAAGGCCTCCCAAGGATGAGTGGGGATCTATGTGCAAGATAATCTCCTTCCATGTCCAGAATGTAGAAGTCTGCAGGGAAAATCAACTCCTTAACTTTTACTAAAACATCTTCAATAACTCTTGTTGGATGGGTCTGGCTTCTGTCAGCTAACTGAATTACCACTCCAGTGGGCTGTAGAGGGTCAATGCCAAGCATCTGGAAGACCTATCTGGGCATTACATTGATGGAGGCTCCCAAGTCTAGCATTGCGTCATGAAACATAGTCCTCCCTATCTCACATGATACAGTAAAAACTCTAGGGTCTTCACACTTTTGAGGTATGGCATGGATGAGTAATGAAATATTTTTCCCCAGGCTGACCAACTCATTTTCCTTAAGCTTCTTCTTATGAACACATAAATCTTTCAGAAATTTTGCATACTTAGGAATCTGTTTAATCATGGTCAACAGGGGTACATTAATCTCTACTTTGCTAAACAATTTTACCAGCTCATTGTACTCTTTGGTTTTCTCCTCCTCCACTTGTCTTTTGGCTTGAGTTTTCCGCTGTGGAAAGGGCAAGGGCACCCTTATTTCTTCCTCTTGAACCGAATTTGGAGGGGCTGAATTTTGAGCTGCTGTCCCACTTGTTGTAGCTGCTGTGAAGTCGGGTTCAGGGCTGAATTGTGCCTCATTTTCCACCAAAATTACAGGATTGCTTGATGAAGGAGTTGAGCACGGACTAGGGGTGGAACCAACTGATTTTGAAGCGATTTCGGGGCTGATTGGTGCTGAAATTGTAGGTGCTGCCCTGTTTTCAGAAAAATCTGCTCTTGGACTCTTTTGAGATGAAGTAACCTTCCCACTCCTCAAAGTAATAGCGCTAACATTTCCCTTTAGATTGGGAATAGCTTGAGACGGTAATTGGCTTGATCCTTGAGCTTGACTTTGATTTATCCCACTAGCCAATTGTCCCATTTGCCTTTCGAGGTTTTATATGGCGGGATCATTCCTTTGTTGATGTTGTAGAAGTTGTTGAAGCATCTCCTCTATTCTTTGTTGTTGTGCATTTCCTCCACTAGAACTTCCATAGCCCCCTTGGTTAGCATAGGGCTTCGATGATGAAGGAGTCGACTAAAATTGTTGAACTTGCTGAGATCCTTGGAAGTAGGGCTGTTGGGGATGATTATAGGGCTGAAATTGTTGTTGATAGGGCTGATAATTGGGCTGGAATGATGGTTGAACTTGCTGAGAATTATAGCCCTGAAAATTCTGGTTTTGAAGTGGGAATGGTTGTGGTGAAGATTGAAATTGATTAGGCTAAAATCCTTGATTTTGTGGATGAAAACTTGATTCCAAGTCTGGAAATTCTGCTGCGGTTGTTGAAATTGCTGCTGTAAAGGTTGATATTGCTGTGGATAATTCAAATTCCCTTGGAAACCTTGTTGATTCCCTTGAAATGGTTGCTGGAAATTCTAAAACGTTGGTTGGAAATGCTGATTTTGGGGCTGGTTTTGCAGATTTTGGGCTTGAAATTGCTGGGGCTGCTGGAATTGTTGTTGTGGTTGCTGAAATTGTTGTTGCTGCGGGTTCTGTTGGTAGAAAGAATTCCCATACCTCAGATTTGGATGATCCCTCCAACCAAGGTTATAAGTAGAAGAATAGGGGTTATTCCGGGATTGAAATTGTCCCTTAACCAATGCCGCTATTGTCTCATCTTGTTGGAGATTGGGACATGAATCTGAATTATGTTCCTGACTAGAGCAAATATCGCATACCCGCATCACTTGGCTTGATTGTTGAGGTACTGAAAAGTTAGAATTTTGGCTTGCATTATTAGGAGTCATTTGCTTTATCAACGATGTGAGCTCTACCAATGCATTCTTGATTTCTTTTTGTTCACTGGAAGCCACCTGGACTTCATTAACTCCTCTAGTAGACAAAGCCCTACTCCCAAACTGCTGAAAATTTTCTGCCATATTTGAAATGAGCTCCCTAGCTTGTTCTGGTGTTTTGTTAACTAGGGCTCCTCCAGCTGCAACATCTATCATAATCCTATCCATCTGCAATAAGCCCTCATAAAAATACTGAATGAGTAACTGCTCACTAATTGATGTTGTGGGCAGCTAGAACACAGTTTGTTAAATCTCTCCCAGTAGTCATAAAGCGTCTCTCCCACCACTTGCTAAATGCCACATATGCTCTTCCTTATGATTGCAGTTCTGGAGACTGGAAAATATTTTTCTAGAAATGCTTTCTTCATGGAAATCCAGCTAGACACGTGCATAGTAGGAAAATAATAAAACCAATCCTTCGCTGCACCAGTCAGAGAAAATGGAAAAGCCCTCAGCTTGATATCTTCCTCTAAAATCCCCTGAGGCTTCATTGTGGAGCAGACTACGTGAAATTCATGCAGGTGTCTGTTTGGATCTTCTCCAGATAATCCTTGAAATTTGGGTAGCAAGTGGATGAGTCCAGATCTAAGGTCAAAATCACCAGTCAGCTCTGGATAAGCAATGCTGGAATACTGAAATATGTCATCTGGTGCTGCAAGTTCTTTCATGGTCTTCTGGTGGTCTGCCATGATGCCTGAATGAGTAGGAATAAACTAAAAGGAGGAATATCAATAGCTTCAGAAATTATGCCCTGGCTCCTCCTTGCTCTGAAAGTTCTCTCAATTTCAGGGTCAAATTCTTCAAGATCACCACCTGCTGACCTGGTCATAAAATAAACAAATGGCAGCAAATGTATATGGAAAAATAAAGCAAATAAAGTAAATCACAAGATATAGCAGTAAGCACACAAATGGATCAAGTAAAATATGCAATAAGCACACAAGCAAAAATCAAACAACTCAACTAGTAGTTCCCCGGCAACGGCGCCAAAAATTTGATAGACCCAAAAGAAGCTGTCACGAATGAGGGTCTCAAATTCAGATATGTGTAAAGCTGGAAACCCTTTCTGCTAGCAAAGAATAGAAATGTAGTAAAGGGGCCACAGGTCGTATTTTTCCTAGGGCTAATTAAGGTTGTTTGATTCGAGCTCGAGTTTATGTGTCGTTGATATTTTTGGGTTTCAAATAAAATCTGGGTTTGGGTTGCAATCAGAAATGAAAAACACAAATAAAAGTAAAGACACTTAACTAAATGAACTAATAAGGTAAATGCAACTAATGAACTCAACTAATGGGAAATTAATCACCCAAGACACTTAACCGAATTTTTAGAACAAGTCAGCTATCAAATGCAAAAGGACATTACAAATTATATTGCACCTCAGGAATTACTACTCAAACCGAAGCTTCATTGATACAAATGCAGCAATGAAAATTTGAATCACAAGGAGGAAAAGAAATCTATGTGCCGAAATGATACTAAGAGCATGGACAATACATGACAATTCAGAAATGAAATGCTCAATTTAATTCAGAAAGCAAAGATATCAGTGACATGATTTATTGAAATAAATGAAACAATGCAGCAATCAAACAAGGAACTGATCAATTCAGAAAAAAACTCTTGATGCAGAAATGAATTGCAGGAATGCAGAAATGAATTCAAACTTTCAGAAATTGAATGAAAAGATGCATCCACACATTGAATGTAAAGCCAAACGGGCAACTGATGTTCAGCAACTAAATGCGACACCAACAGATCGGATACAAAATTTAGAAGCAAATGTATGCATAAACAAACTCAAGTGAAACAAAACTTCAGAAATTGAACTAAAGTACAGAAGTGAATGAATGCAGGAATGAGATGTAGAATTTCAGAAACTAAATTAGATACTAAACCAAACACAGCAACAGATTTCAATTGCTTGAATCTAAAATTCAGATAGGGATCATAAGACCTATATCTACTTGGCACAAATCTCAGAAAATATCACTAACTCTTGCACAGATTGAAACCGAATACTCGCAGGATTAGAAACTAATAAGTGCAGAAATCAGAATCAAAACAATTACAAACTCAAACAAATGCAAGTTGAATAAACTTAAGAAAAACTTCTGTTTAATTGCAACAAATTGTTGAAATGGCAACTGCAGTGTTGCCGAAGTGGAGTTGATACACAAACTGAAACTGGCACGCAACAAGCTGAACAAAAATAAGAAAATAAAATTTGATTCAGAAATGATTCAGATGCTAAGTAAGCTGATCTAAGTGCAATGTAAAAATGCAGGAGAAGAAGTAACACTTACTTGAGACAAAATTCAAATACTGACAGAGAAAACTGATACGCAGAAAGAAAGGAATTGATACACAGCATAAGAACTACTACGCAAGTAATGAAACATGAATTAAACTGACATTGAAAACAATTGTTCACTCAGTAAGCTCCCTAGCTGATTACCTTACAGAAAAGAAACCTAATTAAGGCAGAAACAATTAAGAAACGAAAACTACAGCAGCTGGAACAATTCAGAAACGAAACAGATTTCAGAAATTAAATCTACTGCTCGTGATTGAAAATTCAATAAGAAATTAAACTCCGATCCATCCCTTAGCTCAAGACCTCCTTGTTGTCACACAAGAGCAAGCCAAGAACCCCTCAGCTCCACAGATTAATGGAAAAACTACCTCAATATCGATTCTGCTCACAAACTGCACTCAGTTGAAGAAAACCCCTCCGATCTCCTCGATTTCGCGAAGTGGAAGTGCGATGATGATTTGGTGATGATCGAAGCACTCCAGAGGACCCTCCAGATAGCTCCGATGGATGAAAACGTCACAAAATCAAGATCGGATCACAGAACTGATGAAACCCTCAATCAGCTCTGTTTCGGCGCAAATTTGAGCTAGAATCTCCAAAGAAAACACTTCCCAACGATCCAGACCTCAATCTAAAGTCGAAATTGAAGTGGTCACGCCCTCTGATGAAGAAAATTACAGAAGAGATGAAGAACAATTGAAGAAGAACGAAGAACTGAGCTCGGCGAGGAAGACACGACATCGATCTAATCTGAGGAAGCAGTTAATATAGTTTTAGCAATGAACGACCGAGATTCATTTAACTCCATCCAATGGCTAGATCTCTTCATATTTGAATCAAACTTTCCAGATCTTGATCAAGGGTCAGAATCTGTCTCTCAGTAGCTCGGATCTTCCAGATTTGCAACGGACGGCTCAGATCAACTTGATCTTTGAATGGATGGTCTAGACCCCTCTGATCTTGATCCAATGGCTAGATGAGCTCTGATTTGGATGAAATCTTCAGATCTTGATCCAAGTGCTTGATTAACCTTAACCCCAGCTCGGATTCACCAGATCAGTGACGGATGGTCCAGATCTTTCCTTTTCTTGAATGGATGGTCTAGATCCCTCTTGAGCTTGATCCAATGGTTGGATCTTCTCCGATTTACCCCTAAACTTCCAGATCTCATTATGAAGGTCAGATCTACTTTTCCTCAGCTGGGATCCATCTGATTTTCCCTGGATGATCCAGATCTGCTTATCTTCTGAATGGACGGCTCATAGTTCTCCAGAGCTTGATCGCCTTGATCTGAGCCTGATCCTGACCAATCTTGACCTCGGTCCATGATCCTTTCAAAACCTACAAACATAGATTCATAATTAAGTTCCAAAATCTTTCAAATGTATAAAGATTTGCAATAAAGCCTAAAATAAAACTAATCTATAGAACCGAGGGTAAATTCAAGGTTAAGCATGCAAAATATGGTTTAAACATGGATTTTAGAGTCTGAAATAGTCAACAAAATAGTACTTATCAGACACATCAATACCGACTGACTGGAGCCAGTCATTAATAATGTGATCAAAAGGCATATAAACTGTACGACGCCTTAGATCATTGTAGGAGATAATCGAATGGAAGATGCTCAACATGATGTCAAAGTCTAGGTGCCGATGCATCCCATACAACATCAGGTAGTGATAAGGACGGATCTCTGCTAGGGGTTTTAAGGTGATTGGAAGAAGGCAGTTGGTGATAATCTTAAATAGGACATAATCAACCGGGGAGAGTCTAAGGGTAGCAAAAGTGGGGAACTCTCCGGCAAGCTTATCGAGGCCATCCGGCATGGGGTGTCCGAAAAAATACTTGTAAATGGAATCAGAGGTGACTCCCTCGAACGGAGTCGGTAAAGGATCTGGGACAGTCGGGTAGATGGGATAGTCATTTGTCGATCTACGACAGGCTAGATACTCCGAGAAAATGGAGTAAGTGACATGTAAATTTGTCTTGGCCACTCGGGTGGTATACCCCAAACTATCATCACCGTGATGAAAATTATTATAGAATTCTGAGACCAAATCAACGTTGATATCCCATTCGAGGAAAAGAATTGATTCAAGGTCATAATACTCGATAATATGTCTTATTGATGGACAATGGTCATATACAAATGACTTATCCACAGATCGACAGGGGAGGAGCTTAAAAGTAGAGTTTTGGAAAGCCTGTTCGAAGTATGCATTGGGGAATCATGAACTGGAAGAGGGTTGAGGTCTGGAGGATTGTTGGGTAGGTCTAGATGATGAAGGGGCTTTGGACTTGGAAGTTCCCTTAGCAGGAGCCTTACCCGTGGAAGATTTTCTAAAGGTTGCAGATTAGGTCATGACACAAACAGATTGGGTCAGTGAAGGTCACGGCACAACAAAAAGGTTAGGATATGAGATTGGATTTAGGGTTAAGGGCACGACACAAGTATTAAACACAGTGGTTAGTTCCAAAATCACACAAGTATAATGGGAAAGAAAACCACAAGAATGAGAATCGATCTTACTTGGGTGCCATGGTTGGTCGTCGGTTGGTTGAGAAGAACACCACAGAGAGCTCACGCAAAGAGAAACTTACAGAGTAGAGAACCCACAAGAGAAAGAACTAGAGCTCGCGCAAGAGAACTCGCAGAGAAGAGGAAGAAGATGGTGTTTGGCGGCTAGGGTTGGAAGAAATGAAGGCTCTCTAAGAGTTAATAGGGTTGGTGACTGAACACCATGTAGGATCGATGCCGTACGCTAGAGGGGGGTTGGGTGAATAGCGTTTCTTGAATCTTTTTGTACCTACGTTGTTAGTTGCGCAGCAGAAATACAAACAAATAAAACTAACAACAAAGAACCAATGCTAACAAACCGTTTTTACTTGGTATCCACCCCGGACGGGTGACTAATCCAAGAATCCGTCGGTGGATAACTCCCCGGATAACCTCCGGCTAGCTCTCGTCGCTCCTTGTGGGTGGAGAAACCTCGCCACAACACTTCGACAATATCCGAGCACAAAAACTACTGTTTGGCACTTACCCAAAGCCAAACTCGTCAAAAATCTCAGCCCAAACCGAGTTCTCTTTAAATAGAACTCGGGCTGAAAACCTCACCACCAGTCGACTGCTCCAAGGGCAGTCGACAGGTGCCAGCCAAATTCGACCGTTGCACCCCAACGTTCGAATTTTAGCCAACTCACCAGCCACCTACCAGTCGACTGCCCCCAGGGTAGTCGACTGGTCCCAGGGCTGAGACTTTCTGTGAGTTCCATCAGTCGACTGCCCCCCGGCCAGTCGACTGGTCTACTCACCCACCTAAGGTTACCCATCCTGAGTACATTCCACTTCGCACTCAAACCCTAGGATTTCTACAATCACACTGCACTCGTACCCTCACGACTCGACTGACTCCTCATCCGCAGCCTCGACTATTGCCTTCGCGCCCTCTTCATCTTCGGCTCCCGTCCCTCGGATGCACGCAAGCCTCCAGCTTTCCTCCATGCCATCCTTCACGCATGCCTCGAAGTCCGCGCCCATGAGCTCATCGTCCCTACTCACCAAAGTCCCTCGGATGCACACGCAAGCCTCCAGCTTGCCTCCATGCCATCCTTCACCGTACCGAGACCGTCCAGTCAAGTCCATATGTGTAACCTGTACAACCTGCACACTCAACATACATATATAAGTACACAAGGGTAAACCTAACTTAAACTCTTTACCCAAACATCAAAACCTATGATCACTCTGGACCATCTTAGGGCCGATTGCTCCAACAATCTCCCCCTTTTTGATGTTTGGCAATCCGTTTAAGTTAGGGAAAACAAAACAGTAGTTAATGGAAAAAATAATGCATATGTAATTCAAAGATGGATCCTATCCCAAGGCATCCCACACCTAACCCTCCAAGTTAGGAATTTTCACACCTAGCCCTCCAAGCTAGGACTTTTCACAAAACGGGCTTTTTAAAGTTTCTCCCAAGCTCCTCCTACATTGGATTTACAAAGGCTTTTTAAGAACCTCTCCAAGATTCCCCTTACGCCAAGAATGGAGCAACCATGATCCCCCTTAATCTTAGCTCCCCCTAAACCTAGGGTTTCCCACAAAGGAGTATTTGGTTTTCCAACTTAAACCCAACACTTCTCCCCCCTTTGCCTAACATCAAAAAACACCAACAATATCCCAATTATTGGTTCTTTTAATCCCTAATGATCATAAACAACGTGTACTAACCCCCCATACACTTGTTTTATATCATTTGGACACCAAACAAAAATTGAAACCCTAAACCAGCCCTGACCAGTCGACTGCCCCAAGGGCAGTCGACTGATACTCTGAAAGTCTGAAATTTCAGCTTTTCTGATGGAATTCAGAAATGCGCCAAAAATTCCACAAATCTCCATAAATTCCCAAATTTTGTGGAGAGGTTTGTGGTACCCATATCTACTTGGGAAAAATACCTTCCAAAATGTATCTATCATCATTCTCAAATTTGACACAAAAATCAAAACTAGCTAAAAACTTCAATCAAACCTTGACCTAAAGTCCTAGTTTTGGTCTCCACTTGATGTCTCTGCCCATGTCATCCCACAATGCATCCCTAGCATTGATTTACATGGTATTTAATCATCAAAAACCAACTTTCATGTTATATGACCTCAATGTCATATTTTCATGTATGAAACATAACTCTAACGTGCCAAATCCCAAGAATTGAGACTCAAGTCCGTCTCCAATTCTTTTGGCACACTCCATGGTCCATCTAGACCTCTAGGAGCAACCCTCCCAATGTCCATTTACCATATGTCTCAAAGGCTTCTAGAGATCCCCCTTGAGCTCTTAGCCCTAGTCACCTCCCTAGGTGACTCGACAAACGCTAGACCACACCGGTGACCCTCCGGTGACTCTTGGCCTACAAATTCAACGCTCTTAACCTTGGACCCCTTGTCCTTAGTTAAGACCTTTTCCTTTCCTTTTAATGGCATTCCCTTGCCATTCTTGAATTCCCCCTTCTTGTCATAATCATATGCTACCCTAGCATATCTCTTTCCCTTGGCATGGGAGATCCTAGATCGGTATCCTAAACCCGATCTATCATTGTTGGGTTTTAGATCACCCAACACCATATCAAGACCTTTAGATCCAATCTTGAATCTTTCTAAGGTCTTTTCCCAATTATCAAGTCTTGCCCTCAAGGCTTGATTTTCCCTTTCCAAGTTCTTAACCTTAGAATCCATATGTCCACCTTGGACATTTCTAGACCCACCCATGTTCCTAGGCACTTGTCTCCCCTTCTTGGGGTTAATGTCGTGATCCTTAGGTCTAGAGGTCTTGGATTCATGATGCATGCTCTTCCTAGGGTGTTGATTTACCTTGTTAACCCTAGTCTTATCATTATATTTAAAACCATGGTTATGCATCATTAGACAATTTTTGTTAAATTTAGCATGCATGGATGAATGATTAACATGATTTTTAATATGCAAGGAAGAACTCGAAATTGAATTACATTTTGGCTTAAGGTTAGGAGCTACCTTCCTTACCTTTGGAGTTCCTCCTTGATGTGGGCTTCTTCTCCTCTTCCTTTCTTCTTTCTCCCATCTCCTCACGTGCTCCATCTTTTTCAACTCTACTTTCCTTGGGCATTTTGTATGGTAATGCCCCAGCTCCCCGCATGTGAAGCATCAAATTTTCCTTTTCTTTTCCCGGGCTTCTCCGTTCCTACAATTCATGTTAGATGTAAATCGAATGGACCCGGGTTTAGAGAGTACCTCCTTCTTACCATTTGGGCACTTGTCCTTGTAGTGCCCCTTTTTGTTGCAACCAAAGCATATAATATGTTCCTTTCTCTTGACTTTGGTGGAGGTTGAGCCTTCTTCTTGCTCCGGTATGGGAATGGGTCTCTCCTCCCCCTCAATCCTTGAGGTGGTGACCTCTTCCCCTTCCTCACTTGAGGATGTGGACACTTCTTCCCCACTTGAAGGTGTAGATGATTCAATTCTCTCTTCTTCTTGAATCATAGAGCTTACTTCATTTGAATCTTGTATTAGTTGGACTCGTGTAGGATTTTCATGTAATGCCACTAGCTTGTTCCATAGTTCCTTAGCATCCCTATATTCACCTATCCTATCCAAAATGTCATTAGGTATTAAATTGATTAACATTTCGGTTACATTGTTATTGACCTCGAATTGATGAATTTGCTCCTCGGTCCACTTCTTCTTCTTAAGAATTCTTCCCTTGTTGTCCTTGGGAGAATCGAAGTCTATTTCTATACACATCCAATCTTCAATGTTAGTCATTAGAAAATATGACATTTTACCTTTCCAATATGTGAAGTCGTCGCGGTCGTAAGAAGGTGGAATCCGGATATCCCATCCTAGCGGACCTTCTTCCATTTTCCCTCTAGCTTTCTTTGCTCCCTCGGCGGTTAGTCCGATCAAGAGCGGTCCTTCGCTCTGATACCAACTGTAGGATCGATGTCGTACGCTAGAGGGGGGGTGAATAGCGTTTCTTGAATCTTTTGTACCTACGTTGTTAGTTGCGCAGCAGAAATACAAACAAATAAAACTAACAACAAAGAACCAACGCTAACAAACCGTTTTTACTTGGTATCCACCCCGGACGGGTGACTAATCCAAGAATCCGTCGGTGGATCACTCCCCGGATAACCTCCGGCTAGCTCTCGTCGCTCCTAGTGGGTGGAAAAATCTCGCCACAACACTTTGACAATATCCGAGCACAAAGACTACTGTTTGGCTCTTACCCAAAGCCAAACTCATCAAAAATCTCAGCCCAAACCGAGTTCTCTTTAAATAGAACTCGGGCTGAAAACCTCGCCACCAGTCGACTGCTCCAAGGGTGGTGCCAGCCAAATTCGACCATTGAACCCCAACGTTCGAATTTTAGCCAACTCACCAGCCACCTACCAGTCGACTGGTCCCAAGGCTGAGACCTTTCTGTGAGTTCCATCAGTCGACTGCCCCCAGGCCAGTCGACTGGTTTACTCACCCACCTAAGGTTACCCATCCTGAGTACATTCCACTCCGCACTCAAACCCTAGGATTTCCCGAGTACAATCACACTGCACTCGTACCCTCACGACTCGACTGACACCTCATCCGCAGCCTCGACTATTGCCTTCGCGCCCTCTTCATCTTCGGCTCCCGTCCCTCGAATGAACGCAAGCCTCCAGCTTGCCTCTATGTCATCCTTCACGCATGCCTCGAAGTCCGCACCCATCAGCTCATCGTCCCTGCTCACCAAAGTCCCTCGTATGCACACGCAAGCCTCCAGCTTGCCTCCATGCCATCCTTCACCGTACCGAGGCCGTCCAGTCAAGTCCATATGTGTAACCTGTACAACCTGCACACTCAACATACACATATAAGTACACAAGGGTAAATCTAACTTAAACTCTTTGCCCAAACATCAAAACCTATGGTCACTCCGGACTATCTTAGGGTCGATTTCTCCAACATACCAACCAATTTTAATGAAAGTGATCGGACGGTTGATCATTCTGAGAAGTTTTTGGACCGATCAGGGAGTTCCTTAATCAATCAGAAGTGAGCTGATCGGTCACCGTGACTGATCAGAAGGCTCCTGATTGGTTTGGTGACCGATTAGGTGGATCCCTGATCGGTCTGCTTGACTGATCAGGAGGGTCCCTGATCGGTCTGTGGACCGATCAGGAGGATGATCAGAAGACTCTTGAGATACGATACATAAACTCCTGATCGGTCTGCTGACCGATCAGAAGTAGCCCTGATCGGTCAAGGTGACCGATTGGGGAGAGTCCTGATCGGTCGGTGGACCGATCAGGTTTGATACAGACAGTTTTTTCGAGAGAGCCCCATATTTTGAGGTGTGATTACTGATCAGTTTATAGACCGATCAGATTTCAGAGGAGTTTTTGAAAAACCCTGATACGTTTCAGAAATCCTCGTTTCAAACACCCCTTTCAAACTCTAATACAATCAGATTTAATTCCTTTGATCCTAACAGGGGCTCCCTTAACCAAAAACTATATCTCCACATCATCAATCAAGAGAGGATCATTTCCTTACGGATTCAAAAAAACTTAAAACAGACATGTATCAGATTTGAATTAGGCTTGTATCAACAACCAATGCTCCAACCAATTTTACTTGATTGGAATGTCCAAGTATGTTCTTGGAACCAAATACACATGTATTATGTATTGGTTTTCCCCATACTTGGTCAAATTAATGATTTTTTATCTCTTCAACCTCATTACTCAAGGGATGTATGATACATTTTGAGTAATTTGGTTGATCCTAACATCTCACCCCATTTCTAGAAATACAAAAATATTTTGTTAAACCTTATAGTTTGTGTGAGATGTCCTCAAGTTTCCCAACAATTAGAAATGACCATGAATGATTTTTATCATCCTATTGTGCACAGCACATCCCTAACTCCCTCCTTAATAAACTAAATTCATTTTCGGGGAGTGTTTAGTGAAAATGACTGCTAGATTCCATTTTGACTCCACATGTGAGAGTACAATATCTCCTCTAGCAACATGATCTCTAATGAAGTGATGACGCACTTCAATGTGTTTAGTCCTTGAATGGTGGACTAGATTTTTGTGAGGTTTATTGTGCTTATGTTGGCACACAACACTTGCACACCCTTGTAAGACAATCCATAGTCCTCGAAAGTGTGTATCATCCACAATAATTGTGATACACTCTCTGTTGGGACCGGGTGCATGTCGACAAGGATACAGGTTCGTAAAATTTTAAATTTTTACGTGCAGCGGAAGAATTAGCATAAAATAATTTCCTAAATTATTTTAACCACGTATCTAGCATGCAACCTTATGATGTGTTGACATAATCATAAATTAAAACTTTGCAGAAAAAGTAAACTAATTTACTAAGTACCTCTCGTAACTCGAAGTAAGGGACGAGATCCAACCGTAGCGTCCCTGGGAAGCTCCGCCTCTATTCGCGTCCACGCCGAGTTCTCTTCGGGATGACTTCGCAAAGCCACGAGTTTTGTGCCGACGAGAACTACTAGATTCTTCGAAGACACAACTAGAAGAACACGAGAAAAGATAGGAAACTAACCGCCCGAGAAACGGAATCGAATTCCGAGAAGGAAGGAGATGTGATCCGCTTCTTCTTCGTGGTTGGCTTCTCCTTGGTGTAGATTGCTCACGCCAACTCCTTGGAGAACAATGAAGGTGCGCCGGCCCTAGGAGATCTAGGTTGGGTGCCGGCCCTAGATGGGAGGGAGAAGGAGAAGAGAATAAGAGAGAGAGAGGGAGAGGATTAACTCTTGATAACTCAATTAGGAAATTCAAGGCTTGCCTTTGGTTCCTTTATATAGTAGTCTCTCCCTTGCCAAGTCTCTCTTTTAACGGAATTTTTCATAAGAAATTTATCCTATAAATTTTCTTATGAATTATTCTGTTTAAGCCAAGTTTTATTATAACTAACTTTATAATAAAACAAATAGATCTCTCCTTTTATTATGGAATAAATTTTACAAGAAAATTATAAATTTTCTTATTATGAAAAATCAATTCAAAATTAATTTTATAAAATTAAAATAAACCATTCCATGGATTATTTTAATTTCCATAAAAAGAATAAATTTCTATAAATTTCTTTATACAAATTTATTTATCCATAATTTATAAAACAAATCGCGCTAGATTTATTTTATTAATTAAACCAAACAAATTGGTTTCTCCCCATTATTGTGGCCGGCCAAACCCACCCTCTTTGGCCGGCCAAACCGAGCCGAACCCATCGCGAATTAAACTCATTTAATTCGCCCAATAAGCCTTCAAAAGACTTAGCCATTTTTAGCTTCCGTTGCGCCTCTGATTAACTCAGATTCGACTTATTTCTCTTGATCGGAAAATCCAATTTTCATCTCATTTTAAATCCCTTGGATTACTCGTAGTGCGTGTGACTAAATAGGCTTTCGATTTATGTTGGTCGTCTATAATCAACCAATTATAGAACGATCATGAGTGGCACCTAGTAGTATATCATGACCCCCAATTAATCGAAAGATCAACGGTTGACCTCAGAAGTAATTCTGAAACCCTTCAGCAGCTCTAATGAATCGTGCCTCATTCCCTTCACCATCTTATACCCACTTGGTTCAGGACATGGTCTGTGTGTGTCAGTCCCCACTAGGCTGACTACGTCACACCTAGCCCATGTAGTGTCTTTCTCGTCCTTTGGATTTCTAATTACTCTCATGTATTTAAGAGACTCATACTCTAAACATGATATGCTCTGGCCAGAGGCTTTGAGTAGCAATCCGACGATAGGCCTGGGTATACATCTCCTCGCAAGGAGTGGTGAATCCTTTGTAGGCTGTTCAAACATCTTCGGGCACTTCGGCTTATACCCAACCATCCTGGGTCCACACCTCCTTGGAGATGCTTGCTTAAGATGTTAAAGTATAAGTCTCCATGACCAAGATGACTTGAACACCGCAAGTCAAAGGAACATCGCACTTAAGCTGCGGTAAGAACTTCATTGACATATCTATATGTAGATTACCATATGAAGTTTTACAGCTAGTCACTCCAATGAACTAGTTCCCTTAACTAGCATCCATCTTTATCTCCGAACATCCCAATGTCACCAGCCAGTGAGAATCAGCTGATTAGAGAATAACCATGCTAGTCTCAACAGAATTGATAGTGTCCATTTTTATCAATTCATCGACTAGGGATATTTTCAATACTTCACAATTGCACATGTAGAGATAATCACTAGTTGTGATCCCATAACAAATTCTCTTATGTTGTGAATTGTATTGCGGACATTCAGTAGATGAGTTTAAGATCCCAATCAAATACACAAACATGTATACTCAAATAGTGAATTATCATTTATTAAAATAAATGTTTACAACCATAAGGCGATTGCCTTAGGACACTTCTCTCATATCACTAACAAACTCCCACTTGGCCTAATGCCAATCGCTACGGTATCCAATACCACAGGCTCTAACTGTTGGTGCAATTTGCACTAATAGTTAAACCTGAGTTTTGATTAATGACAAATAGGTTAAAGTTAGACTTGCTTTTGGTTTTGACCTCTTTACTAAGTGTCCAGGGTTGAAAGACTTAGGACCTAACACCAGGCTGAAGTCCAGGGTGGTTGAGTCCTGGCGGGAAGTCCAGGGTGGTTGAGTCCTGGCGAGAAGTCCAGTTGGGTTCACGGGGCCTGACAACTGGCTGAAGCCCAAGTTGGTTGAAACTTGGCAAAAAGACCAGGGTGGTTGAGCCCTGACAGGAAGACCTGTTGGGTTAAGAAGTTGAGTAGAGCTGCACGAGGTAAGTGAGGTAAGTCACTGGAGGAGCGAACCAGTGAGGACGGGTCCTATTTTAGGACTGTAGGCGCGGTCCAACTTAGGCCCATTTTGGTGACCTCGGTTGAGTCCTGGTTAGATCCTTATCCAGGTTTGGACGGGGTCTAATTAACTCTAAATGCATTAACTCTATTTTACAGAATTTATTTAATTAGATTCTAAATGCATTAACTCTATTTTACAGAATTTATTTAATTAGATTCTAAATGCATTAACTCTATTTTTACAGAATTTATTTAATTAGATTTTGTAGTTGAATTTTATAAAATTATTCCTTATCTAAAGCCTTGGTCGACGATAAATTATCATTTAAATTATTCGTATTTCCTTGTTTTTAGAGAATAAAATTATTCCTACTAATGCTTAAAATTCTCACGTAAAGCTTAGCTGGAAGGATAAAATCTCCTTTTAAATTATTAATAAAATTGTAAGAGGATAAAACCTCTCGGTTAACTTTTCAATATTCTGTATTTATATTTTATTTAAATTATTTTCTTAATTGAAGCAAAAGATAGAAACATTATCTTTTTTTTAATTATTTTATCTTGTTGATGGATAAAATTTGAGCTGAGAAGATCATGCATCGAGGCACTATAAATAGAAGCAAGCAAGCCCTCTAACAGAGAAGAAAATTTGATTCTGGTTCAAGCTTTGGTGCTCTCTTGCTTCCACGCTCCTCTGCTGCGGTTTGTGCTTTGACTCGACGCTGTCCGACCGCTGCTGGAAGATCGCTCCCAACACCCAAGCTGCTTCAGATAAATCTAAGTGTTGGGTAACGAATTTTTTTTGTCTGCACTTAAATTATTTAAGGGGGAAGTGTAGGGTTATTACACTTCCGCCCAATCTTGTATTCGAATCACTCTATCGGTAGTTTGTCGATAGAGGTTTTTAGTGGATTGCCCACAGGAAAGGTTCAAGGAACCTGGGCCTTCGAGTAGGAGTCGGCGAAGGCTCCGAACGAAGTAAAACTCCTCGTGTAATTTTTTTTATTTTTCGCTTTCGCATTTCGTTTTAATTTTTCCGCTGCGCACGTTATAAAAAGCATCGTACAATTTTCTATCGACTCTGATTTTATAACGAAGATTTTAAAAGTCACGTGATTTACCCCCCCTCTCACGTGCATCGGTCCTACAAGTGGTATCAGAGCCAAGTTCGCTCTGTATCGGTGCAACCACCATAAGAGCTGGGGGAAATCCAATTCTTTTTCGTTTGTTTTTGTGTTTTCGCTGCACGATCTAAATTAGGTATTGTTGCCTAAATTTAGATATTTTCTATCGATTTTACTCGAATTTGGGCAACACCATTTCGAGTCGTTTTTTGTTTCTTTCTTCTCCTTTTCCTACCACACTACTAATCCAAGACCTAGTCTTGGAACAAGTGTTTTTGTTGTTGTCTATTTCAGATGGCTCAAGGTGAAGGATATAGCCCGTCCTCCGCTCTTCAATGGGGAAGATTTCCCTTACTGGAAACGAAGAATGGAGGTGTACCTAAGGACTGATATGGATCAATGGTTCGCGGTGCAATCTGGCTAGAACCACCAATGGACGAGGGAAACAATGCACTACTGAAGCATGACAGATGGAACCTAGAAATGAAGAAAAGGGCTCAGATTGAGTTCAAAGCACAGAACACACTCCAATGCGGACTAACCAAAGAGGAATTGAACCGTATCGGCCCAACTGAATCTGCCAAAGAACTTTGGGACAAACTGATTGAACTGCATGAAGGCACCTCAGATGCGAAGGTAACAAAAAGAGATTTGTTATTGAATAAATTATTTAACATAAAAAATGTAGGAAGGTGAGTCTGCAAGCCAACTCCACGCCCGGATCAAGGACATACTAAATGGACTCCACCTCATTGGGCACAAACAAGAAAATAGAGATATTATAAGGTATGCACTAAATGCCTTTCCTAGAAACTCTTTATGGGCATCCATCATAGATGCTTATAAAATTTCTAGGAATCTTTCCAAAATAAATTTAGATGAACTATTCTGTGAATTAGAACTGCACGAACAAACTAACGCCAAGGCCGAGAAAGGAATTGCTTTGTTTGCAGGTTCTTTAAAAGAAGTCAAGTCGAAGAAGAAAATTCAAAAATCAGAAGAAGAGTCAGACTCAGACTCAGATGACGAGGAACAAATAGTTAACTTAGTAAGAAAAGTCCTCGCCAAAAAGAAAAGCAAATTCTCGAAAAGAGATTTCCAAAAGATAATGAAGCCAACCAGTTATGGAGACAAAAGCAAAATAACCTGCTTCGGTTGCAACAGAAAAGGACACTTCAAACATGAATGTCCCTACAAAACGGAGGACCAATCAAAGAAAAGCAAGAAGAAGAAGGCTCTTCAAGCCACCTGGGATGAGAGTTCGGATGACTCTGACTATGAACCACCAAAGAAGACAAGCTACCTCGCGCTAATGGCAACTGGACCCGGGTCAGACTCGGAGCACGACGAAGATTCCGAATACGAGTCGAGTCAAGAGATCGAACTCTTTTCGGACGACTCGACTAAGGTATATTTAGATTCAGTTAATGAAAATTTTTTTAAGATTATTTCCATTTTAAATAAAAAATTACTTGCATCTGAATCTAGGAATAACCAGCTCCTTAAGGAAAATCAAGACCTTAAGGAGCAATTAATTAATACCAGAACATTAACTGAACAAACTCAAAATCAAAAGACAATTGAGCTTGAAACTGAAAACTCCACTCTAAAGGGCGAAGTCCTAAAACTTAAGGATCTACTAGCAACTTTCACAACCCGATCCAAGAACCTTGACCTCATTCTTGGATCACAAAAGGGCATGTACAATAAATCTGGGATAGGATATAAATCAGGATCAGCCCAAAGATATATCCTTTATCTCCTTTATCCACCCCCGCAAAAATCAACGAAAAGCGTGGGTTCCGAAAGCTTACCTAACTAAGCAAGTAGGTCAGAATCAACTTTATGTCCCAAAAAGGGACATCCACTATATTGACCCTAGACACCCAGTCTACAATTTAGGGGGAAGCTCCAAATTAGTTGGCACCTCAAAGTCATCCTTTACCCGTCTGGGAACCTAGGACTAGTTTCAAAAGTTAGTCTGACACTTGACCTACTCAGTACCAGGGTAGGGCGAGCTGATAGTACGTTAGGGAAGCTGATCTAAGGAGTCAGGTAGGGGAAGGCGTCCTCTATTTGGTCTTCTTAGCCCAGTGGAACTAGCCGAAGCTACCTCGCCACATCCTAGACTAGTTAGACCAAGGAGTTTCAATAGGTAGGTTAAAAGTACAACTTCCTTAAGCGGTTTTGCCTAGAAAGTGGTTGTTGATCCAATAAGGCTTCGGCCAAAGAAGACCTCTGTGCCTCGCCACGGCCTGGAAACCAATTATGGAAGTATACTTTTAAACTGCTTCTTGTCAAACCTGAATCTAACAAAAGGTCAGATTAACTTTTATAAATCAAACTCAAACTTATCTCACACAAATCATAGGATCCCTTTGATTGATAACTTAGATCAAGTGAGATGAATAAGGACAACTAAAATCAAATTCAAAATTCAAATTAACAAAATCAAAATTCAAAATTCAAATTACTAAAATCAAATTTCAAAATTCAAATTAACAAAATCAAATTTCAAAATTCAAATTAACAAAATCAAATTTCAAAATTCAAATTAACAAATTCAAATTTCAAAATTCAAATTAACAAATTCAAAATTCAAAATTCAAACTAACAAAATCAAAGTTCAAAATTCAAATTAACGAATTCAAAATTCAAAATTCAGATTAACAAATTCAAAATTCAAAATTCAAATTAACAAAATCAAAATTAATAAAATTCAAATTAATTCAAAATTCAAATTCAAAAATTAATAAAATTCAAATTCAAAATTCAAAATTAATAAAATTCAAATTCAAAAATTCATAAAATTCAAATTTAAAATTAAAATTCATAAATTCATAAAATTCAAATTCAAAATTTAAATTCAAAAATTAATAAAATTCAAAATTCAAATTACTCTGGATGATGCATACCTTAAAAGATTTTAACTTAGATTTTAAGAAAGTCAAAACTTTTATAGATAATCTAAGTTCAATTAATCTAACCAAAAACCCAATTCACCACTCTAGGACCAAACATATAGAAATTAAGCACCATTTTGTTAGAGATCATGTTAATAAAGGGGAAATAGAACTTAATCATGTTGAATCCAAATCTAACCTAGCTGACATATTCACTAAACCACTTCCTGAATCCGAATTTAGCAATTTAAGAAGGTTAATAGGAATGTGTGTTGTAGACTAGGATTGACCTAATCACTTTTACTCAACTCACAAATTCTGTTTGACACATAGCTTGAGTTAGAGTTAATTTTTGTACTTGCATTTTTTGTACTCTCTAAAATGTGTATTTTTTTAAACTTGATTTTCAAAATTGACTTTGATTTTCACACTTAATTTTTTTAAAAAAATTAACTTTGATTTCAAACTTGACTTTCGAGACTGGTGGACTTAGCCTAAGTTTGACCCCTAGAGATGCATGTTCCTATAGATTTAGAGACCGCATCTCACAAAGCACATTAGGTATAACATGTTTGTGTAGAACGGGGTGAGATACATAGGGTATTGCCTGGACTTCAGAATGCTTAAACCTGTGCATCGTAGCAAGTCTGGGCGTTAAATACCAACTTCATATTGATCAAGTCAAGTAGTCTTTCTGTAAAGCTAAGCTAGACACTAGTACTTGACTTGACTAACCTAGTGAAAACTACTATCCTATAGATAGTTAGCTAGTAACTACGGTTAGACATTCAAAATGGGCTAAACTTTCTTACTTGGTTCAGGGGGAGCTTGAGTTTATATTTTGTATTCTAACTCTCAAAAATGTTTAGTGAAAACTGTTTTAGAAAATATCTTCTTTAATTGAACAAGGATTTAAAAAAAATATCTTGAAATTTTTTTCTCAAATTAATCCTGAAAATATTCTAAATGATCCTTTGAAAAGAAAATTTTGGAAAATCTTCTCTTTTTCATTAATTTGCCTTGAGATATTCTTTATTTTGGAAAAGATTAAGATTTTGAAGGTAGCCTTTTTAATTTTTGAAAATGGTGTTCGAAAAGTCATATCTAAATTTACACCGAGTCATTTCTTTTAACATTTATGCTCTCAGATTGTTTGTGTTAAATTAAGAATTTGACTTACCCCTCTGAATCAGTTCAGAAACTTAGTATGCTTGTTAAGCATTTTCTCTTCCCCAAATACTTAAAGTATTTTTTACTTGGCTGGCATATTACTTGATTGCTTGTTTTATTTCTGATGCTTGCGCACTTATTATTTCTTTGTTTTGATGAATGCCAAAGGGGGAGGGTTTAAGGGTTGAGTTAGAAAATTAAAAATTTCTGATCTTAGAGCATGTCATTTGCATATTATTCTTGGACTCATTGCTTTATCTGGTATTTTCTAACTTTAACCCAGGTTGTCATTGCATCAAAAAGGGGGAGATTGTTGGTGCAATTTGTACTAATAGTTAAACCTGAGTTTTGATTAATGACAAATAGGTTAAAGTTAGACTTGCTTTTGGTTTTGACCTCTTTACTAAGTGTGCAGGGTTGAAAGATTTAGGACCTGACACCAGGCTGAAGTCCAGGGTGGTTGAGTCCTGGCGGGATGTCCAGGGTGGTTGAGTCCTGGCGAGAAGTCCAGTTGGGTTCACGGGGCCTGACAACTGGTTGAAGCCCAAGTTGGTTGAAACTTGGCAAAAAGACCAGGGTGGTTGAGCCCTGGCAGGAAGACCTGGTGGGTTAAGAAGTTGAGTAGAGCTGCACAAGGTAAGTGAGGTAAGTCACTGGAGGAGCGAACCAGTAAGGACGGGTCCTATTTTAGGACTGTAGGCGCGGTCCAACTTAGGCCCATTTTGGTGACCTCGGTTGAGTCCTGGTTAGATCCTTATCCAGGTTTGGACGGGGTCTAATTAACTCTAAATGCATTAACTCTATTTTACAGAATTTATTTAATTAGATTCTAAATGCATTAACTCTATTTTACAGAATTTATTTAATTAGATTCTAAATGCATTAACTCTATTTTTACAGAATTTATTTAATTAGATTTTGTAGTTGAATTTTATAAAATTATTCCTTATCTAAAGCCTTGGTCGACGATAAATTATCATTTAAATTATTCGTATTTCCTTGTTTTTAGAGAATAAAATTATTCCTACTAATGCTTAAAATTCTCACGTAAAGCTTAGCTGGAAGGATAAAATCTCCTTTTAAATTATTAATAAAATTGTAAGAGGATAAAACCTCTCGGTTAACTTTTCAATATTCTGTATTTATATTTTATTTAAATTATTTTCTTAATTGAAGCAAAAGATAGAAACATTATCTTTTTTTTAATTATTTTATCTTGTTGATGGATAAAATTTGAGCTGAGAAGATCATGCATCGAGGCACTATAAATAGAAGCAAGCAAACCCTCTAACAGAGAAGAAAATTTGATTCTGGTTCAAGCTTTGGCGCTCTCTTGCTTCCACGCTCCTCTGCTGCGGTTTGTGCTTTGACTCGACGCTGTCCGACCGCTGCTGGAAGATCGCTCCCAACACCCAAGCTGCTTCAGATAAATCTAAGTGTTGGGTAACGAATTTTTTTTGTCTGCACTTAAATTATTTAAGGGGGAAGTGTAGGGCTGTTACACTTCCGCCCAATCTTGTATTCGAATCACTCTATCGGTAGTTTGTCGATAGAGGTTTTTAGTGGATTGCCCACAGGAAAGGTTCAAGGAACCTGGGCCTTCGAGTAGGAGACGGCGAAGGCTCCGAACGAAGTAAAACTCCTCGTGTAATTTTTTTTATTTTTCGCTTTCGCATTTCGTTTTAATTTTTCCGCTGCGCACGTTATAAAAAGCATCGTACAATTTTCTATCGACTCTGATTTTATAACGAAGATTTTAAAAGTCACGTGATTCACCCCCCCTCTCACGTGCATCGGTCCTACACTAACATGACCCTCAAACTTGCTCTGAGGCAAGGCCTTAGTTAAAGGATCCGCAAAATTCTTTTCAGTGGGAATTTTCTCAATTTATATATCATTCCTAGTTATAATCTCTCTGATTAGATGATAGCGGCGAAGCACGTGTTTGGATCGCTGATGAGACCTTGGTTCCTTTGCTTGTGCAATAGCTCCATTATTGTCGCAATAAACCGGTATTGCTTCATCAATGGTTGGAACCTCACCAAGTTTTGAGACAAACTTCTTGATCCAGATTGCTTCCGTGGTAGAATCCGCTACGGTGTCTTATTTGGAACTCTTCCAACTTATTGCGCCTCCACTCAATGTAAATACGTATCCACGTATACCCACGTATTACCATATCTCCTTCTCCATATATTAGGAGCACATCCTTAGTACTTCTTAAGTACTTAAGGATTGTCTTGACAGCCGACCAATGATCCATTCCTGGATCAGATTGGTATCTGCTCGTGACGCTCAGAGCATACGATATATCGGGCCTTGTACATAACATAGCATACATGATAGATCCTATCGCGGATGCATAAGGAATCTTATTCATGCAAATCCTCTCATCTTCTGTGCGCGGACACATAGACTTTGAAAGGTTGATCCCATGCCTGATGGGAAGGTAACCTTTCTTGGATTCCGACATGCTAAACCCTTTTAGCACTCGGTCTATATATGTAGACTGCGAAAGACCAAGCAACCGTTTTGATCTATCTCTATAGATTCTAATCCCAAGGATATAGGTTGCTTCTCTCAGGTCTTTGATAGAGAGTTTTGGACAACCAAATTTCAACTGTCTATAAAACTGATATATCGTTTCCTATAAGTAAAATGTCATCAACATATAATACTAGGAATACGACTGCACTCCCACTAACCTTCTTGTACACATAAGGTTCGTCAGGATTTTGTGAGAAATCAAACTCTTTGATTGTCTCATCAAAACGGATGTTCCAGCTCATTGATGCTTGCTTCAGTCCATATATGGATCGTCGAAGCTTGCATACTTTGATTTTATCAACCGATGTGAAACCTTCAGGTTGTATCATGTATACATCCTCAAGCAGGTTTCCATTAAGGAAAGTTGATTTCACATCCATTTATCATATCTCATAATCATAATAAGCTGCTATGGCCAGGAGCATCCGAATGGATTTAAGCATAATTACCTTCCATGTCGGTTTTCTTCTTGAAAACCCACTTGCACCCTATGGGCTTAATCCCTTCAGGTGGGTTAACCAAGTCCCATACTCGATTTTCGTACATGGAATCTTTCCGACTTCATGGCTTCAAGCCATTTGTCCATTTCTGAACTTTTCAGAACATCTTCATAACTGATAGGTTCATCATCGCTTATGATTAACACGTCGTTCGATTCACTTATGAGAAATCTGTATCTCTCTGGAATATTGCGTGTCCTATCAGACCTACGAAGAGGTGGTGTTGTTTTAGGTTCAACTAATAGCTCATCATTATGAGTTATTGGTTGTGGGTCTAGACTAGGTGTCTCTGTAATGTCTATTGGAGTTTTTTTTTGAACTTCATCAAGTTCAATGTCACTCCCACTGTTTTTTTGTAAAAGAAATTCCTTTTCCAGAAATACAGCATGCCTTGAAACAAACACTTTTTGTTCCAAGGGATGATAGAATTGGTAACCCTTCGTTTCCTTAGGGTATCCAATAAATAGACATTTATCAGACTTAGCATCCAGTTTGTCTGATACAGTCCGCTTCACATAAGCAGGACAACCCCATATCTTAAGGTGAGTTAAGTGAGGTTTCTTACTATTCCATATCTCATACGGAGTAGTAGAGACTGTTGGGACCGGGTGCATGTCGACAAGGATACGGGTTCGTAAAATTTTAAATTTTTACGTGCAGCGGAAGAATTAGCATAAAATAATTTCCTAAATTATTTTAACCACGTATCTAGCATGCAACCTTATGGTGTGTGGACATAATCATAAATTAAAACTTTACAGAAAAGTAAACTAATTTACTAAGTACCTCTCGTAACTCGAAGTAAGGGACGAGATCCAACCGTAGCGTCCCTTGGAAGCTCTGCCTCTATTCGCGTCCACGCCGAGTTCTCTTCGGGATGACTTCGCAAAGTCACGAGTTTTGTGCCGACGAGAACTACTAGATTCTCTAAAGGCACAACTTAGATGATCAAGAGATAAGATAGGAAACTAACCACCAAAGACACGGAATCCCTATTCCGAGAAGAAAGGAGTTGCGATCCGCTTCTTCTTCTTCTTCTTCGGCTTCTCCTTCTTCTAGATGGCTCACGGCAACTTGAAGTTGGAGGTGCGCCGGCCCTAGCTCACAGGGAGGGCGCCGGCCCTAGGATGCCCTAAGGGGCGCCGGCCCTAAGGGGAAGGAGGGAGGAGGGAAAGAGAATAGAAGAGAGAGAGGGAGAGGTTAGCTCTATACTAATTGACAACTCAATTGATTGGAATTAAGGGCTTGCCTTTGGTTCCTTTATATAGTATCATCTCCGTTGCCAAGTCTCCTCTTTAACGGAATTTTACATAAGAAATTTATCTTATAAATTCTCTTATTAATTATTCCGTTTAAGCCAAGTTTTATTATAACTAACTTTATAATAAAACAAATTATTCTTTAATTATGGAATAAATTTTATAAGAAATTTATAAATTTTTCTTTTAATGGAAAAATCAATTCATAATTGATTTTATAAAATTAAAATAAACCACTCCACGGATTATTTTAATTTCCCAAAAAGAAATAAATTTCTATAAATTTATTTATATAAATTTCTTTATACAAATTTATTTATCTATAATTTATAAAACAAATCGTGCTAGATTTATTTTATTAATTAAAACAATTAAATTGGTTTTCTTCCCCTTTAATGGTCGGCCACAACAAAGAGGTTTGGCACCCTCTTTGGCCGGCCAAACCAACCCGAACCGATCGCGAATTAAACTCATTTAATTCGCCCAATAAGCCTTCAAAAGACTTAGCCATTTTTAGCTTCCATTGCGCCTCTGACAAATTCAGATTCGACTTATTTCTCTTGATCGGAAAATCCAATTTTCAACTCGTTTTAAATCCCTCGGATTACGCGTAGTGCGTGTAACTAAATAGGCTTTCGATTTATGTTGGCCGTCTATAATCAACAAATTATAGAACGATCATGAGTGGCACCTAGTAGTACATCATGACCCCCAATTAATCGAAAGATCAACGGTTTGACCTTAGAAGAAATTATTCTGAAACCCTTCAGCAGCTCTAATGAATCGTGCCTCATTCCCTTCACCACCTTATACCCACTTGGTTCAGGACACGGTCTATATGTGTCAGTCCCCACTAGGCTGACTACGTCACACCTAGCCCAAGTAGTGTCTTTCTCGTCCTTTGGATTTCTAATTACTCTCATGTGTTTAAGAGACTCGCACTCTAAACCTGATATACTCTGGCCAGAGGTTTTGAGTAACAATCCGACGATAGGCCTGGGTATACATCTCCTCGCAAGGAGTGGTGAATCCTTTGTAGGCTGTTCAAACATCTTCGGGCACTTCGGCTTATACCCAATCATCCTGGGTCCACACCTCCTTGGAGATGCTTGCTTAAGATGTTAAAGTATAAGTCTCCATGACCAAGATGACTTGAACACCGCAAGTCAAAGGAACATCGCACTTAAGCTGCAGTAAGAACTTCATTGACATATCTACATGTAGATTCTCATATGAAGTCTTACAGCTAGTCACTCCAATGAACTAGTTCCCTTAACTAGCATCCATGTTTATCTCCGAACATCCCAATGTCACCAGTCAGTGAGAATCAGCTGATTAGAGAATAACTCATGCTAATCTCAACAGAAATGATAGTGTCCGTATTTATCAATTCATCGACTAGGGATATTTTCAATACTTCACAATTGCACATTTAGAGATAGTCACTAGTTGTGATCCCATCACAAATTCTCTTATGCTGTGAATTGTATTGCAGACATTCAGTAGATGAGTTCAAGATCCCAATCAAATACACAAAACATGTATACTCAAATAGTGAATTATCATTTATTAATATAAATGTTTACATCATAAGGCGATTGCCTTAGGACTCTTCTCTCATATTATTAACAAACTCCCACTTGGTCTAATGTCAATCGCTACGGTATCCAATACCATAGGTTCTAACATGTCCCTCAAACTTGCTTTGAGGCAAGGCCTTAGTTAAATGATCCGCTATATTTGTATGTCATTCCTACTTATAATCTCTCTGATCAGATAATAGCGTCGAAGCACGTGTTTGGATCGCTGATGAGACCTTGGTTCCTTCGCTTGTGTAATAGCTCCATTGTTGTCGCAGTAAACCGGCACTGCTTCATCAATGGTTGGAACCACGCCAAGTTCTGAGACAAACTTCTTGATCCAAACTGCTTCCTTTGCTGCTTCCGAAGCTGCGATATATTCTGCTTCCGTGGTAGAATTCGCTACGGTGTCTTGTTTGGAACTTTTCCAACTTACTGCGCCTCCATTCAAAGTAAATACGTATCCAGACTGCGATTTGAAGACATCCTTATCTGTCTGGAAACTGGCATCTGTATACCCACGTATTACCATATCTCCTTCTCCATATATTAGGAACACATCCTTAGTTCTTCTTAAGTACTTAAGGATTGTCT
This sequence comes from Boesenbergia rotunda, assembly GCA_024364735.1. Lineage (NCBI taxonomy): Eukaryota > Viridiplantae > Streptophyta > Magnoliopsida > Zingiberales > Zingiberaceae > Boesenbergia > Boesenbergia rotunda. Next base: position 4,403 of record JAGFNQ010004020.1, on the reverse strand, counting down.
TACAGCCGCCCAATATCCATTCCCGGATCCGACTGGTATCTGCTTGTGACGCTCAAAGCATACGATACATCGGGCTTGTACATAACATAGCAGACATGATAGATCCTATTGTGGATGCATAGGGAATCTTATTCATGCAAATCCTCTCGTCTTCTGTGCGCGGACACATAGACTTTGAAAGGTTGATCCCATGCCTGATGGGAAGGTAACCTTTCTTGGATTCCGACATGCTAAACCTTTTTAGCACTCGGTCTATATACGTAGACTGCGAAAGACCAAGCAACCGTTTTGATCTATCTCTATAGATTCTAATCCCAAGGATATAGGTTGCTTCTCCCAGGTCTTTCATGGAGAAAGTTTTGGACAACCAAATTTTAACTGTCTGTAAAACTGATATATCGTTTCCTATAAGTAAGATGTCATCGACATATAATACTAGGAATACGACTGCACTCCCACTAACCTTCTTGTACACACAAGGTTCGTCAGGATTTTGTGAGAAATCAAACTCTTTGATTGTCTCATCAAAACGGATGTTCCAGCTCCTGATGCTTGCTTAAGTCCATATATGGATCGTCGAAGCTTGTATACTTTGGTTTTATCAACCGATGTGAAACCTTCAGGTTGTATCATGTATACATCCTCAAGCAGGTTTCCATTAAGGAAAGCTGTTTTCACATCCATTTGCCATATCTCATAATCATAATGAGCTGCTATGGCTAGGAGCATCCGAATGGATTTAAGCATAGCTACTGGCGAATAGGTTTCGTCATAATCAATTCCTTGTTTCTGACGATATCCTTTTGCCACTAATCTAGCTTAAAGGTAACTACATTACCTTCATGTCGGTTTTCTTCTTGAAAACCCACTTGCACCCTATGGGCTTAATCCCTTCGGTGGGTTAACCAAGTCCCATACTTGATTTTCGTACATGGAATCCATTTCCGACTTCATGGCCTCAAGCATTTGTCCCTTTCTGAACTTTTCAGAACATCTTCATAACTGATAGGTTCATCATCGCTTATGAGTAACACGTCGTTCGATTCACTTACGAGAAATCCGTATCTCTCTGGAATATTGCGTGCCTATCAGACCTATGAAGAGGTGGTGTTGTTTTAGGTTCAACTGATAGCTCATCACTATGATTATCGGTTGTGGGTCTAGACTAGGTGTCTCTGTAATGTCTATTGGAGTTTCTTGAACTTCATCAAGTTCAATGCCACTCCCACTGTTTTCTTGTAAAAGAAATTCTTTTTCTAAAAATACAGCATGCCTTGAAACAAACACCTTTTGTTCCAAGGGATGATAGAATTGGTAACCCTTCGTTACCTTAGGGTATCCAATAAATAGACATTTATCAGACTTAGCATCCAATTTGTCTGATACAATCCGATTCACATAAGCAGGACAACCCCATATCTTAAGGTGAGTTAAGTGAGGTTTCTTACTATTCCATGTCTCATATGGAGTAGTAGAGACTACCTTGGTCGGGACTCTGTTTAGCAAGTAAATAGCTGTCTTAAGTGCATAACCACAAAAGGATTTTGGAAGAGTTGCATGATTCATCATCGACCTAACCATGTCCATCAAGGTTCGGTTGCGCCTCTCAGATACACCATTATGCTGTGGTGTATACGGCGGAGTCCATTGAGACAATATCCCATTGTCCCTAAGATAATCTTGAAACTCTTGACTCAAGTATTCACCACCCCGATCGGATCGAAGTATTTAATACTTTTGCCAAGTTGTTTCTCTACTTCATTTCTGAACTCTTTGAATTTCTCAAAAGCTTCAGATTTGTGTTTCATCAAGAACACATACCCGAATCGTGAGTGATCATCGATAAAGGTAATGAAGTAGCTATAGCCTCCTTGTGCAAGAGTTGACATTGGTCCACATACATCAGTATGTATTAGACCAAGCAATTCTCCCACTGGATTACCTTTTCCGGAAAAGGGTAATTTGTCATCTTGCCTTTTAAGCATGATTCGCATGTATCAAATGAACCGGGTTCAAATGATTCCAGAATTCCACATCGGTGTAATTCGGTCATGCGTTTCTTACTTACATGGCCAAGACGGCAATGCCAAGTGTAGGAGTCTATTCGATTATCTATTCGAGCACGTTTGTTGCTAACTTCGATATTGAAAACGTCACTGGATAAATCTAATGTGTAGATGCCATTGCACAAAGTTCCATTCCCATAAAGAACGTCATTTAAAGTTATGTAACAACAATTGTTACTAAAAGTTAAATGATAACCTTTTTCATTCAAACATGAAATAGATACAATGTTCTTTATTAACGAAGGAACGAAATAACAATTATCCAATTCTAAGACACGTCCAGTGGGGAGCTTTAGCAAATATGTTCCGATGGCAACAGCAGCAATCTTTGCTCCATTCCCAACTCGCAAATCTGCTTCTCCTTTGACGAGTCTTCTTCTATTCCTTAGCCCCTGTATGTCATTACATATATGTGAGCTACACCCAGTATCAAGTACCCAGGTATCTGAGGAAATAGAGTGACATTCAATAACGAAGATACCTGAAGAGGATGGGGCATCGGATGCCTTCTTCTTCAAGGACTCAAGATAAACCTTGCAGTTTCTTCGCCAGTGACCCTCCTTGCCACAATGATGACAGGTTCCTTTTGGTTTCTTTTCAGTCTTCTTGGCCTTTTTCTTCTTCCCTTTGTTCTGTTCTTTGGCCTTCCTCTTAGAACCTTTCTTCGAGGAACCAACTAACAGTACCGCCTTTGATCCGGCTTTACAGAAGGCTCTACAGTCTTCAGCAGGTTGAGCAACTCAGGAATGGTGGTCTCTAGTTTGTTCATCCGATAGTTCATCACAAATTGTGAATAACTCTTGAGCAAACAACTCAGAATTAAGTCAATACTTAGTTCATGATCCATTCAAAACCGAGTGGCTCAGTCGCTCAATGTACCCCAACATCTTTAACACAAACTGCGAGGCAGAAGTGTCTTCCTGCATCTTAGTGGTGAAGAGGAGTCTGGAGACTTCGAACCTTTCGGATCTCACCTGCTCTTCAAACAACTCATGAAATGGAAGATGATGGTATAAGCATCCATATGCTCATGCTCTTTTGCAGCTCAGGTACCATAGAGGCTAGCATGATGCAACTCGCAAGTTAGAATCGGTCACATGTTTCTGATAGGCCAACAATTGGTCTGGAGTTGCATTCTTGGAGGATGGTGGGAAGTTGATCTTTAAGGACATAAGCAAGCTTCTCTGCCTTAAGGACTATCCTAGGTTTCGAAGCCAGTCCATGAGTTCGGCCCAGTCAGTTTATTGTGTCCAAAATGGAACGCAAGTTAGAGAAGACATGATCGAGTGATTATACTAGAAATACAAATTGAGTTTATGTGAGAAGAATGATTAAAGAATGTATCAACATACATAAATAAAATCCTATTTATTTTTCAAATTGAATAACCCTTTTTATCAATTCAGGAGATCGTAGGAACATCTCCAAATAGTTGATATCCAACCATAGATAAGAACCACCATGGCTGTGGCCATCAAGTTATTCTTAGCTATGAAGGTAGTAATTATACCGATTACATATCACATATATGTAACTATCACTTTATGCTATCAACTAATTGAATGTTTGCATAAATCATTGGGTTGTTAACTCATTAACAAGTATGTAACATTTACATAGCACCCAACTGCACCTCTCTTTACATCGACCTTGGCTGTGGCACAACAAATCGATGCTCCAAACTTAAGGCTGACCCATTAATCAAGAAATAGTTTTAATATGGTGGATCTCATTCAACCGTTTAGTTAGGCTTGGATGTGTCCAACAACCAAAACTAAGGATTCACCTCTGACTCCAACTATATTATTCATAAACTAATTCCATGGTTTGAACATGTTGAGGTTCAAGTCGGCATGGATGGTCCATCAACCCAAACGAGAAACAAAACTCCGATTCTAACCATATTAATGGAAGGTTTAGCCTTAATATTTTGTAAGAGGTTTTGGGTCTCATCTTTTCTAAGCACATTCATGACATATGATTATGTCATGACTAACGATTTCCTTAATAAAGTATGTATGTGACTTAAGTTATCAAGTCTCATTAATTGAATTAGGAACCGGATTTCCTAATTCTAATCTCATACTATATTAAAGGAATTGTTTTGGGAAACAATTTCCTAAATTGTCATAATCAATTTCGAAAAATAATATGTTCAAGACTTTGATTTCTCTAAATCAAATCTTATTAAATTAAGAGATAATTCCCTTAATTCAACCACATATTATTTTCATGAAAATCACAATTAAGAAACTCTATAGGAAACCATTTTCCTAATTAATTTTGGAGACAACAATATGTAAGAGGCATCACCTCTTAAAGCATATTTTTATTCAG